>CAJVRM010000045.1:168497-188638 GCA_911693285.1 Hymenoscyphus albidus | reverse complement strand
TCTCCCCCGCCCCCATTCCCCAAACCCCAAAAAACCCCATCCAAAACCCCCAAATGCCACACAAGAAATATCACACTCACATCATCAACAAAGATACAGTACTATAGAAGAGGAACACACGTGGCTCAGCAAGGGTAGAGCTCCAGAGCCTCGCTTACCGCCCGGAAAAAAAGAAAATATACAGTATGCATCATGACGTATACGGACGGACATCTATGAGCTTGACATGAGGCTTCTGAAACATTTACGAGTACGCCGGAACAACGTTCCAGACAACAGGTAGCCCGTGAGAAAACAAGATCTGTAATGCACGACACTTACCGCCAAGGGGCTTCAGCATGACAGTGCCGAGAACCAGGTTGCTCAAGAGATTCAATTGAAAGTTTGGAGCAGAGCAAGTCGATTGGCAAGAAAAATTCCTACGCCAGAACACAAGTTCACGATATTAAGCATACAAGAGACTCAAAAGGATCAAATTTTCATATCCATCATCCACAATCTAAGTCACCCTCCGTCATCCATAAACACAAAATCAAAGGATAACGCAAGCCATGCTATAAAAACGTCAAACCCCGCATCGAATCCGGTAAACAAAGCCCAACGCAGAGAACCCAAATCCAGGTATTGCCAAACCAGACCGAGTAACGAGGAAACGCAAAAAGGACCATTCCCAAATTCACCAATACATCATACAGCAGCCCTCATGATCGTCATAAGTACCTGCTAAGTCCATATCCCATCATCCACGCTGCATCGAATCATTCCTCATACCAAAGTCATCTGGTCGTATTCATATTTTTACTTTCCCCCCTGCCACCTCCGGTTGATTTGCCCTATACCACCATTCGTTTTATTATTCATTTTCATATGGTAGGTAGTCCTTGAGATCGCCACGTGTTGACACTTTATGCGTCAATCAAAGGCTCTTCCGTCTTCAAGGAGGCGATAGATTCCTCAACGGAAGGTGGAGCATTGAACTCGACCTTTGGTGCAGCTGGGAAATCCTCGTCCTTGTAGGAAGGAACTGATGGCTTCGCAACTGGCTTGGCAGACGCAACTGGGGAGTTGGATCGACCACGAGCGTTACCAATGAGTTCTTGTGCCTTGTGAGAGTAGTCTCCAACGTATTGCTTGGTGGTTTCGGTAGCACGAGCGGCGTGGTGGCTAGCAATCTCACGAACTTGCTTTGTTTGCTGATTTACAATATCGGCAGCTTGAGCGAGATAGTGGTCGATAACCTCCTTGTTGGTCTTGTAAACGAGAGGTCCAGCAAAGGCAATGGTGGTGGCAAGAAGAGTTAAGCCCCAAATTGGAACAAACTTGATCAAGAAGTAGGAAATGAAGGAGCCGAAGAAAGCCTAAATCTGTCAGCCATGATCTTGCAGGGAAACAAGCAACACTTACAGCAAGAGAAATTGCAACATTCTCAACAAACACAATACGCTGAGACTCGATCACAAAGAAGTTGATAAGTTCGTGGACATCTGAAGTAACAGAATCGAGTGTTGACTTGGAGATGGTGTAGTATTGCTTTGGGCGGAATTGAGATGTGAGCCCGTGGGACAGGATTGACTTTCCAGCAACCTCAGCCAACAAAGTTACAGCCAATGTCATATATGTAACCTTGAATGTATATCGGAGGATATCAAGATATCGGGCAGCGAAGATAAACAGGACAATGGAGGAGAAGGCGATGCCGGAGGCTCGTGGATTGTCCCATGAGAGCAGGCTGGCAAAGAAGGAGTGGTAGTGGGTGAGCTGTTGACCGGTGGCAGCTGTAGTTGCCGGCGTTGTGCGGGAAGCAGCTAGATTCGAGAATTCGGCTTGTGTCTTAGCGTGTTGATCTTTGACGGTGCCCGCGACGGGTCCTATGGCAGGTGTCAACAACGGTCCTCGCAACAACACCAAACAGAAAACGTACCATTAGTGACACTCTGGGTCACAGGGTGGTTGGCAACTGCGCTGGCAGCAGCGGAAGCATCTGAAAAGTCTGGTCAGTGATGTGAATGGGAGCTTCGGAGCTTGGAGAAACTGTTTCATATGTTAGCAAGGCGAAGTTCCCAAGGACCAAGATAAGACCAGACTGCGACATACCTTACTGTTGATGACACTGTTCTTTGCGCCCTCGAGATTTGGATATCCATTGGAGGAGCTTTTCTCCGCCGTATCGTTGGACGTGAAGTCGGACATGGTTGCGAGCTCTGTGTGAGGAGGTCGGTGTTCGGTGGTCGGGTCTGGCAGGATAGCTATGGCGATCGTCTGCGGCCAAAAAGAGAGGTGTAGAGTTGTTCTGGAGGATCTGCTTCAGGTAGATGGGATCTGTGGTTGAGGATGTGATGGGATGGGATTTTGGGCTGAAGTGGAAGAGTAGCGGATTTGTGGATGGGTGACGATGGGTGGTGGGTTTGTTCTCTCGGAATTTATTAGAAGGAGGAGCAAGCGAATCAGGCTAGCTGTGGTGGGCAGGCTTGCGGCAGGGTGGGCAAGAAGCACACGACCTTGCTTTCCATAGGAATCCGTCAGTGTGGCTTGATGACGTGGGGCGCAGCCTTTTTTTATCTGATACCAAAGCGGCATTCACTTGTGATGCTTTGCATCATTGTAACTCCTCTCTAGTACACTTTGATAGCCGAGCAAAACATCAACGCAGATGATCTACAACCATCACCCTCGCCTTCACATGATTATGATTCGAATTATATACTATCCCAGCTCTCCAGGCTCCAATACTGCTCTATCAAGAAGGTGGGACGGGATCGATTCATTGCTGCTTTAATTATATGCCCGTGCAGGTACGACGATATGAAGTCACCGACATGTCCTCAACTACCCACGCCAAACACGCCATCCCAACTTCTCTCACTTTCCGGTCTTTGAAGCTTTCCGGATAGCTTCATACCAATACTTCGACCGTAGAATCTTCTTTTGCTCCTAGAAAATATCCACTTCTACCCAATCTCCTTTCGTTGATCTAGAAAAAGTCTATTTATCGCGTTTTGTTTTTGCATGTGATTGTCTTGGGCACGCGGAATTTCAGGCTGTTGCGATGGCTTCATCTTGTGACGAAGAAGACCACGATCCCTTTTCGACTCAGATTGTGGACATATGCTCTCTTAGCCCTGGAAATTTGAGGAGCTCTCCAGTATTTCAGTTTGCGCAAAGGAGACAGATTTCCGTATCTTCGAGTGGGAACAAGGCCCATCGGAGTCACGTGTGAACAACAAGCGATTTACATTTCTCTAATAGATAAATCATGGTCTACATCTTGAATGGATGATCCAAAAATGATAGAAATCAAGAGAAGACCTAGTTTTTCTTCCATGTCGTTTTACTCCTCAAGAATCTCAGTTCTATATACCTATGTATAAATCCCTGGGGGTGGCTATTCAATTGCTTCAACAAGCCACTTCCATAATTCCTATCCGCCACAAACTCTCTACTAAACAAAGAAACCATCGTAAGTTTCCTGGTAATCGAGCTCCCTCATCTGACTTGGGAAACCCTCCTCCTCATCCCTTCTTATCTTCCCAACAGGACGTTCATACTCCACAAGTTCCTTGCCAAACTCCTTCTCCTTCCTCGACTCCTAAAAGACGAAGGGTATATTTGACTCTTCCTCCGGGTTGAAAATAAGTGAGTAGAGCTCTATGAAATAAAAGCAGTCTTGTAAGCCATCAAGCATGACAAGACGCGTGAAGAGCCAAGTCGATATCATCTCTGACGTGAAGAAAGCGTGGAGTAGCGAGCCATGTTGAGATAGAAACTGTGCATGGAAATCTCAAGTTAATAATATATCATATTAAAGTCATTATTAATAAAGATATTGCTGGTGCTAAGATCTCGATGACTGATTTGGTACGCTTTAGTCTTACCGATTCTCAGAAGATTAATAACAAATCCAAGGTATCACAACGACAGCGAAGTCAACTCTATACCGAATACTCTGAAGCTTTACTTATACAGCTACGAGGTGATTCTAATAAGCGTTTTCTTCCCGATGCTGAGCTTACATTTCATACTCAGCTATTTTACGGACTCGGAGCAAAGAAATAATGTTACTTAGTTGGAAGTTTAAGACGGTGGGAATGAAAGGGAGACTTGCGGTGGCTTCCTGCGATCGCGGTGAGGGCGGAGAGGGGGAGTTTTTAGCTGGTTCCTGGGACAGAATGGCTTGTGGAACCGGTAGTAGAGGAGATGATACGGGGAGAAGGTGAGGAATAGGATGATTTGGTTTTGGTGGGTACGCATTGTGAAACATGTAATCCAGGTTATTGGATGCGTTGGCAAATAGGCTGCGTGTCCAAGATGCGTGATGGTTAGGACGGACTTTTCTCAGATATGTAGTACGCAAAAGTTGGAAAACTTACGGGACTTTTGCGGTAAAAGATCTTGTGGATTCTTTACTTCGCGGGAAATAAGTCTTGCGGCTCCTTGTGAGTAATATCTTTCTTGATAATATACTACTACAATGTCAAGTTTGAATACCAGTTTAAAACATGGTATGTATGCAGCTATGCTGAATTAGTACCATAATATCTTCATCGTGTAGGTCTTACTGCAGTATTGAAACTAGTCTTTATTTCAATCGGCATTGTAGTAATATTGTGAAAAACTCAATCCTTGCTCTACAAATCTACTAAAAACAATGTTTTGCCAGAAAGACCCGTATAATGAAGATAATTATGCCAAATATTTGGGGTAACTAGCTTGTATATCTGTTTATTGTACCCAACTGTTTCGGATCATAAAACCGTATATAATATCTTTCAAAACTGCTAGTATCTATATAACATCACTTTGACTGGATTTAGTGATTCTGCTTGCATTCGTAAGCTCTAAGCTACAAAATGCAGTTGTTTAGTATTTATGTAAGATTATATATAGATGTAGACATAAAGTGCTAGAAAATAGGATTGTGTAGTATAAAGAGTTCACTTGTTATGCCACTTAGTTAACGGGTGGTAATTGACTGGTATACTACTAGAAAAGACAGGACTACTTTTCTTGGGGTCTATTTAGACAAGAATGCCATACTCAGCACCAACGCTCGGCAAATGGAACCATATATCATAGAATGCTAGGTGGAATAATCCATGTAGAATCCTTGTAGAGTAGCTTAAAATAGAACAGATTCCTTCTATTAATTTGTCTCTGGAATTCTAGGAGATCTATGGAATTCCAGAGGGTTTTCTAACTAATTAAAACGTGGGAATTAGGGGGCGGTTTTCAGTAAACAGGATATATTTATTATATATAGTAAATCAAGTAAATAGAAATACTGGTACCTTATAGGTTACTTTATAATAGACTATAGAAGGATAAGTGACTCTTTATATCACGATCCTCGTAATCTAGATTTCGCATAGTAGATACTATACCTCGTAGGGGGAGCTTTACGGAACACGTTACTACCTATACCTACTAGACGGTAGACCAGGAGGACCTTTTCCTAGGTTATATTATAAATTCTAATTTCAATCTAGAAATTATTTATATTCTATGTAGTAAGGGGAGCTAGAATAGATTTATTTTAGAGGAGGGGTCTAGATTAGAAAGGAATTCAAGATGCCGAGCGTTGCTTAGTACTACATGTTAATTCTATTTTCGGTTGTAAATATTGCTATTTCTGACAATAGTGAGAACAGGAATATTCATGTCAGTATACTTATTTCGCTAGCTCATTGGTCCCTTGTACCAAAACGACGATGATTTGTTTAATGTAACTAAATGTCTCACTGCACAAGACAACTAGTGGTTCTTGTTGGCTCAATCCTTTTTGCTTCGAAGTAACCAGGGGATAGTTCAGAGTTGCAGCGGTAGCATGTTGAAAAGGCAAGTATAGAGTTGCGGTTGTAAAATAGTAGTTGAAGGATCCAAAATTAGGACCCAAAATCGAAGGAGGCGTTGCCCTAACTTACTGGAATGGACATATATACTCACGGAAATGCCACTATTCTTGATCCAAATAGTGTAGTGATAATATTGGTCTTGGGAGTTCATTGGAATGTCATGATAATATAAACTAAGAAACATCGTAATTTCATACGGCCGTAATACTCCTGAACACACTACATAATCCAACTCTTGCCCATCAACATCAATCTCTCAAATCGAAACAAAGAGTAATTCAGAACCGAGAATATCTTTATGGATCCTTCCCACTTTGCGATTTGTAGCTCCCTTCTTCAATGCTCTTAAAATTTCCTCCAAATCGAGACGCAACCCCCGCCGTCAGAACTTTTCGGAATGGGAGTTCTTGAGAACCAAAACTCATTCTAGGCATATCCAAGTTTTCTTCTGCAGATCCACCTTTGAAGATATACTGTCAAACGCCTGTTGCATTGAAATGTCTGGATCCTCCATTTGACCCCCCCAGGAACCCTTAATACAATAGACATGCATGATACCCACCCTCTCATAACAATCCGAAGTTCGTTGTAGGAGAAGGATTACAATGTATCTATTCGACGAGCTACTTCCAAAATTTCCAACCAAACCCATTACTAGATTCCCAGACTTGGTTCGCTCCAGGATATCAGATACATGTGAGTCATCTAGAGGGTCACTGGAATCGAATACTCCGTTGATCTCAAGTCTAGCAGTGTAAAAGTCCATGAAACTCCATTGAAATTTGTGTTCTTCGGCAAATGAACCACGATCATAGTAGACATTTCCTATTTCAATAACCCACGTATGGGAGGTGCGATGATGGAAGAAGTCCGAAGGCAATATGACCATGTTAAGGTGAATACGTGGCTTTTGGTCCTTTCGTAATATGTTGTGTTGCAAACTCCCATTCCCACATTTACTGGCAGATACTCTGGAATCTCCTATTTCGAATTGAATATCTTCCAGTAAGACCTTCTTGTAGCCCGTATAAGAATATTTGGTGTAGGCTATAGGACTTGTCCAGCCCGCCCATGACCATGAAGGGAACTGAGGCCTCCGTTTAGCCTCGCTAGGGAATCTGCTTCGCCAACAAGGGAAAGGAACTGTGAGAGCATGAAGTGCTTTCTGAATCTTGGGATCCACACTTGATGAGACCAAATGGGGTATACCCCAAAAGCTTCTCAAATCCACCACAACTTCTGTTTTGCTAGAAACGTTTATGAAAACAGAGTCTTTTATTTTGATGAAAGGTGGCTCCAGATATTTCATGATGCCAGTGACTGCATTCAAAACGTCGCCCTCATCAGTAAATTTTCGAGAACTGTACCGTTCAATAAGTTCGCCAAAAGTGGAAAACATTTGGTGTATGTTATGGTCATCGCGCTGATGATCCATTGCCTGAGTCTTTGAAATCGGTCCGATGACATTGGCGTCAAATCGCGGTCTCTTCTCAAGACCAACTTCTTCAACTTTGATGCTTTCTAAACACCTCACACTACCACATTCGAAGTATAATTGATCCTCGGTAAATATCAGGAGACGTCGGGAGAGAAAACTCTCCTGAAAGGTCCATCCTCTTGATGCCCACTATGTAAGATGGTATTAGTGACTTGTGAATTGTTAAAACGGAGGAAATGAGATCAATTCCGTGATTACCGGCCAGTGGATCCAGAGTATTGAAAAGATAAACGGTCTTTATACCTTCGATTTAGATATGTACCATGTATCACCTACGAAATCTTTCACTTGATGGATAGCGGAAGCAATCCCTTTACCCGGTACTGTTGCAAGACGCCTTTCTGGTCTCAATCTACTAGACACTCCTGATAAGCCAAATGAAGAATCAAAACCAGCCGCGGCAACCAGTGTAAGTTCAGCTGTGCCATAAATCAAGTCCATCTGAGAGATCTGTTCGGATCTCTTTCGAGGGTCGTTTTGATCAATGCAAAGTTGATCCACCCAAAGATACCTGTACCCAGCATTCAGCGTGAACGTGATCGCATCGGCAATGGTGTTCGGAAAATCATCTGGCAGCCTAAGATCAGACCCGATAGTGCAACGACGAATTTCTCCCCAAACATAACTCAATGCTAGATATACAGTGGATGAGTCGCTGGGCACGATACGCCGGTTCTCACAGTCCACGAGGGACAGAGAGAATTCCCGTCGTTCTTTTTTACACTTAGAGTGATGGTTGTTGCATTCGTTCAACCACGAACGAATGACCTCGTAGTCGACAGTCGGTTGGATTGGTCTATAATAGTTGGCAGCATCTTGGTTCCGGGTAATACACATCGAGGTTTCTGGTAACCAGAAAAAACTCATTATTCTCCGCTCTTCTTTCGGAACAATAAGCAGCACTGTATCATCCAAAGCAACATTTCCAAAATTAAAACGAAGCTTCTGTCGAAGTGAGAAGGCAACAAGTTCGTCACCCTCACCAGTTTCTTTACTCGTATGATCCAGTTCACTTTCACGCAACTGCTCATGCAGAAATTGGCAAAACCGACAACGGGGTGGTATTTTTGTCCTAAACCGCAAGCCAACATTCGCGACGACAAAGAAATCAATAGCGTCGTAATCTTTTTCATGGTGAAAAGAATGGTTTGCAATCTCTGAATCAATTGGGAAGAGATTCGCAATCGACTCGAAGTCCAGTTGACTGCACCAGGAGCATAGATCTGGCACCATATCGTCTTCTCCGGGGCTGTCTTCTCCCATGCTGTCTCCCATCGAAGTCATATTGGTTTGTAGAGTTGTCGATACAAGCACAAGCTGGTGTTGTAAGGACGAAAAATTGATAATTTGATGCTACTGAATTCGCCAACACCTCCACCACCAGTGCTACTGTAGATCATTCCTCACCAGCTGACACCTATCAGCCTACGCACTGCTGATTTAGCCTGGATTCTTATCTAGCTAGACCCAACATGCCCATCAGAGTACTGCAGTACTACCTACAAGATTGCTTCACGGTGGCGTAAAAATGGCCTATTTTTGTCTCTCGCATCGTACAGCATATGCAGCAGTGATAGGTTATGAAGAATGCTCGAGAATTCCCCAAACTTTCTCCGAAGTTCAAATGACACAGCATCAGTACTGTAATATTACTGGTATAAAGAGGCTAGCCAACTGGGAGTCTCTCCTTAGAGATAACGTTGCGACTTTTGGTCTAGTTTTAGACGAAACCAGCGATTACTCCGAGATCCAGATTTGGGGTTTGTAGACTTCTACTTGGTATTACATATGATCTACATGGCATTGTCTACACTATTTATGATATTCGATTGAACATTTGTTTACAATTTCAAGTTTGTTCAAGTGTTACCTGAGAAAATGAAAACAGGCGTTTTTTCACATATATCCGTAAGAAAGCCAAGCCCCCGGAAACTTTTGCTCTTGCAACAAGTCTATACTTTCGATTGCTTTGCAAGATATCGGATTTGTCTCTTGGGAAAAGGGTCTTTACAGGCACAGATTTCGCCGCTCTTCCGGCCCCTAACAACGAGGCTAGTAGGTGAAATCTTAATTCATCCATATGTAGCCACTAATATTACAGCCTCTCCATCTAATGCTGCCCAGTAAATCTACCATAAGAAACGCACATTTCATACTGTGAGTTTGTTATGTCTCATGAATCTACTCTAACCATCTTTTGTCTCACCTCCTCTAACTGTTCCTCGTCCATCGATCTATTCAAAAAATTGCTCTCCTGTACAGACTCATCAGTACTCGGTCTCGCATTTGGCCCTCTCCAGCAATCCGTATAGACGCTCCCGGGTATCATAGCGGTATCCTTCATTATCATAGCAGACGGGAGGCAAATATCAACCTAAATCTCGTCAACTACTCACTCTTCGCACTGCTCTACCCTTCAAAAAGAAGGGAAAATACTTACCTCCGAAAACTCAATCGAATTATTAAACCCCATCCTCTTCGGAATCAGATCCATCCTCCCCGCCAACCACTTCCTCTGCCGCACACTAGCGTAATCCGAGCACCTCGCCATCAACAACGGCCACATCAACATCATTCCATTAATCCCCTTGCCGGGACTAGTAAAATACCCCAACTTCGCAAACTTCGTCAGATGATCATCATAATCGCCCTCGAATCCCTCAGTGTACTGCCATCCACAGAAATAAGGGACACTAGCAATGATATCACCAATCCATTCGGAGCCAACGCGCCATGCTTTGGCGTATTCGTGGGAGACGCGGTAGTCGTTTGGATGGTGGAGGAAGGCAGTACATCGGATCCAGACAGAGGAGACGATTAGTCGTGCGCCCCGCGAGAGGTTCCAGGTTGTGGCTATGTCGATGTCTTCGTATAAATCTGCTTTTCCTGGGAACATGTTGGATTTTTCGAGATCGATGTCGCGGATGTAGTCTGTCCAAGCGACTGTTCTTGGTTGCCAACTTTTGGGAAGAGACTTGCTCCATTTCAGGAATCGGGCTTCAAGCGCTTCTGCTCTAATTGACAGTTCGGTAACCTGTTTCAAGGCGGCCTTGGTACGGGTTGCCAAATTCAGAAGCCTTTCGCAGTCTTCTTGGAGGGTTGTGGTGAGAATGTTAAGTTCCGCTGCTTCTCGGCGGTGGTCGGGTTCATCTATCATGAACCAGTCTACATCTTTGTCGATGGATATCGCCCGGACGAAAGCATTTACTGTCTTTTGAAAGTCAGTAAAAGCAACACTTTTCCCCGAGAAAAAGTACGTACGGCTTGTTGTCGAATCTCTTTGAATAGCTGACAGAAATATTGGCTCTCTGGTTGCTTATGCCCTCTCAGCTTCAATAAAGTCACCGCACCATCAATGTGAGCAATCACAGGCGCAAACCTATCCGCCGTAACTCCCTGGAGATTTTCACGTCAAAACACCCTCTCAATAACTGATATAAAACCTACCTCAAAATAGCCAAACAACACAACAGTAGCCAGCGTCGAATCCAAAGTAGCAGTCGTCGGATCCTTCAACGCCAACTTAGCCTCCTGCATAGCTCTATGATACTGCCTCCTCGCTCCAGGAATAAGACACTTCCCACTCGGCTCGTTGCCCAGCGCCGCAAACGTCAACGCAGTAAAAGCCGTATTCAACGGCGTCTTATTCCCAGACGACAACATGGGAACCACAAAGTCCAATTTCCCTTTCATTTTATCGCCCATAGAAGTAAGCACGAAGTTGGTGAGGAAGAAACATAGTGCCTGCTGTTCCACATCCACCGATATAGGTGTGGAAACATGGCTCACGACCCGTGGGGGAGAAACAGTATTCCGACCTCGATCAATAATATTTGGTTGCCTATCCGGGGACGTTCTGGATCCAGGGGATTTGATGGTGGAGAGCTCGCGATACCCGGGACATGTTCGTCGCGTCTTTACACACTGGTTGCAGGCTGGTTTGGTCTCATCACACTATCATGCCATGTCATTAGCATCTTTGGAAATTCAGTCAGATACGAAGTAGTTAAACTTACCTTGATCCTTCTAGCACGACAAAGATAACAACCAAGGGATCGTCTCCCCCAATTAACCATGACTCTTGTGGGTATTTATCAGTACAACAAGACCTCGGTGGAAAAACACATAGCATGAAGGAAAGAAAGTTCAACTTGAGTCGGGGTCACGAAGGATATAGCACGATTGGACCTCACGAAACAGAATTACAAATTCTGAAACATTTAAACGGTTGGTGAGGCAGAAAACGATACATACCGTAAACTTGTTCATCTGAAGAATTCCAGTACAGTGCCTACCGTACTGTAGGCACATGTCAACCTTTCCCCACCAATCGGAAAGTGTCGTTTGTATTTTTGGCAGCTTCTCCGGAAAGATTTGTCGTGGTGGTCTTTGCTTTCGTGCGGTCATCACGCGGAAAATCCCCAGATTTCACCGAGCTATACCTGGGAAAAGTTTCCTAAATGAGGAATAGGGATGCTCGCTTAGCGGTTAAAGGGGGCACTAACGATTAGACTCCAAGCTCATTCCACAGACCTTGTTTAGCAGCCAATGAAGTGCATACCAGTACGGTAGGGCACCACCGGAACATCCGGAAGCGTCTATCGCGGGGGGACTTTCGAGGGAGCTCGTAAACCCACGCTGTGCCAAAGTTGCTTCCCGAGGTCCGGATATAGCTTTCTCGATTATTGGGAAACACCACCAGCGGTCCAGCAACAGATGGCTGGTCAAGACAAGGAGTGCAAGCAGGGTTCTAAGTGTAGATTACAGAAAAAACTCGATACTAGGATACGCGCTATAAGGATGCCTCGGTTAAATCCTTTAATTCCCAGGTCCCGATTTTTTTAGTAGGTTATAAGGATGTGGAATACTATCTAACATAGACTTTTTGCTAACCAACATAGAAGTGACCGGGCTCCCCAGCCACTTTACGGTGTGTTCCTGGGTATCCTTGATGACTCGTAACAATGCTAGTAATGTTCGTAACTACCACCTCGTCGTCGCCACCTCGTCGTCGCTATTAAAATTCACTATATTTATATATAATCCTTTGGTGCTGTAAAAGCATATTTTATTAACTAAACTACCTGTTGCGTCTCTAATATGTCGAAATGCGTATCTAACTCTAACTCATCGTCTTCGCCATTAGCATCTTACGTATAACGCTATAGATGCTGTGGATCCTACTCAAAGGAGATCTGGGTATCGGCGACGGGAATAACCTCATTTTATTATCACGTACATTATCAGATATAACATTACTAGCATTGTAACGAGTCATCAAGGATATCTAGGAACACACCGTAAAGTGGCTAGGGAGCCCAGTCTCTTCTATGTTAGTTAGTAAAAAGTCTATATTAGATAGCATTCCGTATAAGGATACCTAACCTCGATTAAAGGATATTCTTAGGTCTTTTTAGGTTCTAAAAGTTTATTAGTACCTAAAATAACCTTGCTTATATCCTTAGAAGTAATAAAAATTCTCTAGAACTTTATAAATTTATATAATACCCTAGAGTTTTTAGTACTTAACTAGAACTTACTAATAAGAATTAAATAATTATATATAATATACTTATATTACTAGATAACAATATTATATATCCCTGAAACTTTAATATACGACCTGGTCGTCGCCTATACTAAGAACCTTACTATAAGGATAACTTCGGTTATATCCTATCGAATACCTACTAGCAAAACCTATATCCTAGTATCGAGGGTTTTCTATACTACACGCCGATATCACTACTTATAATAGAACCACGACAACCCATTGAAAGGTTACACGTATCAGCATCGAGTCTAATTGGCTTTTGAAGAGTTGTCTGGAGAATATTGTGACGACACGTACAGCTGATGGACCGCGCACGAATGCACGACTACGCCTGGTGTAATTTGGGCACTGTGGAACTGTCTATTCGAGGATTCTAAGCTGAAGAGAGAAGAGAAAGATAGGATAGAAGCTCAGGAGCTGGAAGCTCTTATATACCGGAGGTGTGCCAAGCCATAGCTAACCGAGCCGGGCTCGGGAAGCACGGGGCACGCCGGGTGCCAGCCAGGGGCTGGTTTGAGGCATGGTGGCGGTAAGAACCGTCACAAATATTTCGTATTTTTGTGATTTTCTCTGGTTTTGTTTAAAGCTAGTGTAGTAGGTATGGTATCTTGGACTAAAATCGGCGGATCAATCCGTACACAAGGAAGCTAGCGTAGGCACAAAGGTCCAGTAGTTGTTAGTGAGCAACGGCGCGATATCTATACCCAACTTAGTATATAAGGGTTCCAACGTCGCCTTCTAGGTTGTAATCCCGCAATCTTTTTTCGATTGATTATGGCTACAGAGCAGGAATTTCAACTTCGCGAACGGGCTCTTCGCCGTCGTTTGCGTCAAACCCAAGCCATTTCTATGGTTTTTGCTGGTGTTTCCTGTGTTGCAATACAGCAACTTTCAGACTTACAATGGGGTCGGGATGGGGAAGATGAGGATGGGAGTGATGAAGATGGGAGTGACGAGGATGAGGATGAGGACGATGAAGATGAGAACGGAGATAGCAACAGCGACGACGATTCAAGCGGCTCATGATCCTCATCGTCTCTCAGCACTCGATATATCAAGGAGGAGTCTGCAGACGAGTTGAAAACGGAGGAGAGAAAAGCTAGGAGAGCCACCGAGCGAGAACCTAAGAGGTATTTGGCCGAGGCTAGGATACCCGTGGCTATGGAACGTGAGAGGGAGGAGAGGAAAGATACTGGGGATGCAAGAAGAGCCGAGAGGGCACGTAAGAGGAGAAGGGAACAAGATGGCGAAGAGATGGGTAGGCAGGCGCTGAGAAGACTACGGAATCTGGGGTAAGAAATGATAATGTCTGGTGTTACGGAGAGTAGAGTATTTTACTGTTGTTTTTGCCATCGCCAACTCCAATAGTGACGACTTGCAGAGCGGGTATCAGATTTGCAAGTGTAGATCGGCAGAGAAGTAGAACAAGGACTGGTGAAGCTTTCATGACAATTCAAGATTTATCCTCGATTCGTGGTTGCGGAATTGTATTCTTGGTCGCGGAATTATAAGTTATTTCTCGGTAATGGAGACATTCATCTTGGCAGATGATCCTTTCCGAATACATTCTTATTGTTAAATCGTCATCAAATTGTCTCTTTGAGCGATCAAGGGTTGACGGGTTGTCCCTTACTTTGAAAATTCCCCAACTTTGACGTCAGGGCTATTTTCCAAGGAGAGGAAATGCACGGAAACAAAAAGCAAGGGATAGTCGAGTCTATCACAGGATTTCATAGGGAATTTAAATAATCCTGTAAGATCAAGCTGTACACAATCACTTCCCCTGAATAGCAAAAACAGAAATTTTACGAGTACAGGACATACAAATTTGTTGGTAATCCAGCCCTCAATTGACAATTTCTCTAGCCCAACAAAACGTATTTTCCGCAGATAGATTAGAGGCTACTTGTACCGACGTACAGGCCCGACTCCCTCGGTATGTAATTTATTCAGAATCAAAAACCCAAGACCAGAAAAAGCATAAAGACCTACCGAAGTCTTATTCCTCATCACGATGAAAAAGAATGCGAGCACGTGGGCAAAGAAACCCCAACTTTCGCTGATCCGTAAATAAAAAAAAGGTTTGATGTTAAGTTAAAGTGCCAGTTGCTTTATGGACTGGAGAGACCGAGGAGACTTTAAATCGAACTGGACTTTGCATTTGTGAATGCGTTTCAGGTTGGGTGGGTCGTGAAATGGAAATGGTGGAATCGGAGATATCCTTTTGTATGTTTTACAAAGCAAACGAAAATTGCAGAAAGTGATAAAGCCATCCAGGTGTTTGGAAACGAAAATATAAATAGATTTTCTGGATTCGCCGTGTTTTTCTTGTTTTTGGTCCCCGCCGTGTTTATGATATATTTTCCCAGAAGTTGGTTGAAACGTGTAGATCAAGATGATCATGATTTCCTGTGCAGCCGTTTGGTGCGGTAGGATGTGTGTGTTTGTACGGATCGTTTTTTTTTTCAGTTGGATTTACTAGTGAATGTGTTTCAATTGCAATAACTTAGCCCAACAGCTGTTCCTTCTCATAACGACAACTTGACCGCTTCGCTCATCTTCATCACATCATGCGCAAAGCGAGTGTATCATGATTCCGGCGATTAGCGTGGGTCACCAAAGGCCACCGAGTTGTCCAAGTGCCCGTTCTCAAACTTCCACGGCCCGGGGTCGTGGATGGTGGGAGCTCCCGAGATAACGATCTCAATTGAGCACGGGTGATTGGGAAGCTTGAGAGAGAGACCTTTGGGAAGAGGGTGAAACGATGGAAATTGAGGATATTCATGAGCATGAGCGATGTGTCTGGACGGGAAGTGGAGTGGATGGATCATGGATAATAAATGCAAATTCCGGGGGTTTCACCATGATGGGATGAACCGATGAACCGTGTATATGAAGGGCAACCTTGAAGCCTGTCATTATTTTATGAATTATGAAAACAAACAACACCATCACATCACCATCATCATCACCAGGATAACGCACCATCCAGCTGCTATCAATATAAAGATACGAGTATCGATACGATCAAAAATGATAGCAACCCTCTGATATCATCTGGTGCCTGTGCAGGCAGTAGTCCAAAGGCTGACCCGGAAAGTAACTCTTGGTGCGCATGAAGAAGCGACTGTTGACTCCCCACGTTGAGTGCAGAGGGGGCAGACCGAACCATTGGACCAATCATGGCCCAGCAAACACTTGACAAGGCTCTGAGAAATCTCAAAATAACGACGATCATTGTTTCCCCTGAGTTATTCCGACCGCACAGGCATTGTGCCCCTGTTGAGGACAAAGCAGGAACCCGCGTTGATTGGAGACCGATCCACATTTATAATCTGCTGCCCCTGGCGCTAGCTCCTGGTCGGGAATAGCGTCAGGCACGGTTGAAATTGCCGCACGATCTGATTGGCTTGGCGGGATGTCTCTTGTCTTTGGCATCCGACAAGCACATATCCCACTGTCCCACCCCCGGGTAACTGAACCACCTTTAGACAGGACGCTTTCGCACCTCCCTCCGCCCTCCCTCTTTCCTCTCCACCTCGTCCAGAGTCGTCGTCGCAATCCTTAAGGTTCTTCTGGTCTTCTGGTCCTACCTGCCTCCTGTCGTTCCTTCTACCGTACCGTATCGGTAACTAATTCAACACGACTTCTACGCAAGTCTTTCTGTCATCCTTCTTTTATTGACAGTTTGAACCTTTGTGTCGGTTGCACTTGTCCAAAATTCAATTCACCAATCTGACACCATCGTCACCTACTTTCTTTCAACGCGAAGACCGATCTTCAAGACGTCCCTCACTCCACCGATCCAAAGTCAATAAGATAATAATCTAATCTACACTCTGCAACATCGCGTTGTCCTGATCTAACACTTGTCCAACCGATCGCTCCGCAGTTCCAATTCCGATCTCAAAGACGCTGTTCACATTCTCACTTTACCATAATTTCATCTATCACCAGTTCTAATGGCGAGCCACAGTCACTTTCATCGCCTGCGTGCTCGTCGTCAGGTCATCGAGGTTGAGCAGGCTATTGAAGAGCGAGCAGTATCAATTGTCTACGTGACAGCTCCAGCAACCTTTGATGGACCGATTGGAGGATACAGTACTGTGGGCGCCGATGAACCTCCAGCACCTCCTACCTTCGCTCCCGCCCCAGTACGACCAACACAACCTCCTCCAGCTCCTCCAGCAGCCGTCCCTACGAGACCTGCTCCTGCTCCAAGACCATTGTCAAGTGTCGCCCCTTCAGAGGCCCCGCTTGTTGATGATACACCCGTTCCAACCCCCTCTGCTGCCGAAGCACCATTGTCAACTGAGCTTCCAACCGCAATAACCCCCCCCTCAATTACTCTCTCGAGTTCCATCGCAATTCTTGCTGCGTCGAGTGCTCTGTCCTCTCCTCCAAACGGATTAGCCGCTTCAGCAACGGGTTCCTCCGCCAAGTCGAGCTCAACAAGCGAAGCCAGCACTTCAAGTGAGGGTATGAGTGGTGGAGGAAAGGCTGGTATCGTCATTGGGCTTTTGCTACTGATCGGTGCCATCCTTGCAATTGTTCTTTACGCATTCAAGAGACGCAAGGATGCAAACAAGGTTGCTCTTGCAGACCATGAGAAGCAAGAGGATCCTTTCGCGGATTCGGTTTCTCGTGCTCCAAGCATCAGAACTAATGCCACTGCTCCTCGTTTGTCTCTTCGTCCGGTCACTCAATTCATCCCCAACTTGATGGAGAGACGTGTTAGCAAAGGAAATGCTCTCATGACTACATCGGCCGCTCCAAATACCGAAAAGGCTCTTCCCCCAGTGCAAATGCAAAGACCGGATACCAATGCATCAAACAACTCGGCTAATCCATTTGGCGACCACGCAAGAACCATTGATGTCGAGAATGCCAATGGCGCACCAACTATTCCTGATATGACAACCCCAGTCGTAGAATCTGTTGCCAACTCTCGTGCCAGCAACGGAGCCGCTGTTGTAGCTGCTGCAGGTACCGCCGCAGGTGCTGCTGCTGCCACTGGTCTTAGCAGAGGGGCTTCGAAGTGTGGAAACGGTCCTAAACCCATGGATTTCACCAAAGCCGGACCCTTCATGGGTCCTCCAAGTCCTGCAGGAACTGATTTCAGTATGTCGTCTGATTCTCCCAACACCCCGACACAAACTAGCACCGCCGTCGCTATTGCAGCTGCTGGTGGTCCAGCTAACAGCGTTGTTCACCGCGTTCAACTCGACTTCAAGCCTTCAATGGATGATGAGCTCGAGCTACGTGCTGGCCAATTGATCCGTTTGTTGCACGAGTACGATGATGGATGGGCTCTTTGTATTCGCCTCGATCGATCAAAGCAAGGTGTGGTCCCAAGAACATGTCTTTCTACTCGCCCTGTCAAGCCTCGTCCACAACAAAATAGCCCTCGTACTCCTCCTGGACAAGGTCGCCCAATGACACCTACTGGTCGAATGACACCAAACGGACAACCTCAACCTGGAAACCCTAATCGCCCTAATGGTCCTAACCCAATTCGATCGATGACTCCTACCTCTCCAGGCAGTCAACATCGCGCGATGACACCCTCTAGCCAAGGCCAAGGTCGTCCCCAGGCCCCGTCAAACGCACAACAACAAGTTCGACAAAACAGCCCACCTGGCCCAACAAGTTTGAACCCAGTAAATCCTCCGTACCCAGTCGATAACAATGGACCTCCAAGACCATCTGTAAATGCCCCAGTACGAAAGCCCGTTCCAGGTCAAGCACTATGATTTTATCACAGTTGATCTGGACGCAAATATTTCTTTCGGCGAACTGGGCACACTTTACTTGATTTGGCAGATACACCACGGCGCAACGGACAATGATCAATTATGGGCAATGACAAATTTTTCTTGTACAAATGTTTTTCCTTGAAGTCTTTTTTCTTTCACCAGCACATCTTCTGCAGAAGACGCCTTTTCCTTTCGATTCTTTTCGCACATCCATGGAGGTCTCCTGTTGCAAGTAACTCAAGTTGATCTGGAAGGAGGCCGATCACATACGCAAGACTGCGGTGGCGGTCACCAGCTTTGAATTTTGCCCTTTTTCGTTGCTTTTTGCACTACCGTAATGTGTAGTCTCTATTTTTTCATGTGGTCATTTTTCAGATACCTTGTTTCCTTTCTGCTTCGTTTCTTGGTTGCATACCTCCGGGTTTGTAGCCCCTTTTTACATACAAATCTTGTTTCTCCTTCCGCTAGGTATGCTGCTCGCATTTTGGCGGAACCGTTCTAGGGATTGCTTTTCTTTGCTCATCGGTTTTTTTTTTTTTCATTTGCCAGAATTTGATTAGGGGATGATGGATGGGATGGGAGATATGTACAAAGTCTGTGACTTGGTTGGCAAGGACTGGCTAGGGTGGATGGATGGATGGATTGGGTGGTTTTGTGAACATATGGTGGTTGGGTGGATGGACATATGGAATGGATGGATGGATGGATGAATGGAAGGATGAAATGATGGAAATTGGGGGGTGGGTTTTTTAAGGACGGAAATGTGTAGATATTGTGTGGTGGTGCTGGAAGGTTGGGGGGTTGTATGCACCTCGATCCATGGAATGAATTGGAAGATATGTTGCATGATTTTTTCTGTCTTTTTTTCTTCTCTTGTTTCTGTTGTGATTACTTTGCATGTAGTGATGAAGATGGGTGGGTGAGTGGAAGATATATTGCTTGGACCGAGTAAAGCGTTTCTTGTTCGTCGTGTACTATACTGTACAAGGTTCCTTTATACTACATACATAATCCTATTCAGATCTCTAACTTTTCGGGGATTGCTACAATATCGCGTTACAGTATGATAAATAGATACGTAAGTACCTAGGTCGTTCAGAATGAGAAAATACTTGCTGGTACCTCTCGAGACTGTGGGGGCTTTCTTTTATTCTATTCTTTTGCTTTTTACAGGTGCTTATAGTTACTGTCTTGGTTTATTGTTTATGGCATATACTCGAGTTGTGTGATATGGTATAGATATGGTATGGTATGGTATGGTATGGTATGGTATGGTATGGTATGGTATGGTATGGTATGGTATGGTATGGTATGGTGGTTTTTGTGGGTTAGGTTAGGTTAGGTTAGGTACTGGGGGAGGGGGGAGAAGGTTGGGTATTGTGTAGTGTGTAGTGTGTAGTGGTGGGGATGGGGAGGATGGTGATAGTGATGGGGATGGGGATGTAGGTCTTCTTTTTATGGGGGAGTTTTTTTTGGGGGGGAGG
>CAJVRM010000045.1:77946-168216 GCA_911693285.1 Hymenoscyphus albidus | reverse complement strand
GGGGGGTTGTGGTATGTAATGCTAGTAGTACTGTACGAGTAAGACTTACAGGAATAGATTTAGTACACCTTTAACATTTCAACAGCAACCCTTCCTTGGCTGTTATATTGACAAGTTCAGCGGGAATGTAGTGGGAGTATGGTGGGAATGGAGGTCTTACTGTGTTGGTTGGTTGGTTGGTTGGTTTGTCTTGTATACTCTATTTCTTTATTAGAAAAGGGGGAGGGTGGGGGAGGAAGTGTGCTTTCTTGATACTTGTACAGTACAGTACCTGTGGAGAATTTGGGGTTGGGGGTTGATGGGATGTAGGTGTAGGAGTGGGTGGTGCTTGGTTGTTTTTCGCATAGAGACGGGGAAGAGGGAAATGAGAAGCGTGAAGGGGGAGGGGGAGGGGGAGAGGAAGTGTAGACTTGGTAAGGGGAACTTACTTAGTCTTGACTCTTGCGACGTACGTCTGGTTTCGTTTTGAGAGAGGCGGTTCTTGGATGAATAGGATTTATTCAATTTGGTTTTCTTTGGAGATCTCGTAGATTGGTTGGTTGATTCTTGTGGAGATATAGTGGGAGAGATCTTCGTAGATACTGTAGGTAGGTCTGTTAGCGACCTATAGTACTAAGAACTAGGATCCAAGCTCTTAAAGAGTTACGCATTACTAGTGGAAAGAGGGTTTGGTTGGTGTTGTCCTTTATGTATATCATTTGGATTGTTCTATGAAGAAGTGATTTGCATGAGGCTTGTAAGAATCTCGCTTGTACTATATATTACGAGGCAGGCTGGGTGGGACTATTGGTTCGGATCGAATTAGGAGAGATACTAAGTACATATTATATTATTATTAGAAGGTAAAGGTAAGTAGCAAGTAGTGACTTAATTCATTGCCCTTTCTATGTGAATCAATGAGGTGGGATCAGACACATTAGGAAGGGTTGCAGGTTAGTCGGGGTTTTTTGGTGGCGGTTTTGGTGGTTAGGTGTTGGGAGCTGTTGATTTGAAAGTTACTAGGAAGAAGTGTTGTATTATATATTGTTGTCAGGAATCTAGGCGGAAAACTCTTCAATTGACTAAGTGCTAAGCGCCCTGACTATTTATACTGGGAGCGAGCCACACTAGTCCGCATTAAGTGGAGCTAGCAAGTTGGCATATGACTAACATATGAGATAGCGATATTATAAATCGTAACATATTCACTATTTCTAACATATATTTTAAGGGAGGCGATAGTATTTAAATAGACAGACGGAGGTGGACTTCTAGATCAGTTGTATATACTATATAGTATGGTAGCCTCTGAAATAACTCTCTGAACTAGTGGAATAGTATACTCTTAATACGCTAGATATAAGGGTAACCTTGTAGGACTTGTGGATATAAGAGTCGGTTCCATTAATTTAATTTTTATATAAGTGTGGGGTATTTGGTAGTCAGGTACAGAATATAGAATGGAAAGCCAAGGCGATGATCATGGCAACATGTAAATTTATATGTATAATCTTACCCGTTTTGTTTACATTAGCTGTTAACTCGCTTTCGAATCTCGAGACTTCATTTCCTATTCCCTTCCTGGCTTTTGGGGATACAGAGGCCTTTTTTGGCGTTATGTCTTTGAAATAAAGGGAATGTTTTCTTTTCTAAAGTAATAAGTAGGAGAAATCATCTGCTAGTCGAAAACTAGTCATTCAGTAAAGAATTTCCCCATCTGGTCCAATTGAAGAGCTCTCCGTAGTATCGATCAATTAGTCAAGTCCATAGGTGTAATACCGCGGACCGCGGTAAATTGTCTCTAAGTAGAATTCCAGGGTGAGAGAGTGGCGTACGGAAATCTATGAACTAAACCCTTTTCTAACAGGAATATCCTAGATCATAGTACTCACCAGATTTCCCATAAGCTGTAGCTCCTAACAGTTTAAACTCTTTATAGAAAGCCGTTCTCTAAGTAGCTAACCAGTAATTTCCTTGCTCTATTCTCCCCTCTAGCATTATTCTTAGAGAAGGATGCCCGACGCGCTACGTCGATGTGTATGGTGCATTTTAGAATCGTGGTGTACCACTCATCGCTCTTCTCTTTTTGTTTCTGCTAGGGTATGGAAGTTGGAGGTTGGAAGGTGGTTCAGGAGTTTGATGCGGGGCTTTGTGGGTACTTGCATTAGTGTATATGGATATTTTTGAATTCGAAATTAAGATATTTGGTGGGTGAAGAGAGGATAAAATATTTGGGACAGCAGAAGGGAAGAGGCGCATTGTAAGTACACTTACACAAAAGAGTTTCGAGGGAGGAATGGGATTGAGAACAAGATAAGGATATAAATATTCAAATTCTGATTTGGGAATGAGTTTTGGGATGGTTTTATGATCCTGTCACAGGTTTCTTGAGATACAAATTGGGAGCCGAAACAGTGGTGGGAGGATGGGACGTGTCGTTTCGGGAGCTGACGTTGTTAGTGTACGTCCGAGAAGTACGAAGGGATGGTTCGCTCTAAAGCCAGGATGATGTTGAAAACTATCTTTTACAAGGAGCATATGAACGCAATACGATTGCGATCTAGGTTTTGCTCGATGACCAGCGCTATTTTACCGAATTTGGGGCTCTAAATAAGATCATCACTGTGCAAGTACAGGTCCCATCTACGGGATAGGGGAGATTGTGTCTCTGTCCCATCTGCATCGTATTTTAGACATAAACAGGACTTCCCATCTCCATTGGGCCCTTGATAGCTTGCTAGGGACACATGCAAAAGCTTTGTACATGGACCGATGTCTTCCTTTTCATGTGCACTTGAGTCCTCAAAAATGGTAGGTACTCCTTTTCTTGGTGTTTGCGCAAGATAAGAACTTGATTTGGATCAAGTTACGCTACAGGCGAAACTCGGCACAAAGATACGCTCGGGCAAGGATACTCTAAGGATGATAACGGGGATATCCCTATAGCAAGTTTCTTGGCATAGGCGATGACAATTTCATTTACTCAAGTATAAAGAGCGTATACTCTCTGAATTCTTGTTGTTTGTTACCTCAAACGTGGGTTTTACTTGAATCCTATAGGACTATTATTAATCTAAGGAATCTAGTGTCTTCTAAGGATAAAGTTGAGAACAATTCTGGTGCAGAAAAGTTATGGGATCCCGAAGAATCGAAGGATATCCTTGTGTAATAACACTAATTATAAAGTCTGGACCAAAAAAGTTGAGGATATAAGCCGTGGTATACTTATAGCGTGTATTTTAGTATCGAGGTCCGCTTGTATTTGAAAAGAATCTTTTACTATTTCTCTTGTCTATGCGGAGCCTAGGCCTCCATTTTTCAAGTCTTTTCGCTTAGAAATTGTTTTTGGCTTTAGCTTATCCAACGCGCTGGCTTACAGATTTATGACACGAACATTGAGAGCCGTAGTATCTTAAATTGTAGTCTTCAGGCTTCAAGAGAGTTGATGTTCGGATTGCGCGGTCCGAAGTAGCTCTGCCAACACGTTTGGAACGGTGGATCAGACGTATCATAGTACAAAATTTTCGCTTGGCAAGTTGAGACGAAATTGGGTCGTCGGTCGACTACCAGCACCTTGGCTACCGATATGCGAAAGCGACATGCGAGGACGACTTTATAAGGATAAGCATCTATGAAGTAGACAAATTAATGTTAAAACTTGTTGATACTCGGTTTTGTTTTTGTATTACCGAATTATTCCCCGAAAGCACAAGAATTAGCACCCTTTTAGATGAGTACAGCTTACGTCAGAGCTAGTAGAAAATTGTGTTCTAGACACTATTCTTCTGGACTGAGAATTTACGTCATGAATAAGGCCAGATGTAAAATCACTCCAGATGATCTACGTCTAGTCTATTCGTATAGCAGGTTCCTGTTGAATACTTCGAAGATTTTCAGCTTGGCGAAAAATGGGTTAAATTATTGTTACTACGCCAAAGAAACTAACCTGTCTAATGAAAAGGAGATAAAAGGACTTCAAAGAAATGACAGAAGGAATAAAATAGGTAGGAGTATAGTTTTACTACGAATAAAGCACGTACCTTAGCATACCGAAGTAGCCTTCTCTACCTTACATCCACTCTTGTTAGTTCAGGGGTACTTGTACAATTCGAATACTACAAAAACAAAACCAGGTTGGGAAAGTAAAAAAAGTGGGATTATACGACTCTAATGGCCTTTAGCTCTTTGCATTGTACACTAACTTCCGGGGTCTTGAAGATTATATGCCTTGTCTCCTCAACACATTTCAAATTTTAGGTTTAAGGCATCCACTTTTAGTCTTGGTACCCAATGATAGTACTACCTGATTAGCGAGGAGAACGTCGGACCAAGCTCCGTAGCTCGCCTAAGTAGTTTACCGACCGGTCCGACCGGTCCGACCGCCTAGATTAGAAATCCTAATCCTAAAATTTGAAACATATAAACGGGGCGTCGAGGAAATAAGCCTACACTTGAATTCTACTCTATCTAATATAAGTTAAACTAAAAGTAGAGACTAGGGTAAGAGTAAGGGTAAGTATAGGATTTAAAGCTATTTAAACGCTAGGAGTAGTTTATAATTCCCCTCTATCTTCTCGTAAAGAGAATATAGCTAGGAATACGATATATAGGCCCTAATTTAGATAGGGAGGAATCTTTCTAGCTAAATTTCTATAATAATTATATATCTTTAAGTAAACCCTCTAATCTATAATCCTAAAGTACTTTATTAATACTTAAATAAGGTAGAAATCTATAACTTATACCTACTTTATTCTAAAAGCGGTAACTTATATGAGAATTTATTAAGAGGCTAATATATCTATAAAGTAACTAACCGAAGCCTATTAAAGTTATATAATCTATAAGTAGCTCGTTTTTAAAATATATTCTTACTAGTTCTAGGTTTTTATAAATTATAAGAGACTTAGTAATTACTTTATATATACTTCTCTTAGAATAAAATTAAAATAGTTCTATTATTAGTTTAGAATAACTATACCTACTTGCTTTTAATTAGCCTAGGTATAATAATATAATTATTTTATTTATACTAGAAGTTTAGTATATTAACTTTTTATATCCCATTATATATAATATATATAGCGCTAAGGCTTAGCTCTAATATTAGGTCTCGAACGCGTATAGTTCTATATTTTGTATAATTTAATTAAAATAAAGCTAGTAAGTATAATTTATTTAGTTAATTAAGGCGTATCTTTTCCTCTATTTAAATAATAGTTAAGTGTTATTATTATTATAATATTATAAATAGAAGTATAGTTTTAGTTAAATATAGTTTTAGTATAGTTTTAGATATCCTATACTATAGTTATACTATAAGTTATAGCTATTTATTATATTATCTATAGAAACGCTATAAATTTATAATTTACTATAATAAATAGTATAGCTTAAACTAATATCTTTAGCTAGTTTAATAATCCTATAATTTTAGTAATTTCTATTTAAGTATAAGTAAAGAGGGTAAATAGCTAAGAGTATACTATGTTATATAGATTTTATTAAAACCTACTATAAGGGGCCTTTTTTATTAGCGTTTATACTATTTCTAGGGTAACTTTTACTTAATAAGTAGTTTAATTAAGCGTTCTATTAGCTAAAACCCTATATTTTTAGCTAAGACGTATTATATAAAAGTAGATCTATAGTAGGGCGTCGATCTTATTACTTTAGCAGGGTATAGCTCTTGGCTATCTACCCCCACTACTAGTTACGAGACGAGGCGTTTTAATACTTGGCACGTCCTAATTAGGTATAACGGCGCCACGGCTCGCTTAAAGCCCTATACCAAGCCAGGGCGCTGTGTGTGTTACACACGAAGGGATAGTGTGTGCTGAGTAAAGAAATTGTCTATGCATCATGCAAGACATCCAGAAGCTTGAGCGGGTGGTGGGTTTTTCGTGTTCGTCTTATCGATTTCCCCTGCTCCGCATGCGCTTGGAGCTCCTGTCTATTCGCAGTACCAAGATTGGAATCTCTTCGGCCACATTGTTTTTTTTCCCACACGGTTTATTCATCCATTCAGCATCTCACCGGAAACGACAGCAGACCCCTCCTCGCTTTAGAACATCGTACGTTGGAATATAACATATCAATTTGGCGGGAACTTGCATCACAGGACGTGTAGTAACTGTCATCACCTCGCTGCTGTCGAATATGATGAATCAACAGCTTTGAATATCTCGCTTCGGTTGCGGGTAAGCTCCATATTATTATGATGTCTCACATTACGTCATTCCATTTTCACCCTCTGATCAAATTCGAGAGGTATAAGCTTATTTTGAAATCAAAGATATCTGTTTTCAGTCATAGAAATCTTCCCTCTGGGTTTCTGCGACATTTGCTTACTGAAAACCCAGTGCTTATCCCCCCGCACTCCATACGTAGAGCCGCGCTCTTGAGGCCCACGGGCTTCATGTTGACTAGGCTACCTCTATTGCTAAGCACAATGATGTTTTAAGCTAGAGATCATATGCTGGCGACTTTGAGAAGTTCGGAAGATTTTATGAAAGCGGTTCTTAGATTGAAGAAGAGAAGAGATCGGGAATAGAGGACCGAGTTTATATTAGAGGACTATCTTTGGTGTGGTATTGCCACAGTAGTGTATGATGTATATGAAGATTTAGCCGCGACATTCTTCGTACACGCGGGGTTGCATAAATAGGCTGGCATATCCACCCTTGTGTGTTTGTACTTTCTTTCACAAAAGTTATCCGGTTCCGTACTCGGAACCAGGAACATGATGGAACTTTACTCAAGCTTTCTGGAGAAAGTGTTGTCACGTGTTTAGTGAGTCTTAATTCTGAAACTACTTCATCCCAGTCCAAATAAAATATAAACTTTTCAGGGGTGTTTACCCTATTGCTCGCCTTGGCCACCCTAGAAAAGTTACATGTATTTTTCCCGGGACGAAGGAACCGAATTTTACTATGGTCCGAAGGATGGAGCGGTTCCACAGTAAACAGCGAGCTTCGTTGCAGTGAGGGAAATTACGAATATTGTTCTTCAGCCCTTTTTCATCTCATATCGGATCTTGTTGCGCCATCTTCCGTGTATTGCTTGGGAGGTTAGATGGAAAAATTTCCTAGATTTAATGGAGGTTTCATAGATACACGCTTGGCATTGGATTGCAGCAGTCTTCTGCGGTCATCGAGGGGGATGATTTCTTGCGTGAGCCACGCCACTTTGTAACTTGGGTCTCTACGAAGTATTTGGGTTATTCACAACTTTGAAGATCGAATTCAACTTTCGGACGAATTTTGGCCAATGAGGAAATGATCGTTTCGAGGTTTCGAAGCGGCTCTGCAGATCAATCACGTCGACGTCCATCTGATCTCCGCGTTGCGACCTAGCTGGGCAGTTTCATGTTACGCGCCCAGAATTGTCCCAGATGGGGGGGAAGGGCCTCACTTTATGGCATTTCCCAAAATTGAAAGCTTGGTGATCCACTTGCAACATGCGCGGTATGAAAACACTTTACCTGCTAACCGCTTTCTATTGGGCAAGGGTCACGATCAGTGGACGCACAATGGAATATCCTCCGTCCCAAGACGCCGCGGCAGATCATTGAAACGGACTACCATGGAGCTCTGGAAATCAAACTTTATACTGTCCTGGGTTGTTGGACCTTAGGATTTCTTCTTATGCATGGCTGCTCGTTGGAGCTTCTGCGTTGACACATTATATAACATGACTCCCCAAGGAACCAGGAGCCCTTTTCTCTTTAGTATCATCGGAAGTTTCTGCTTTTCACGTTCACTCACTTTTTTCTACCACATTCTTTTCTAAAGTCCTAGTGACGTCCACCCTTTTACACTTGTGCTAGAGGCATATTATCTTCACCATCAAACACTTACAAAACCACAAAATTATACAACTTTCAGGACACCTTTAACAAGATGTCTTTCAGCACCATGAAAATTAGCGTCATTTTGGCATTGGCCGCCTCCGTTGCCCAGGTTTCTGCTCACGGCTTCGTCAAAGAAATTATCATCGACGGCCAATCGTAAGTTCATCCTTAGTCAATGATGACCATGAGCGCTGGCTGATGATGATTCAAAGGTTCCCAGGTTTCGATGTTGGACAAGATCCATTCAAACCCAGTGGAATACCACCAAAGATCGGTTGGACCAATACAGCTGGTGATATCGGATTCATTAATGGAAGCGATTACGCAGAGCCAAATATCATCTGCCACAGAGACTCAAAAAACGCAAAGCTGTCGGCCCCCATTGCCGCTGGAGGAAACCTCACCATGCAATGGACCGATTGGCCAGAGTCTCACTTCGGTACAATAACTGAGCATTTAGCCGACTGCAAAGGAGACTGCTCGACCGTCGACAAGACTACACTCGAATTCTTCAAGATTTCAGAGGCAGGACTCATTGACGGCACATCCAAGCCACCAAAGTGGGCCGCCACTGAGCTTATCAAGCAAGGCAACAAGTGGGAAGTCACGATCCCAGCAAATGTCAAGCCAGGTCAATATGTCCTCCGTCACGAGATCATCGCGTTGTTCGGCGCCGGTAACCAACTTGGGGCCCAGCACTATCCTCAGTGCATCAACCTGGAAATCACTGGTTCAGGAACTGAATTGCCAGCCGGTACTAAGGCAACATCTTTCTACAAGGTCGACGACCCAAACATCTTAGTCGATCTTAACAAGAGCCCCGTGACGTACCCTGTTATCCCAGGTGGACCTCTTGCCTTCGCCGCAGGCGGTGCAGCTGGCGGTGCAGCAGGCGGTGGTGGAGGAAACAAAGCTAAGCCAGTTGACAACAATAGCACTACTGGTGTTGAAGCTGCCAAACCCCCAACCACTTTGTCAACTTCTACTCGCCCTAAGGCTACCCCAGCTCCTGAAACCAAGAGCGACGACGAATGCCCAAAATAGATGATTTTTGTTGTGGATCAGCGATGCTGGGAACATTATGACACCACTTTTTTTTCTCTTCATGCGAATCCAAGCTTGCTTGGGCCTGGTGCGTTCCTTTGATTTCAAAGGGCTATTCATTTATGGTTTATGATTTTGTAGTTTATTGTAAATGATACCGTTATACGTTTACTTATTTCCATTTTGGTGTGGCGTTTTTGAATCGAGTTAAAGACCGGATATTTGATCTTTTACTTCACTGTGACCATGCTATTCGTTGTAATTTCGTAGCGACATGTTTCGAGATTGAACCCCGGATGGAGTTCAACGTATTCCCGCTCTCAGTAAAATTGAGCCTACATGAAATCCCTGAATATTTTGCCATCCTCTTTTCAACCTTCTCTTTCATAGGCTCTGCTTGAGATTTCTCTTATAGGCTCTCAGTCTGTCCTTAGTATCCTCACCAAGTACAAAAAGCATATGAATTTATTTCTCAGTCTTGCACATACCTCGATCTTAGGAAAACCCCCCACCAAACGCTCAAAGAATAGGCTGTCGTCAAATTCTCGCTGCGACACCGGATTATTAAACTTCTTAAGCACGTCATCGGTTGCGAAAGAATAGAGGTTGATAGGATGTTTGGATGAGAACCTTGCAGCTCGCGAAAATGAGAACCCATATGACGATTAAGCACTGCGATTGGTGGAGGACCATGCCTCGAGGGGTGTGTGAAGTATGCAATCAGGAGCTCGCTTAGCCACCGCCAGTTCGGAAACGACCAAAGTGAATTTGTATACTATAATCTGCCCCATAAACGGTACTTAATAATTGAAAGTATCAAAGAAGCTTTGGAATAATTAGGTTGTTCAAACAAAGTTTTGAACGGGGTTTAGAAATAATGAATTGACCCCACCCTTGGCGGATCCGAGTCTTTCCCAATTAAGTCTAGACATTTTCATTCAGTTCATTGTTGAACAATGTCGGATAGCGTTAAATGAGTGCCTTTGAAAAGCAGTAGGGGTGGGTTTTGCCATCTTAGGCTAGTTTATAACACTTTATCCAACAAAAACCAGACTACACCTTGAGCTACAAATAATCGATTGTAAGATGTCTACTTAGATGCCGTCATCTGATGACATTTCGAAAAGTTTATCCCAATAGTCCTTTAATTGAATCTCGGAACTTCATCTGCTCCTTCCTTTCGAATTTGTAAATTTTGCCGCAGTTAGTTTAATGCTGAATATTTGCTAATTAAACTGCCTATTTCAAAACGTAATAAACTGTTGTCATCAATACTTGTTAGATGGATGAAAGGATGTTGCTTGCCATTTCGGCAAGCGGCAAATACACATATTACTATGGGCTTGGAAACCAAGATGTTAGCTTTGTATTTGGAAAGTGCGTGATACAATACAGCTACAAGGATATCGACGGCTGCAAAAGAAAACCATCATGGATACTGTTGTTAGTAGGATCTGACGAGTGGTTTCCATTACATGTAACAAGGAGTCTAGCTGATTCCACTGATTCCATTCAGCAAAATTTCAGAAGGAACGAGGAGCATATTCTAGAGCCATGTAACCCTGGCATCTTCCCAAAGTAGCTTAGTTTGGATAGTCATCTGAATATCACTCTTCCCAGTTATCCTGGCACTCTCAGCACTCCATACACACACTCCCTTTAACAGATGTTATTAGGGTTATGCTTATAAGAATGTTATTTTAGCTGTGGAAAAACAAATTCCTTTGGGCCGTCGTAAGGACCTCGGGTGAGTTGTTCTTAAAACAAGGATCTTTGTAGTAAGGCTTCGTGTATCCCCTTATTGAGCAAAACCTCGAAAGAGTTGAAGGAAACAATTACAACTGAATCCCTCACCATCTAATTAGTATTCAGTACCGTAATCTATAGTAACTACAAAGGATAATAAAGTACAAAGCAGGTCGTTAGTAGATGCAAAGCGAAGGTACTTTTGAATTTCAAACATAAACAAAAGCTATGTGCCAAGGAACGCGAGAGGGTTAAATTCAACAAATTCAGATCATTCGTAATAAGGCAAGCTGACTATTACTATATCCCAGGCTTCGCTTTGAGGTACTAAAGAATTCTTGGGGAATAAATTCTATTCCAGACTTAGACTAGCCTCCACCTAGGGCAATGCCATTTCAACTACAAAATCTTCTAGATCTAGTCAACCAAAGTACTAATAAGCAGACCAAAAAGAGGATAGTAATGAAACGATTTAATCGTTCTCCGCTAAGTGACGGCTATCGCGATGAAAGCAAATACTTCGAACTCGATCCGTGCCGGTCAGTTCTTGTTTCTACATATAAGCAAGCCCATTACTACCATAAGACATTGATTAAAAGGCGATACGAATAATAAACCCCTATCGTATAGACGTTGATTAAAAGACATTAGTATTAAAGCAAGAAAATTAGATGTACCTTCCCATGACTCTGTTTTACCATCTATTCAACATACGAATTCAATAAACAAAATAGAATTTACCATTGATATTTATATTAGTATTACGAAGTAAACCGAGCAGAAGAATCTACACGCCACGAATAATGAAGTACACATGTGAATTACATCTCCCTAACTTTTCCGAACATGATCCTCTTTCCCATATATTTTCCCAAATATAGAAGAGATTAAAAAGATATTCAAGAGTAGATTTAGTAAATTTGCATAATATGCTAAGGTGTGCTAGATAATGCGGTAGCTAGTTCTATGCTTATCTGCTATAATCCTGGGAGCAGTCCAGGTAGTAGATACCGCCGTTATTCTAAAGTTTTCGCCAACATTCCATTTGTAGTAGAGGCCAGGCAAGTTTCTCATCATCACTACTGTCTAGTCCTGAATCTGAATCTGCATCTATACTTACCGTAGCTCCAAAGTCTACATAGGTAGAGTCAAGAGTCCACTAATAATAATATGCGGCCGGCCCCGAACCATTTCACCATAAGCGAACAAACCCAACTCCTCTACTCGCTCGTTATACTACGCTATTTACAACTTACAGAAACCCCCTCAAGTGAAAAAGGGTGGAGTAGAAAGGAACAAAAGAACACGCGACAGCAGGTATTCGCTGGTGGTCACCCACCCAACTACTAATCTGCCGATCTGAGGCTTGTGTATGGCAGAGCGGACGGGATGCCCAATTCTCCTCAGCCTATGGTCGTATGTGACAATTACAACTTTGTTCATGCTCACTTGATTTTACCCTCACTTCGATTTGCCCTTACTTCTGGCCCTCCTCACTTTTTCTCCTGACACTTCTATTCTTCCTCACTTCTCTTATCCCTATTTTCATCTACACCTGTATTAATTTATCTTTACTCCTATTTAAATTCACTTATGTTTAAGTCCACTTATGTTTAATTTCACTTATGTTCAATTTCACCTTCGGCTATCTTACACTTGACATGGGAGGCTGGAAGAAAGGACATCGGTTTTGGGGCAACGTCCCGAGTTAACGAGGCAGGATTAGACGCAAGCACCAGCTTTGCGCTCAAGCGGGTCAATCGACATAAATCGGAAGCAGAGATATTTGGCTCTCTTACATAAAAAGTCACATTACTAGCACGTACAGTGGGTGGACTGGCTATAGAACAGGGTAGTGGTTATATATACAATTAAGCAAATTTGCAGACGTCCTTCGGGACAGTTTGGGCCAATGGTTATTCAATACAATCAGTTATCCTCATTTTCTCGTACCTCTATCCGGAGGCATCCGAATATAGCTCAGTTGCAGGGCATTCATGGGATACCGCGGCCAGCGATGACAAGTCTTGGCCGGTCCTCGTATTCGAAAAAACAGATCTTGGGAACTTGCTTAAATCTGCAAGACTACTAGAAGGTATGTCTTTGGGGCTTGGTAAAAGGCTTAAGCTTTGTATGGAAATTGGGAGAGCCATGAAGGATATGCACTCTATCAGTTGGTCTTGTCATTCTATCTAGCCTGCTTCACTGCTGAAATTCATTGCAGACGATATACATGGTGATATTAAACCAGACAATGTTCTTATTTTCACGGAGGGGATTGGCAAATACAAGGCAAGAGTAACAGATTCTAGATACTCAACTCGATATTCGAATGATAACGACCACATTAGGTTGCCCATATCGCTGCCATGGAATGCGCCTGAAGTGGATCGGCCCAATCGTGAATGGAGGCCTTCAGAGGCGAAACAAGCTGATCTGTATTCATTCGGTCTGTTCTGCCTTCGGCTACTATTCGAACCCTACTTTGATGATCAGGTCACTATGCCGGAATGCGTGCAACTACCTGTGGCCGCGTACCCTTCTTTTACGGAGGTGACAATGTTTGTCCTTCTTCAAGTCAAGATAGAAGTCCAGATGTACACTCGTTAACTTCTCGCAACAGAAAAAGGCTTCGATCGTCAACTATGGCAATGACTGAATGTTTTCTGCTGTCATGCCTAAGTTGGGACCCAAACAAACGGAATTTCTCTATTCAGGACTTTTCGGACAAGCTTGGCGCTGATAGATAATGCATTAATTCCCCCCATGGCGTGAATGCCAAATGCTGAACGGGCAAGCGAGGGGGTCCCTTTAGATACATTGGAAGGCTTAGATCATTTGCAACCGCGAGTGTCTAAAATATCTTTCTATGATTCATAGATTTGATAGTTTCTAGCTTGACCGGTCCGGTCTATACTCCAACTCTACCGAAGCGATTTCAGAGTCCGCCGTCACATCGCCCAGTGTTTGATTGACTCTCACGCATTCAATGACTCCTTTATTTTACAGGTCGCATTTAGCTTCTTTGTTAGATTTGGAGTCGCGAGAAACTTGGAAAAGATGACTGAATACTCCAACAAAAGAGTCTGAGAATCCAGACGCTTATGAGCTTGACGATAGAGGATATCCAAAGAAGCGAACCGGCGCGTCCTTCCACTTTATCAAAACTAATTGAATCTGGTGTCGTTGACTGGTCATAATATGTTGCCATTATTATCAATCTACTGTACCTCAAAGTAGCGGAGGCAGAGGCCTTCCTTTTGCGCGAGAAGGACGACCTGTCAAGTTTCTATGGAGTACATAATCAAGTTTCTACTGCGCCGAGAGCTGCTCTTGCAGAACTTTACGACATACAAGCCCAGTGGATCGATGAGGAATAGATACCACAGCAACTAGCTAAGACTTACTTGGTTACTGAGGGAGAAGAGGGTCTCCAGATCCTTCAAACAGGAGAAAATTTGGCTTCAGTCTACCGTAGCCAAGGTCAATGGAACGAGGCGGAAGAGCAAGGGACGAAAGTTTTAGAAATGAGCAAACGCTTGTTGGGTGTCGATAATTTCTCTACTATATGCAGCATTTCAAATATTTCTCGCCATGGTTTACAGACAACAAGCTCGGTGGGACATGTCACAGAAGTTAGACCTCCAAGTAGTGGAACAAGGAGAGAAATTGCTTGGTCCACATGTAAAAAACCCTCGTGTGTTATCTGGAAATCGAATTTAGCGTCCACATATGGTCGCCAAGGCCTATTTCATCACGCCGAGGAGCTGGAAGAAGAAATACACAGACTTCGAAAAACCGTACTGGGCCCTGACCATCCAGACACACTTAACAGTATGGTAAATCTTACCGCTTTGTACCAGCAGCAGGGAAGGTGGGCGAAGGCCGAGGCAGAGGTGCTTGGAGAGCTAGTAGTGGCGAGAAGCAAGAAAATTTTGGGCGAGGAACATTCCGATACCGTAACCAGAACCGCTAATCTTGCCATTTTATATGCCTTTAAGGGTCAGTTCGGTAAAGCTGAGTGCCTAGAGTTGGAAGTGATACAAGCGAGAAAGAAGACACCCTTCAACACTGACCAGCATGAATAATCTGGCTGTCACATACTAGCGCCAGAGTCATGTAATGGACGCTGCAGATCTGAGAAGAGAAGAGGTTGAAATAGGCAAAGGAATACTTGGAGAAGAACACTTGAGCTACTTGGTCAGTTTAGGTAATTTGGTACTAATTCTCGATGAGCAAGGGAAATCGGAGGAAGCAGAAAAGCTGGGAGTGCAAATAAATTATGATGGAGACAAGAAAAAGGGTCCTCGGCACAGATCATCCTGAGACTCTGACCAGCATGGGCAATCTTGCAGGAACTTGGGGAATCTTAGGTTGCTATAAGGAAGTAGCAAAACGAATGGAATATTGTCTTGCGCTTCGAAAGAGGGTTCTTGGCATTGACCTCCCGAGACGAAGTCTACGATGTTTGCGCTAGACATATTTATAAATGGGCGGGAAGAAGAAAGTTTCACGAGGGGGGAGACTCTAGCGGCAAAGTATACTCATTAATGTTCTGAATCTGCTTTTTTTCAATTTCACAACTATATTTTGGCCGTGGCCAGCATGTCAAGGGTTAAACAACTTCCTCCACAAAATAACCGAGTGCTGTGGTTTGCTAAGCGAGCTCGAGCTTTCGAAATTCCCTCCCTTGACCCCAGTATCATACTTGCTTCTTTCCAACTACCATCCAGACACCGCAGCACAGTATCTCGGTATACCGCACCAACCTTTGGACCTGATTAGCTTATATAACGCTTTGTGGGTTCTTGCTAGATTTCGGTTGACCCCATCTGCCGATCCTTAGGACCAGACAATAGACCCGCAAAAGAACACCACAAGCCTTAGCCTATCTCTAGAATTACAATTCTCAGACTGCGGTAGTTAAATCCCATCCGGTATCTCCAGTGGTAGCGTATTCGAGCTGCTGATAATCAAAGCTCGCATCAGGTCCATCAGTCTGCCAGAGCCTCCCATCTGGTCTACTTCTATAGGCCTATAATAACAGGTTTCTCGAACTCTTCGTTTGATGGCAAATCACTGATTTCTTTACCTATTAGTAATATAAACAAGAAAACTTTAATCGAGGTAAAATTCTCATGGAGCCACGAAACCATATATAATTCCTTCAAAGGATCGGCAATAGGAAACACTAACTTGAATTTGACTCCAAGAAGCGGCTGGCTCTTTCGCTTTCTCCTTCTATTGTCCTAGTTAAGAAACTAGGAAAGAGATAATGACCAGAATTGAGCTCACCATTTGCTAGGATTAGATACACAAACCCATATCCATACCCAAACCTCTCATCAGCTTACTAAAAACACCCATCCAATCCCTAGTCCTCAGACTCCCCCTTTCAATCCGTCCCAAATTTTAGGCTCGCAATCTCATCACTAGACTTCTCTTTCAACATCCACTTTCTGCCACCGCATCCACACCACAAGGACCGACGTGCCTGCCGTCTTTGAATTTCCCAATGGGATGTGAAGTCATCTATCTTAATCTCGACATCGTTGGGTTCAGTACCTATGTCTCTCCGCGCGCGCCCTTTTCGTGCAATATTCATGCTGAATGCCATTCAGCTTAAGCACCAGTACATCATCAACAAGGCCCAAGATGCATAACCCTCTTGATAGAATTTAATAGAAAGGGTGTAGATACTCTACATAATATTCATCGTATAGTTTCCTTTGCCCTACAAGGTTTCAAACAAGTCAAAGGCCATTAATACATTACACCATAAACATACCGAGAACCAGCACATCTCAACCCTCCACCTAACCTTCTCAATGGACACAATTCAATCCACTTCTAACCGCATTCTGCGACCAAGCTCCCCAAATTATTCATCAAGGACTCAACCGGGTCTGCATTTAACTTCATTCGATTTAGCCCAGCATCGGGGAATAGCGAAAAAGAATACTGTCTCCACGTTGCAAGAGCTTACTTCCGTTTTCCATGTCCAGATATCTTATAGTAACTTCTGACGTCCAATCCTTTTTTAGGCTCGTGCTTCGAGAGTAATATTTCTTGATTCCTTGGTTTAAGCTTTGAGTGGTAGTTAAATGTTTACATGCACCTCGCTTATAGTATCTTAAATCCTTTGTCGGTATAAGTGAATACCACTCAAGGCCACTCACGTGCCGTACTTGGCACTAAGCACCACTATATAATAGTAGTAGTACTTGTAATACCTTTACTCGGTGTATACAACTAATAGTCTTTATAATATAATATATTCGATACTAAACTATTAGCCTTACATTATACTTTCCTTATTATCTTTTCGGCTCTATTAACTTAGAGAGTTAAACTAATACTAATTAGTATAAGTACGCGTATAGATTAGTGTAACGAATACTCAAACTGGCTAACTAAACTTGGCTGGGTGTTCGCTGGTTGGTATGCTATGATAAGAAGAAGACTATCGGGTTGTTCACTTGGAAGTGAACTCGTTACTTGTATCAAAGATGTCAAACTAATATGATAAGATTGATAACTAAGTTGAGCACGAAGCTCCTATCTAATGGCAGACGTGCCAGTCTTATATAGATCCTTTCATGTTCGTGGATCGTACTGGATCATGCAGATCTACGCTCCTGGATCGTGGATCATTACGATCCAAAAGATCCAGATCACGTGACCTTTCCAATCAATGAAAATCCCTGGATCGCTTAGCTGGTCTAAGGACCCCTTTCTGCTATAAGAAACCTGGGTGTGCCTGCCGAGGGTTGCGCCTCTTATTATGACAAGTATCACGTGAGCACGTGATTCATGACAATTAGATAACTTCGATTCCTTAACACTAGATATTAAAGCTATTATAGTAGTAAAGATTCTACCTTTTACTTTTAGGATTTTAATACGAATTTATTATTAGCTAGGTATTTAGAAGTAGAACTAATACTAATATAATAAGTACTTAAAAAGCTCCTAGATTAGCCATTAATATAAAATTATTAAGTCCTAGACCGTAAAAGTACTAGAATTATATACTATAGTAGCTTCTAGATTTATAATATAAATTTATCATAATCTATATACTCTAAACTATAAGATCTAGAATAGCTATTAATATAAATTTATTAAGTCTAGATATATCGAAAGATAGTATATTTACTATAGCTAGATATTAAGGTATTAAGCGTAAACTCCTATTAATACTTTATCTTATAACCTTCATAATACCTAGTTCTACTTTTATTAGTTCTATTATAAAACTAATACTAAAAGCTACTTTAAATTCGACTTTAAAATATAGTTCTATATTTACTTATTCTATTATAAAACAAGTACTAATACTACTACTAAACCCTTTATTATAAACAAGTAATACTACTACCAAGTTAACCTTCGAGAATATTACTATATTTACTCTTTTTAGAAGTAGGATACTCCTTAAAAATAATAATCAAATATCTATTAAAATAATAAGTATTTACCTTAAATATAACTCTACTTAGTAGTTCTAGCCTATACTACTTAGTAACTCTAGCCTAGGATAACCGGAAAGTACTATACTATAACTTATTACTAGGACCTAATAGTAGTAACTATAATTTTAACTTTTGCCTATAGTTATATTAAAAATAATAATTAATATAGTAAATAATAAGGAGTATAAAGAGGACCTAGTAGATCTTTCTAACTAAAACCCTAAACCTAATCTACCTAATAGTAATAATAAAGAATTTAATAGAGAATCGGATTATTAAGAAGAGAGAGTTCTACCTAATAATATTTTACGAATTCTACTATACCTTTTAGATTTTAAAGAGAATAAGATATTATTAAGTAAATATATTACTATATACTATAAGAATTACTAGAGGAGAAAGTATCCTATAAGTTACTATAAGAATAAATTACTTAATAACTATAATTTATATTATTAATTTATAGAAGACTTTAAGATATAAACTTTAAATAATTTTAAGATAGTATATATAAGAAATCTTAAATAACTTTAAATAGTACTATAAGACTATAGTATTTAGGTTAAAGATAAGTCTAGGGAGGTTTAAGTCTTTCTTACTTTATATAATATTATATAAGAAAGAGCTCTTATTTACTAGCTAACTAATAATATTATTAAATAGTTTAGATTAGAGACTATTAATTCTATAATATTAAGAATAAAATATTAATATATTAATATATTAAGAGTAATAAATACTTTATTTATACTACTATTATTAGAACCTAATCTTAGTAGACTACTATCTTAGTATCTTATAAGAGAAATACTAAGACCTGAATCTTATGTTTCTAAATAATCTTTAAGATTAAACTTTTACTTACTAAAAATAATAAGACCTCTCTAATTAACTAGTAAGATAGCGAATTTATAGCGCCTAAGACTAAGTTAAGCTTGTACTACTCCTTAGCCTTATATACCCTTTTAAATAATACTATAAACTCCTTAAATTCTATTACTTAATACTTTAGATAAGAATAGTTCGATTATACTTACCTATAACTATACTTCTTATATTAAGCTTATTAAGGATAAGCTAATTAATCTTATAAGTATAAAAGGATTAGTTTAAAAGGTGTGACGACACGTACGAGATGTTGCTCAGAGAGCGTCCAAGGTGTAGGTTATGGAATCGTAGAACTGTCTATTCGAAGATTCTAAGCTAAAGAGAGAAGAGAAGAAAGGACAGAAGGAGCTGGAAGCTCTTATATACAGGAGGGGTACCAAGGGTTATAGCTAACCGAGCCCGGCTCGGGAAGCACGGCGGCCGACGGGTGCCAGCCAGGGGCTGGTTTGAGGCATGGTGGCGGTGAGAACCGTCACAAAAGGATTATTCTATGAAGGATTAATATATTACCTAGTAAGTACTTAGCTTATATATAGCGATAGTTTATTAACTAGAGGCTATATTTAATCTAAACGTTACTATATAATTAATAAATTATAAAAAGAGAGAATTTTAAGTACTAAATAAGCGAATTTAATAGTTAATTAATAATCTAAAGAGAAGACTTAAATATATCCCTCTAGACTATAATTTACTCTAACTTATTCTATTTATTAATGCCTTCTTTATAAACTTAATAAACCTATCTTCTTAGATTAAATATATCTTGTACTTAGTAGATAAGGATAATAATACTATAATTCTGTACTAGAGTTCTATAAAGTATAGATAAGTTATATAAAGTATTCTAGCTTCGAAGCTATATACTCTAAGTAAAGGTTTTGATATAATAAGAGTTATTAAGTTAACTTTAGATACTATCCTAGGTTATAAGCTTAACCTTACTATTTATACTAATTCTGAGTTAATCTATAATTGTTTAACTAAACTTAGTACTACTAAGGAGAAGCGATTAATAATTAATATAATAGTACTTTAATAAGTATGTAAATAATAAGAGATTTATACTATTATATAGATTTAAGAAGATTCTAATCCCGCGGATTTAATAATAAAATTAAAGCCCTACTAGATACTTACTAAATTAATCGAATCTAATAAAATTAAGATTAATATATAAGAGTAGGTTAAACGTAGAGAGATTAAAGTAGGAAAGAAGGATATTAAATAGGTTCTTTAGAAGGATATTATAAAGTTTCTTTTATATAAAACAAGGTTCTGTTTTATATTATTTAAAGAACTAGGAATAGCTAGTTATTTAGCTAGTACGTTACTAAGTATAGCCTTCTTTGTCTTTTAAAGTTAGCCTAGTATTAGTATAAGCAAATACTACTTAAGGCTACTTACGTGCCGTACTTAGTACTAAGTACTACTATATAATAGTAGTAGCACTTATAATACCTTTACTCGGTGTATATAACTAATAGTCTTTACAATATAATATATTCGATACTAAACTATTAGCCTTGTATTATACTTTCCTTATTATCTTTTCGGCTCTATTAACTTGGAGTTAAACTAACATCCTTAAACTCCTAGAGCTATATAAATACCAAATACCACATTCCAGATCTTTCAGCCCATACATATCCAACCAACTTCCGCCTAATTCCTGAAAATCCTTCTTTCCTGAAATTTATCGCAGAAATCATCAACAGACAAAAACTCCATATCTTGCATTGCTATACTAGTTTTCTTATAGGATATAAGTATATATAATATAAACCCCGCCTCAAAAGACTCGGAAAGTATCAGTATTACAAGACTAGATAGAATCTTCCGTTTCTCCACCCATCCAGTCAATATCCAGCCATCCCTAGTACCAAAAAACTATAACCTTATAATTATCTGATAGATCTATTACAACATTCCTCCCTTCCTGTTTCGCAAACCACCTCAACGTATCAACAACACACCAATACCCCTCTCGCTTACAAGCCAATCGCTTACAAAGCTCCCTATCCCCTTAATCCCATTCTGCTAACCCATATCGGACAAACCATAAAAACTCCATGTATAAGCCCCACCGTATAACGAAACGAATTCAGAATACACCTGGTACTCCGAAAGGGTAGTCAAAAGAAAGGTTAAAGCAACCAGGTCCTTGATTCGGTGTCTAATTAGTATTTGCTTAAGGAAGTAAAGGTAGCTAGCTGCTAGCTAGACTATAAACACTTATATGCTGGTGTTAGGTAATGTGAGATAACATGTGGACATATGTTGCGATACTTGTTGTTTCAAGAAGGATTCATGTCTTTCAACACAAGTTCATCATGCCTAGTCACTTACTCACTCATTTCGAACACCCAACCCAAAGCACATTACCTAGCGAAGCTCCTCACCCACGCTCACAAAGTAGCCATAACAACCAACCTCCGATCCGCAAGTAGACGGTTACAAAACAAACTGAACAATATACCTAGTAATCTAAGAAAATGCCTTACATACCTTACAGAAACAGCTAGGAACTTCCAACGACATCAGATTAATAGTATACGATTATATATCCGGGATAACTATACCGACGTTTCTACCCTCGAAGAAACCTAGAAAAAGATATTTTATTACTTATAATTACGAAAGCTTATCTAGGTAAACCTAAAGCGATATAGTAGTTTACTATACTATACTAGTAAGAGGATAACCTTAACCAAAGTACCTATCTAAGCTTAAATTTCCCACGGGATTAATAAGTCACAGCCACTACCTACACCGAGGAGGCACTAAGAAAAAAAGAAAGAACACTACCAAGTGCCGATCCGGTACCGATATCGGTAACCTTAGTACAAGATTTGCGCGTCGTGACTCGTGGGAGGACTTTGACTAACTAAAGGATGGAATAAGTCGGTGAAGAGCCAGCGGATTTGGTTCCGTGTTGGTTGGTTGGTGAGTTAGTCCAGACTATATGTAGACTAATAGCGGTCAAGTCGAATTGGGAATCGATGTCTGGTTAGCTAGACGAAGACACGTTGCTTGTGGTGAGTAAGTGGGCCTTAGAATAGAGAATGTAGTTAGAATAGAAGGGCGGTTGGTTTCAGTCGTAAGCTATTGATAAAGGCTAGTAGAAGAACACCCCGAACCGGAGAATGTCTTTGAGATGTAAAGACCACGGCTTTTTTTGGGCGAAGCAAAATCCCGTAGTATGAGTACGTCCGTATCGATGAGGGAAATCTGATCTTCGAAACTTATTGTCAAAATGAATGATTCCTCAAGTATCAACCTATTGATGTGGCAGCATTCTGTTTTCAAGGTCCCGAGGACATCAGAAGGCAAAAAAAAAAGTAACCACAGTTGACTCTGTAATACTGCGTTCCATAACACGCACTTGCGCATGTGGACAGCTAGCAATTGCCTGACCTGAAGCATCACGGCTGTCTATCTTTGACGTGTATGTGCAGTGGTGCGACGTTCCCTCTGTCACCCACGTGCAACGCTCGTGATGATTGTTCCACCAAGTTATGGTCGGCGAAGCCAGGTACTGCGCATGGGAGCACTATTGCAGATAGTTGATATTTTCCAGACTGGTCGTGGGATCGAGAACTTGCAGTCTTAGCAAAACGTATGTTTGCTGGTTCAAGTGCTACTGCATAGCAACAGTCAGCTACGGAGAACTGCCGGAAAATGAGGTTCTTCTTCCAGAGGATCTCGGGGATTCGCTAAGATGTTTCCATTTTCAGAAGCCGAGTTTTTCTTGGATGACATATGGGTGTGGAGATGTTCTTGGATGAAATGAATTCATATTCGTAAATTCCCTTGTGGGATTCATTCCTCGATGCTGATTCGACCAAGCTTCAGGACCAAGACTTAGAACCAAGGTTCCAAGGGAAGGGCGATCAGATTTTGCACAGGGGCGTTTGTTTTGAAACGACGGAGGGCTGAACCGAGAGAGTTGGGCGGGTTAGTCCCTGTTCTCACCTGCTGAAGTGCGGAGCAAAGTCAAGCAGTTGCAGCCAAAATCCTTGAGGAAAAGTGCGGGAGTGGAAATGTTTACTCGGTAGTGGGGTGGAAATGGGATGGCAGATGTCCATCTTTCCACTGCAGTCTGCAGTTCGTTCAGCGCTACGCCTCCCAGACCGTGTTTCTGGAATTTTCGTTTTGCCCAAATCTATTGGAGTTGGCGAAATCTATTGGGAGTTGGCGGCTTGCTCAGTCCACCATTGGCAACAGCTGGACAAGCCCTGTGTCCAGGGACCATCATTTGGAGTCGGTCTTCGGACTGCACGTGTGGCTGAGTAAAGTGATCAGTAGTGCGAACACGAATGAGAGTTGCGGGAGATGAGCGTGATATGCAAAGGCCCAAGACTCTGAGCTTCCCCTTTCAACCGTTGCGAGGCCACTAGGGAGAGCGAGGAGTAGGGTACTGGCGTGACTGGGCAGCACTGTGCAAAGCCGGCGGGGGAGGCTTTTAGTCTTAGGCTGTGTAAGAAGTGGAGGAGGTCTGATAACTTATCGTGCCGACACAACATCGCGCAGGCTGTGCTACGAGTGTATGCTACGAAGTGTACGAGTACGCTACGGAGTACATCTATTCGCATGCTATGCCGCCTATGCAAGCACTTTGGAGGAGGGGTTGTTGAGCGCAAGGCTGCTGAGTGAGCCTTGTGACAATATCGGGACGGAGTACAGCAGCCCTAGAGCGACCCCACCGATGATTCGAATGATGCGTCTTTCCACCGATTGACTTGAAGAGACTGATTGCCCGCAGAACAGTGCAGCGTAAATGCAGGCACAGGCACAGGCACAGGCACAGGCACAGGCACAGGCACAGGCACAGGCACACCAGCAGGCCCAAGAGTGGAAGCGATGCGACGCATCTCCAGCACATCATCAGCAGTAGCGAGCGGTAAGCTGTGCTGTTCCTGAGCCAGTTCCTGAAGAATGTCATCCATACCCCTGAGTGACGTGCGCTGTTGAGTCGACCTACCGCCGCGAATGCTCCTCCCAGTGCCACCACCAAGAGCGCAATTTCAACCCGCAGATGCTCCTGCCAAGAAAACGAAAATACCTACTCCTGGTCAACTCCACTCTGCCCCGCCCGTCCAAACTCCTCGTCCACTCGACCAGGTTCATTCATCTAGCGCCATCTTAGCTCCATCCCTACCCCTGGCTAGCGTCCCCGCGGTGCTCCACCAGCTCCTATCAAGGGCCTCGGTGAGTCGGTGCTCACACCCCCTGTCGTCAGCCACTCTTGGTCTGCTCATCGCTGCTCCTCGCCGCTCCCCAAAGTGCGGGCTCTCCCTCCCTTTAAGGTCTTTATCCTCTCCCCATCAACCACCACATTCTTTCTTGCTTCATCGCAGATTGCATAAGCCTAGGCCTGCTTCGTTCATTCTTTGAGGATACCCTACTCGCATCGCATTGCTCTTGTTACACACTCTGAGATATCGTTTCTCGACCACCGTCTTTTACGCTTCATCCAACTTTTTAGGTCCTGCACCATCAACACATCAATCTTCAAGCCAGACTCTGTTCCAACTAGTCGCCAGACGATTTCCCATTTTCTTGACATCACCAACTTTTTTTGTACAAGCTCCGTTAGCGATCCCAATCCCAATACCCAACAAGACTACTCGATTTTCAGAAATCACTTCTCTGCCAATTCTTCTTCCTCGGTTGTTGACCAAGAATCCTTCATCATGAAGTCCTCAATCATCGCCGTTGCGTCCCTTCTCGCAGTCGCAACAGTCGCTCAACCCCACGGCCACCAGCACCGTCATCAACATCAACATGTGAAGAAAGCAGCGCCTCCAGCACCTCCAGTCGTCGTGGTCACGGAGATGGTCTCAACCACCACCACTGTTGGCGTTACCACCACCATCTGGGTGAGCGAAGGTCAAACACCTTCCCCAACACCAACGCCTACACCTTTACCCACACCCAGCCCTGCTCCATCTTCGTCCCCCGAGCCAGCTGCTCCCTCTGTCGCTCCTCCTGCTCCTCCAGCCGAGCCCAAGCCTGAGCCAACAAAGCAACAAGGAGCACAATTTTTCGAGCCCGACCCATCCCCTCCAAGTCCTCCTCCAGCTGCTCCAACCAAGCCGAATGATCTCCCTCCAGCTGCGCCAACTACATCCGCTGCTCCAGTCCCAGAAAACAAGCCCGCTCCTCAACCGGAAGCTCAGGCTCCTCCACCACTTCCAATCGTCGTTCCATCCCCAAGCCTTGCTCCTGTTCAACCTCAGGTCGTTGCGGCGCCACCTCCTCCCGCCCCTTCTCCAGAAACCGCTCCGGCTCCAGCACCGGCTCCAGCACCTGCACCAGTTTTATACGGAGGTTCATCCGGAGGCGGTTCATCGAGCGGCGGTTCATCTGGTGGTAAAACTTCATATGGCAAATGTACCAAGGGTTCACCATGCACAGGATCCACCTCTTACTACGATATCGACGGTCTTACTGCCTGTGGAACCCAGCCCGATGGTAAATCTGAGCCTGTCGTCGCCATGTCCTCTCTCTTGATGGGAACTAAATCCAACGGCAACGAATATTGTGACAAGACCATTACTGTCACTTACAAGGGTGCCACTGTTGTCGCTAGAATTGTTGACAAATGCCCAAGTTGTGCAATTGAAGGTCTTGACCTGTCACACGCTGCCTTCAGAGCCCTGACTCCAGATTACGAGGTCATTGGTCGTGACCAGACCTCTTGGTACTTCAACTAGATTTTGTCAATTCTTCAGACCTAGACGAACTTTATGAGGGAGTGGATCTCTCTCCGCATCATATCATAGTCGGCAAGGTTTCGACTTTTTTTTTTACACGAGTTTCATTTGGGCAAAGGCATTTCATCTGGGATTTTGAGTGTGGGGTAAAAACATGGGTGGCATCTGAAAGCATTTGGCGTAGAGGACTCGGCACAAATCATCATTGGGGAGGGACAATGTTGGTTATGGGGTGCCAGGTTGCATTCAATCACCACCACTCTCTTTTCTCTTTCTTTTTTTCTTTTTTTCTACCACAAAAACATCCTCGGAGGTGGATACTTCTCTGTAAATATTTAAACCTTAATGTTTGGCCATGAAGCAAAACATTCTTGTGGGGTTGCAAAAAAAAATTGGATGCTTCTGATTACAAACATTACTGCTTCTGTTCGTTTCTATGTGATGTGTATGATTTTGTGACATCTAACACATCCATACTGTAAAAATCTTTGGCCCTTTAAGCCTTATCTCTACGGATATAACGTAAGGTGGAGTGAACTTTTTCCCCTTTCCCCCCTCGCGTTCAATCCCCAAATTGGTTAATTCACTCTTTGGTGAGGAAATAATCTCCCATGTGTAAGACTTGATATATTCTCTTCACTTCTAATGCGTCTTGAGGGATTTTTTTTTTTGATCGGGTAGTGTAAGCAAGGGAGTTATATTACATAGTATAAGATTTTACATCAATTGAGCGGACCTCCGTTGGTTGGTATGTAAGGTGTGGGTGGTAAAGGGGTTCGGTTGTGGTTTCCTTTTTTGTTTTTTCTTTTGTGTGTGTGGTGGGTAGATTAGGCGAGGGAGGTTGGGTGGTTGGATTTAGGTATAAGGTTAGAAGGGTGTATGGGAGGGATGTAAGGGTGTGCGGTTGGGATGTATGGGTGGAAGGATTTAAGAATGGAAGGATTTAAGGATGGAAGGATGGAATAAGCAGGTCTGGTGGATGGATGATGGATGGGATCGATCGATGGAGTTAGTAGTACTGTACTCGTATGTATGGAAGGATGGAAGTATCTATGTAAGCTTAAGTACGAGTACCAACAAGATAAGAAGAATCAAGATAAGAAGATTACCAACTAACTAACTAACTAACCAACCAACCAACTAACTAACTGACCAACCAACACCTCTTGATCTGATCTCTTAGTCTGATCCAGGGGTTTGGGTTCTTATTCATCTTTTAGGGTTAAGGATTGAGGTTTGGTTAATATACCTACTCGAGTAAGGGACCTAAGGGTTGAGATTCTTGATGTGTTGGTATGTTGATAATGTTGATAAATATGATTTGAAGTGATTTGGAGGGGGTACAGAGGGGTATAGGAAGGTTATTAGGGTTGACTATCAGTACAGTACGTGGAATGATTTTAGGAGAGTGGTTTGTTATAATTCGTCCTTGGGGTTGAGTATGTTGGGGTTGAGTTTGGGGTTGTGTGTGGTGCACTTTTTTGGGATAGAGGGGTGAGTGAGGGGAGTGGAGGGAGGGGAGGTGATGTGGAGAAGAGATATGCGATGATACGGTCTGGCCATGGAGATTGATGCTTGGGAGCTCGAGGCGCGCGCTGATATACTGGGTATGTTGGTCTAGTGGTTATTAAGGGAAGTAGTTATTGATGGAAGTAGTGGAGTAGTGGAGAAATGCTGTCGCTGTTGAGTTTGCATATAAAGACAGGTATCAACATACAACCAATTTCTTTCCTTCAGATTCCCCCAATATTTTTCATCTCCTATTAACATACGAATAGATACTATAAATTCCCATAACCTTAGACTCCCCGATTCCCAAAAACAGCGGGTTCGTGAATGGAGTTCTTACCTGGTTTTTCGGGTTTGTAAAGTAGTTAAAGCAACTCTTTCTTCTAGGATATATATTAACGGGTTTTATATAAGTTTTAGGGTTGTAGGGGAGAGGTATGGAGAGGATAAGAATCTTGTGATTTCCTCGTTCTTTTTTGAGATTTTGAGGGAGAGGGAGAGGGGAATGGGGAATGGGGAATGGGGAATGGGGGTGAGGGGTTCTTTTTGAGGGAGAGGTATTTGGTATAAATGGAAGGGAATAAAGAGATATTTTGATGGGGTTTGTTTGTATATGTTGGTGTTGGTGTTAGTGTTATTGATGGCTATTCTGGTAGGTAAGGAAGTAAAAATCATTTGAGCGGGTTTCTCTCCTCAATTATCAATGAGCGACTGGCTTCTCAGTCTTCCTTCTTGTTGGAAGGGGTTTGTACTTTCTAATTCGTGATTGCAAGGCCAAAAATAGGATGTTGGTTGGTGTTGGTGTTTGTGCTAGCGCTTTTGTGGGGATTGTTGGTTTTCAGGTCCAAGGCGAGGATGAGCGTTAACAAAGAGGATCAGATGGACTAAGTAGATGTAGAAAAGGGTATATATATATTCGACAAATCCCCCATTCTTTTAGATGGAAAAAATAGAAAGAAGTATTCTGGTAATCATCTTTTACATTATTTTATTTATCTCAATCCTTCCTGGAGAAGGGTTGTTTCTCTTGTTTTCGTTTTCAATCTTCATATATCTTTATATACAATAGAGTAACTCAAGCTCAAACCCACTACACCACCCAACCCATACAGCCTTCGAATCATTTTCCTCAAGCTAAACTGGTGACTCGAAACCTGAAGTGGGGTACTGAATAACCAACTATTCATACATTCGGGAGTCATTAGAAGACGGGTTCTTGGGAGTCGACGAGGGTTATTACTCACTGATACTCACCCAACTATTACTTATTAATAATCAAGAAGTTCCTCGAGTTTACTGCCTAATCTTCAATCTTTCAAGAAGCTACTTTTTCGCAACGACGAAAATACCAACCAGTCTTCAATTCAAGAACGGGGATTTCAGATCTGGCTTTGAAGGAACGATGTTTCGAACCTCAACACCATTCTTCTCAACCCTCTCGTAAGCTTAAGTCCTTCCCGCTAACCTCTACTCCCAACTGCTCTCATACACCCCTCTCCCTTCCGACCAAGACCTAACACACTCCACAGATCCCCCAAAACCCGATATGATTGAAGACGCATTATGTTCTCCCATCACCGAGGAGGTGAGTGGTGGACGCGAGGATGAGGATGAGAAAATCGCATTACTAGGCGAACATAAACGAAAACGAGGATCCTCCATCCTAACAGCAAGCCCAAAACAGGGGAGATATACGAGGGAAGGAGTGACTATTTCAACACAGAAATATACCCTCCCCTCCCTTTCATCAAAAACCAAAAGTAGAACGACGATGAAGACTAAAACGCAAATTGTGACACCAAGGAATCTAGAGTACAAAATCCTCGTGACATCACATATAACTACCTCCCGTCCATGCTTCCTGGTGAAGAAAGAGGTGATGTGGACGAGGATTGCGTTGTATGAGTGTGAAGAGCGGTATCTTAGGGATCCGTTTTCCCGCCGGAGGAGGGTGGGGAGGGTGAGGGGGATGGAGAGAGATTGTGTGCTTTTGGGTGTGGGAGGGGGGTTAGTTGGGCGGTGGATTTGGATGGGGATGGGGAGAGGGTTGCGATTGGTGGGGGGAGAAAGGGGGATCGGGGTGGGAGAGAAAGGGAGGTGTTGTGTGGAGATGTGAGGGAGAAGAGGTTGTTGAGTTAGGAGTAAGTTGTGGGAGTTGATGTGGTTGTGTTTGGGTTGGAAAAGGCGATGATTGTGGTGAGAGTAGTAGATGTGTTTGGAAGTTTCGTGTAGAAGTAGACTGCACTTAGATACCATCTGGAATGAACTTACCATCGAACCTTTCCTTCTTTGACAAAAAAACTTTTCTTGCCACTGAAGTCACATACACCACTCTAGTCCAGCTGCAGTCTCAGGATTTGAGTGTGTTCGTAATGTTTTACATTCATTATGTTTTCTTCGTATCCTACAACGTCTTCGTCGTTGGTATTCTTCGTCGCGGGTGTAGGTATAGGTGTAGGTATCTAACTTATTTACTCTCGCCGCCCTCTTCAAGAGGGACAAGAACGTTCTTCTCCTCCAGCATCTTTGCCAACTCTCCGCTCTTATACATCTGGACGATGATATCGCAGCCTCCAACGAATTCTTTGTTGACGTAGAGTTGTGGGATTGTTGGCCATTCAGAGTATTCTTTGATTCCTGTGTTGAGTATTAGCGGTTATATTTTTGAAAGCGTAGCCAATTCTAAATCCATTTTGATAGAAGATCATAAAGCGCGGCAGATATGTAAGGCGTGGCAGATGTTCTTTCTCTGAGTAATGAAAAGACATACCAGCTCTCAAATCATCATCCTCCAAAACATTGAAAGCAGTAAACTTATTTGGATCCACGCCCTGCAAGCCAAGAACTTGTATCGTCGCCTTTGAGAATCCACAAGCGGGCATTTCAGGTGTACCCTTCATGAAGAGAACAACTGGGGTCATGGAGACAGCTTTATCAATTGCGGCTCTGGTTTCAGTTGAGAGAAAGCGTGAGAGGAGTGGCGAAATTGAGGGTTGGACTTGGAATTTGGAGGCTGTTAATGGGGTAGATCGAACTGGTCGGGAGGCGAGTCGGAATGCCTGTTGTTTTATTAGTTTTTTTGATGATAGAGGAACAGGTATTAACTTACCGACGAGAAGAGTGGTCTTGTCAACATTTTGGAGGGTTGTTGGGTATTGTTATTGTACAGGAATTCAAAGGTGAAGCTAGAGATAGCTTCTGCCTCCAACCTTCAAAATGCAAATGCGCAATGATGCGAGGCCGACCAGGTTGTTGGTAATTGTAAGCTGACCAATCAGCAATTTGTAATTGCAAGGCTGAATATCCGAAAAATACCCGACTGACCTCATTGTTTCTCCCCTCTTCTCCAGACTTCACAACTTTTCATCAGGAAAAATGATTCTTCAACATCCACCTTGAATTCCCCTCCTCTTGTTCCTTTGGAGTAAAAACTAAAATGGAACAAACTCTCACCCAAAATCCACCATTCACAGCAGCCACCCATAACGATGGAAAGAAGCATCTCCTCCTTGCAGCATCAGGCTCCGTAGCAACCATAAAAATCCCTCTCATCCTCCAAGCTCTCTCCCACCATCCATCCCTCTCCATCCTCCTCATCCTCACAAATTCAGCCACCAACTTTCTAGCTGGTCAAAGCTCTGAACAACCAACCCTCCAATCCCTCCGCGATATCCCAAACGTCGATGGCATTTTCCTAGACAAAGACGAGTGGGTACATCCTTGGAAACGGGGTGGAGGAGTTCTACACATCGAACTCAGACGATGGGCGGATATTTTGGTCATTGCGCCCCTGAGTGCAAATACCATGGCGAAGGTTGTGGGTGGCATGGCAGATAATCTGCTTACGAGTGTGGTGAGGGCTTGGGATGCTAGTGGGCTTGTAGAACAGGCAGCTTCTGGGGGAGAGCTGAGGAGGAAGCGGATCTTGGTGGCCCCTGCTATGAATACTGCTGTAAGTGAACATTCGTTGTTTACAAAACCGGTGCTTATTTGTTGTAGATGTGGAGACACCCTATTACGAAAAGCCAGCTCAAAATCCTGGAAGAAGAATGGGGTGTTGATGTTGAAGGGGGATGGTTTGAGGTGTTGACACCACAAGAGAAGGAGTTGGCTTGTGGTGATGTAGGTGATGGAGCCATGAGAGAGTGGAAAGAAGTCACTGAGATTATTGAGCAACGATTGAGTCTTGGTCGGTAGGTTGGATATCCAACGCAAACTCTTGTTGATTCTCAATTTTCAGATGCATGTTAAATCTGCTTGCATTGGTAACTAGATCTGTGCGGCATTTTCAAGTCGGGGTGTCAGTGACCACTCTACTAATCGCCGATTTGACTTGGTAAAGTTTACTTGAAAAGGTTCAGAACAATCGAAAGTAGACTGCCATAACAGAATGTCTAGCAGAATCAGTAGGTGTTTCTTTTGGCTCTCCTAGAAGTTCTCTATACTCTTTACTGCGCAGGCAACGAGCGAACTACGAAGCATGTTTGTACAACAAAGTTAAAGAAACGGGAAATCAAAATCGTTCTGGTTTCTAATTTTCATATATTGTATGGCTAGTCTTTTTTCTTTATAATGGCGAGTTGGTTTCAGAAGGGATGAAGAATGCTCGCGTTTGCCATAAATGCGCGAGGCTTGGCCATACAAAATTTGGTGCATTTATCGTGTACGTTGATGGCAAGCGCGAGTAGACTTCCTCGGCCACGCGACAACACCCCAAGGAAACGAGAACACAGAAAATCTGCCACAAATTCGCAGGAAAGTTTCCCAAACTTCGCAATCTCCTGTGTCAGATATTTACCCATATACATACGTCCTCTTGAAATTCCGGTACGCTGTTCTACCAAAATCTACCTCTTTGGTCTCTAGGACGCGACTTTCATGATATACGCGCCCTTCCAAAGAGATACTCCGGCCTTTGAAACTCAAGCGGTCCCACGTTCATCATGATGGCACATTGTCCAGCCCCTCGTCACCGCCCAAATGACTTTGCTGCCCATGACACAGAGACATTTGCAGCGCCAGCTCCCCGTAAGGCCTCCCCTCCGAGCAAGGCTCTTCAAGAACGATCAAGAAACGCGCCAGTGATTCAACGACCAATTCGAAAGGGTACTGAAGAAGATGGACATGCCACGAAGCATTCGAAATCTAAGCAGATGGTCTCGATCGCAGGTGTCTTGAAGAGAAAAGCCAATGCTCCACGACGCGACAGAAGGTGCAGGAGCCGCAGAGAACCAAGTGTGGAGCTTGATTTGCTGGAAGACGTTCGAGGTAGGCCATGCCCTTCTTACTCTATGTACAGTACACCTAGGGACTGAAAGCTGACGTCTGCTAGATGGCATTGAAGAAGCGCGCATTTCAATCATTGATCAAACTGAAGCTACCTTTGACAGCAGTTACAAGACCTTCATCAAGAAGCTCAACAGCCTCAAAAAAAGCGATGCTGGATTCCTCAATGATGTAGACGACCTATCCCAATTTCTTTCTAGGCCTCTCGACGAGGAAACTGTCGCTACCTCCAACTCGACCAAGAGTGATGGCACTGAGGAGTGGCATCACTTTCAAATGGGAGTACGCTTGGCTGAATACAAGACGCTCGTGGAGAAGGAGGAAGCTAAGCAAAACGACTTGTGGAACCAATGGGATGAACTTCAGAACGAGTACATTGAGCTTGGGGCTGAAGTCTTCGGCTCGAGGGCGTTTGGCGAAGATGCGAACCTCGTGAAGGGAAAGCACAGGGGATTCAAGAAGGAGATGGACTTGTTGGACTTGGAATTCAAAGCTAGGGTTGAGGGGCTAGAGGAGGAAATTTCGGGTATCCCGGTTGAGTACCAGAAGAAGATGAAAACTGCTGAGAAGGTATGGTTGTTTGTTGTTGGAGTGATGTGTATTTTGCTGACTTCTTTCTTCGTAGGAATTGGATGCCCAGACGAAGAAGGAACAAGCTAAATTACTTACGGCACTTCTCTCAGAGTAACGGGCGATATGCTTCTGTATTTGTTGGAGTTGAGTGCAAGCATCATTTGGAGCAGACTTGGGAAAACTAGCTATAACATCGAGGATGTGGGACCAGGTTAAGATAGAGGGAGGATATATTTGCATGCTGGGATTCGTTTATTTTATCGCTACACATTGAACTTAGCTATATGCTTAACAGAGTCATTAGACCTCCTCAACCTTCATCAAACACCAAGTCAGAGTGATATCTGATAGATTTAGAAGGGGTATGTGAGGGTGTATAAAAGAGGGAAAGGTATTTTATTAACATGATGACCTGGGCCTTTATAGTCTTCAGTCTGGAGGGACAATTTTGTCACCAACAACTAAGCATGAATTTGATGACTACCGCCCTTACTGTGTAGTAAACGAAACCCTTTTCCAGGAGACCTGGCGTACTGTAGCTACCTACCCCTGTAACCTTGTACCGGAATTTATGAACGCCGCGTCCACTCTCAAAAAGTAGATACGCGATGTTCACCACCGCCAACCCCAACAACACTTGAACCCGGCCACTCTCTCGAACCCCACATGGTTGCTGTCGCAAACCATTTCGTCCAACTCAACAATCGCACATAGACATTCACAGAAAACCTCCTCATCTCAACCTTCATCCGAGCATTCTAGGGATCCTCCCCAACACAACCATGACTGATACACTACATAACGCGCCCATAGTCCTAGACAATGGCTCTGGCACCATCCGAGCTGGGTTCGCAGGCGACGATCTGCCCAAGTGTTATTTCCCTTCCTTCGTCGGTCGACCGAAGCATTTACGAGTATTGGCGGGCGCATTAGAGGGAGATGTGTTTATTGGGGATAGGGCACAAGAGTTGAGGGGATTACTGAAGATTCGATATCCACTTGAGCATGGAATTGTCACGGATTGGGATGACATGGAGAAGATTTGGGAGTATGTTTACAGCGAAGGGCTCAAGACATTAAGTGAGGAGGTCAGTTTAGTTCTTGATTCTATGGTTATGCTGGGGGAATCGGCCAGCTCATACCTACCTTGGGAAAGAGGCACTTTTGATCGTAGCTAATAAAATTCTACAGCATCCAGTATTATTGACAGAACCACCTCTCAATCCGAGGAGCAATCGAGATACCGCCGCACAAATCCTCTTCGAGACGTTCAACGTACCTGCCCTATATACCTCAATTCAAGCTGTGCTATCTCTGTATGCTTCCGGTCGAACCACAGGAATTGTACTAGACGCTGGAGATGGAGTATCACACGCAGTACCTGTATACGAGGGATTCGCAATGCCAAGTTCAATACGAAGAATAGATGTTGCAGGACGAGACGTAACAGAACACATGCAAACACTATTACGAAAAGCCGGATATGTATTCCATACGAGTGCAGAGAAGGAAGTTGTGCGAATAATCAAGGAGAAAGTCAGTTATGTTGCGGCCGATCCAAAGAGAGAAGAAAAGGAATGGGTGAGTGCAAAACTTGGGGATGGAAAGATTGTGGAATACGCTCTGCCAGATGGACACAAGATCAAGGTATGCTGCCCCTCCTTTGACAATATTAGTAAACATCCTAATTCAGATCAGATTGGAGCAGAAAGATTCCGTGCGCCCGAAATTCTCTTTGATCCAGAAATCATTGGTCTTGAGTATCCTGGCATTCATCAAATCGTGGTCGATGCAATTAATCGAACGGATCTCGATTTGCGAAAGTCGCTATTTGGCAACATCGTTCTTTCTGGCGGAAGTACCCTGACCAAAGGTTTTGGTGACAGATTATTACATGAAGTACAAAGATTGGCTGTGAAGGATATGAGAATCAAGATCTTTGCCCCACCAGAGAGAAAATACTCTACTTGGATTGGCGGTAGTATTTTAGCTGGATTGAGTACATTTAGAAAGGTAAGTTACACTTCGTTTGGTCGCCTGTTCATAAAACTAATTGTTCTAAAGATGTGGGTAAGCATGGATGACTGGCATGAGAACCCAGACATAATCCACACAAAATTCACATAATCAACCTGGAAATACAATTATTTGCTTTCCAGGTGGCCCTTGCCGACAGGAGGAGAAACAACTAATAGTCATCTCTTCCCTAAGATGATCTCCAGCAATGCTTAGCATGTATCAATTCAACGACGTCAACGATAAACTTTCCATTTTACTGCACAAGCCATCCACTGCGATGCATACAATCTCAACTCTATTCGCTGTCTTTTATAAGGTACGTTCGGCGTTGAACTATGCCTGAAAATACCGCGAGTCCTCAAGCGGAGTATTTGAGGTCTTTAGGGGTTGGGGTTACGACTGGGAGGGAAGAGCTCGGCATTGGTCTGGTAACCAGGTATTCTGGCATTGGGAAGGGAGAGTCATACTCCTGACTTGAACTATGTGTGAAGATTACGTCTTATGTTGGCGCATGCAATGCAGAGAGGGGAGCATAAACTTAATCAATGATACCCATTTCCGCGAATGCAGTTCCTGATGAAGAATAGCTATTAAGGCAACACAGTGACTCGATATATGTTTCACATTCTGATTTTTGGCTCTAAGAAGAGGCTAGACCTTACCTTTGGGAGACCATGGGTAGCAGAATAAGCCCTCAGGAAACATGTTGGGCAGTGAATATCCTGCCCTAAGGTAGTCCACCGAAACTTAGGCCTGGCCCATCAGCATGGTATGTCCGAGTTTGATTTCGGGGGTTCATTAAATAGCCCTGTTCTAGTTTTGTCGCTCAAGATGTCGAATCATGGTTATTTTGGGACATTACTAATGTATATACTGATTTTTACTGTATTGACTTGCGACTTCCATTCTCATTCGAAGTCAGACTTGTGACTATCTAGTACGGGCTTAAGATACATTTTGGGGTTTTCGATTCTACAAGAATTTAAGTGGAGATGGGAATGGCCATTGGCTTCATATACGACCACACTTTTATCACTAACCTCTCTTACCGCCCACGTGGTGGACAAAATAAACGGGACTTTTTTGTCCGTGCGTCGACATTACTAATTCATCAAAACCACACCTATTTTCATAGCGTACTAAATGAAGGTGTTATGAAAACGAACGGTTAAAAAAGTCCCGCTTATTTTGTCCACCGCGTGCCGCCTTATCTCACTTTTCCTTATTCATATTTTCTGTACTGCTAGGGCATGGAATGTGTTTTTCCTGAAGAGTGGACGATCGAGAGTCGTGCGTAGAGTGGAAGTGTTGGAATAAGGCGTCAAGGGCTTCGTGATGATCAGTTAGTTCCCTTTGTATTAATGACAGTTAGGAGTGAAGCAGGTTTCAAATCGACTATAGGCTCTAATAGGTCGGTAGTTTGAGCAGCGCCCAATGGCTATCTTACATATAAAGCGTTCGAGTGGGAGCTCGAGCGTTTCTAGCCACTTGAACGCACGTATTGATACTATTTGTAGGATGGCAGAGCCGTCTAATTTAGCCTTCATAAACTATAGACGTGTCTGCTATTCCCTTTTCTATATTCACTTTTGAATTCTTTCCCCATATTTCCTCGCCTTTTCTCTCTTTCTCTCTTCACAATTCTCCGACTACGAATGGAAGTTGCACAACGTGGCTCCCAGCGAGGTGCTCAACGGCATCGACAAACTTGCAGATATCCCAAACCAACCCTGAATGGGTGAGTCTTTTTTATATCATGCCGGTATCTAAGCGTCTTCAAAGAAGAGATATGCTGAGCAAGTAGTCATTTCTACATCATCGATACAGAAGCTCACTGAATGGGCTGCGTGTAGTGTCTCAGCGATATAATTCGAATTTCTGAATGCAGGACTCGTGGGTATCTCCCTTGCTAAGCGACCAGGGCCACGAAAAGATATCGTTCCCTCTCGTGGCAGAGCGTGGACAAGATTCGCCCATCTCAGAACAAATAGTTCCTCTGGATTAATTGAGATACTCTCTTTGAATCTCTTGCCTGAGGCGAGGCTAGATGTGGACTATTTGGCTTTCTCAATGATGCGTTCGAAAGTGCTTCCAGTATCACGGGAGAATAAGTTTCTCAATGTTCGTTAATAGCGTCAACACAAATACGGCTCCGTGCTGGGGGTAGCATTGTTCTCTAACGTCTTTTTTGAAGGTAGTAGAGTATCCCTTCTAATTGAGATTAGGTTCCACAAGGCAAGTGGAATTAGAAACAGCTCAACCACGGCTCCACCATATCCAAGTTTTGGCAATAGATTTTGCCGTCGATCATTCAGGAACGGCTATCAACTTCGAATGTAGCGGTTCCAATGTAGCGCGCTACTTACATGGCGTTCGTTGGCGATGAGGATGATCACGTCTGAGGCGAATATAAGATCCGCACAAGATCTACACAGCCTCAGCCAGTACTTGAAATGTTGAAAGCGCGAGAGTAGCTCTTCATAGTGGTTAAACAATGCTATATATCGCGCGTATATTCTTTTATAAGTCGACGCCACGCTCTCAGGTCCGTTTGGCATGCTGTCCTTGATAATTTTGTCCAGGGCTTCCTTTAGTAGCTATTATATCCTCCAGTGAAGAAGAGTTTCATTGTGTCTGAGACTGATGTCTATGAGACATTAATGAATTGGGATCCAAAGATTTAGGTAACTATGCTCGCAACTGCGTCACGTGCACGATAATCACAAGCGAGACTAATAGGGCGAACTGTTACTTGCTATGCGTGAGTTATCTACATAGCACACCTTGCGAAATGCAATAAGTCGCCACATAGATCTTGTATTACTCGGTTTATTACTTACATGAAGCCACTTAGATAGACCAGATGATTTCCTCGGATTTCTAAATTGGCTTACAGTAGCAGCATGTTCAGCTAATCATTTGAGTTACAGCATTCTGGATTTCTATAAAAAACGCAAATTATTTTATAAACTTCAAACAACGAACGTAACCAGCAACAGCCTTACTTTCCTATTGTACCCAATCCTCAAGCTACTATACAAACGTGGTTATACACACCAGCGCGTGAGATAAGATAGGGGTTCACTGGAAGTCTTACTACTGTTCTCTTCCCTCTCGTCAACCCCACAATAGCCCAGCTGCTTTCCAAGGCTTTAGAACTTTTTATGGAATTTCTTCTACTTGAATTGGAAAAAAAAATATGTGATGTCTCCTAGGACCCACTCCATCAAAGATATAAGTCGGCAGTGGTTTTGAATGTAAGATTACTTGGGTCAATAACGGCGATATTTCACATCTTCTCTGCTCTTGTCTTCTCTCTTTCAAGGTAATTGTCATGGTTTTCTTTCTGCGAATCCGGCGGTCCTCCGACGTCTGATAAGTTTAATAACTAGTAAAAAGTCGTGGATTTATTCTATAAATATTATTAAATAAGATAAACAAGAAGTTATAATTTAGTAATATAAGTATAGCTTACCTAGGTAAGAGAAAATTAATCAGTTCAACAACTAGCAAATAAAACATCCTAGATCCTCACAAAAACCTCTCGCTATAAAAATCTATTCTAAGCCTTACCCGTAGCAGGTATCCTCAATCTACATACACACCCCACCAGCGCTCTTTACGTGCAGTAAAACCGCATACAACAAACCCCATCGTGCCAACACTTTACACAAGCAACCCCTCAAATCCAAAGATCGAAACCACACTGGAGGCACTCTCTTCGATAAATTTCCACTTAACTCCTGACGAGGGGATTATTCTCCCATTCATTATCTTCTTGGGTCCTCTCCGTACTCACCGTACTCCAACTATTGCTTCGAAATTCACTCCACCAGCTATCCCGGTCGAAGCCCCACCGCCTGTATCTTGCCAACAGAACCTCAAAGATATCCAGGTTTTTCAGAACCTTTCTGGCTTTACTTAGCAATTCCTTGGAGTGTCTTTTGTCAGGCGAGCCTCTTTTGTCAGACTTTCGTTTGGAAGTCGATTTACGGAATATGGGATTGACCGTCAAGGTCGTGGAGGAATTGTACCTGATAATCTCATTCATATAATTTTCCTTAAATGAAGGGGTCTTCAGTTCCAATCCTGGGTTGAATTCCAAGAGGTATGTATCGTTTTTCTGTTGAATATTCATTTCCTCGCGGCTCTCTATATCCTTAAATCCCTCGCTTATGCAACTGAACTCCGTTTCTGTGGGCGTTCCGATGGGAGTCATTGTAGGGGTGCTGATGTGCGAGCGGTTTCCATGAACAGAAGTTCGGTCTCCCTCTGACTCTAATTCAGGAATGGTAGAAAAGCTGAGTGAGGTCGGAGTGCTCCACTTCTCGCTTTCCATCATTGAACTACTGTCTGGGCTTCCCGCAGCGCCGATAAAACCACTAGCTATCCGTTGAAAGTCGGTGTAGCAGGCAGTAGAGTTCTTGAGAATACAAAAGACTTCTTCATCAATGGTATGTACTTTCGCTTGAACATCTTCAGTGGTATCGCCATGTGAAGTATTTCTATGAATGTTTTGGGGCGCATCAAAGGTGAGACAAGGTAGCTTGGCTGTGTCTGGAATTGTACTGAAGACTTCATGGCCGATTGTATATTCGTTCCGTGAGGGGAGTCTAGTAGATTGGCCGTAGCTATTACGCATTAGAAATTCAATGAATTAGAGTGTATAGATGGACTTACAGGTGAACATGAATTACGTTCCATCGGAAGCCCTCAGGCTTTTGCATATCCAGCCAAAGAACAATCCCCAAAGCATACCACAGGTAAGCAATCAACTCCTTCATCTTCAGCACCTCTTTCACAAAAGCTTGATGCTCATATTCCAACCAAATGCCTTTCTTTCTCCTTTCAGCACAACCAATACAGAAGTCGTCGATCAACTTGCAAATTCTCCACCACATGTATATAGCACTCGCTCTAGTAGCTCTGAACTGCTTTGAACAACGAGTACTCATTAGCATCTCGGCCATAGACACATTCTCCAAAAGGGCGCCGGCATATCTCCCCATTGTGTCACGGAACTGGTATAATCTCGTCGTCCAAAGTCGAGGGTCAAGTACGTCAGTGTACTCCCCATTCTGAACCGCTTCCGATTCTACCCTGAATATTCGGAGACCATCTAGTTCCGAGGCGAAGAATTTACCGGCAAACTTGAAGCTTTCGCAGAGTTTGAGACAGGACAATCGGCCGTTCACTGATTCAGCTCGTGGATCGTATTTCAGAGGGTCGATCTGATGGGTATTTTGATGACTGGTAGCGGTACTAGGGGACTTCTCCGGGTGTTCCGTATCCAAATTAAGCTTTCGTGGTCTTTCCAGTCGTTTGATTTCGTAAGGAAAATGAATGGTATATCCTTTTGCGCTCTTGCGACGACGAAGGCAGTACCTTTCGTTGTAGAAACGACTGGCTCTGACGGCGAGTCTCTTGTTCGCATATGCTTCCACGATTCCGCAATCACAATTTGGATTGTGCGCGAAATGGAGGGATGAAAGATCCGTCTTCATTGTCAACTGGCACCTGATTGAAGTGGATCAGGCAGCAAAATAGGCACCTACTGAGGGGTTGAATGGATGGCTCTTGAGTAAGTAAGACTGCGAAGCAGATATAGCGAGTGACTATTGAATAAACAAAAAGCGAGTGTCTTTTTTGGAAAGATGTCTGTGTTTGCGGTTTTGTTGAAGCGGACCAATTCTTGAAGGTGGGTGTGTCAGTCATGATCCGAGTGTTCTAGGCAAGAACGACCTATATTGCCACTTCCTCCTTTGGATATATACTCTGTAATATTGTATTAGGACGCCAACTTACGCAGATCAGGAGGATTTGGTAAATGACATGAAAATAAGAGCCGCGTCTGGGTTTCATGCGGTAGTACCAACGAAAGCATCTTGCGACGAAGAACGACTGGCTGTCTTAGCAGCTAGTATCATATCGCGGAATATGTGGGAGCATTAAGAGCTCAAGTGCCATTTATTTCTTGGAGATTCATCATGTGTTGAATTGCGCGAGAATCACTAGAGATAGAAAACATGGCGCACGTAAAGTAATAATCGAAATTTTACATTCATTTCTTCTGAACTATGAACTACATTTACAATTAGCTCCGCACGAAGTTTGCTGGCGCCTATTCACTGATTCCCCCTTGGCTTTCCCAGCTCTCGAAGCTTCTTTTCTGTTACATAAAAATCATATGCTAACACCCATAGAATGTTCTGCGCACCCAAACGCCAAAGCCTGTTCGCGCCTCTTATACCCTTCATGCCCTTCATGCATCAAATAGCATCATTGAATACGTTCGTAAGCCCGTACATGCTTAAGAAGAAAAGAGGCAGAAAAAGTGGCAGAACGCAGGGGAAAAAACAAGGAAAAATTTACACTGGCTTTATCAAAAGGCCACCTTTCCATTACCATTATATCTTGAACCTATGGAGCCGAAAGATGTCATGGGGCTGACCAATGTCGCGGGTGTCATCGTTCCATCGTTTGAACTCAAAGTTGAGCTCATCGAACCCATTGAAGATGACATTGTACCAGTACGAGATGAGGTTACTGAGCTACCATTTGTTGCCAAATAAGCATCTGCTCGTTCAAAGAAGTTTGGACTGAACATGTGGTTATATCCCTGAGGTGTAGAGGGCATGGTTGCTTGCACAGCTGGTCCTAATGCGGCACTTTGTGGCGTCATTGGCAATGGAACTTGCGATACAGGTGATCTGACAATATAGGTTGCGCCATGCGACATTCCATTTGAACGCTGAGGGCCAGTGAGGAAAGCCCAAGGCGAGTTGTGGATCAAATGACTAGTCTCTCTTATAACCTTCTGAAGCGGTCGCAAGATTTGAACTGCTTCCGTAGGTATTAAATTCGTAGCACCTCTCGCTTCTTTCACTCTCATAACGAGATCTGTGTATGCCTGAAAAGCGTTAGCAAATCGTATAATGAAATAGGACACCAGGTATACTTACATGTATGAATGCATTGCAGAGCTCCCAGAATGCTGCTTGCGATCTGACGCCGGGCTCTTTGAGTTTTATGACAGACAAGCGAGCTCTGAGATTCTCTGCATTGCGGTGGGCGGTATTGCACGTATCAATAAGAAGGTTCCAAGACTGTTGCGGAAGTTCCGGGTTTTGTTGTTGGTTGCTAGTCCTCATGGCATGTAGAAAAAGGTTGTTGACTCTTGGAAGTTGCTTGATGGTCATTTCGGATGATTCTAGGAGGCGCAGGTAAATCCGTTCGAAATCCCGGTCTTCCTCGCTAAACTCGCTCCGGACCATCCTATCGCCAGAGGAAAATGAATCTCCAGAGCGTGGCGTCGCACTAGTCATGGTTATGGCTCTCCCGGTCAAGAGGGATGACGAGGGCCCGGTTGCGACGCGAAGGTTTGGAGCAGTGTTGATTGCAGTGGCGCTCCTAGATCTCAGGCTGATTCCAGGTCTCTCTCGAGTAGGCGTAACGGATTTATCCCGAGCTGGAAACCTAACAGGCTCTCCCACCTCTACTTCCTCTGATATTCTGGATCTACGGCCCTGCTCATGCCTGAATAGATCAGCCCCAGCATTACGAATCTCTGCAGCACTTCCGTAAATCAGAAGGAGAAGAGTTCGAATATATCTCGGGTCGCTATTATCCAGCAAAGTTTCAACATTTCGTGATAGAAGACCCATAACGTGTACGTACGCATGCACACTCGTCAAGCAAGCACGGTGAACAGCCTCATTCGACCTGGGCGAGTTTTCTTCATCCTCTTCTGAATATGTGATGTAATCTTGGATATGACGGTCAAGATCCTCGACATGTGTAGTTGCATTGTAGAATACTCGTTCAAGACTTGTTCGCTTATTCGTTCCATCTCGAGCAAGCCCCAATAGGTTCTGTATGAGTGGGTGAACCTGGAATAGTGCATATAAAATTCCTTTTGAGCCTTCGATAACTAAATCAGGGGATGAAGATTCGCGTTTACGCTCAGGGAGGCTTGAGAGTCGTCGGACATAGGTTGCTCTGGAAGCTGAATCGGCAGGACTATGAGGGCTTCTTGCTTTCGCAGTTCCATTAGCACCATTATTTCCATTCTGGATTGCAGACCCATGACTAAGACCTCTATAGTGACTATGGCGATTTGATTTGGATTCGTCAACTGTGCCTAACTCATAGGCCTTCTTGGTAACGAAGCCCAATCTTCTAGTTCGCGACTCTCGTGGTGTTACTGCTAAACCCTCGCTATTACTTCGCAGTCGCTCGTTGGTGCTGTTGATCGTTAAAGGCAACACGTTTGGTTGGCGCCCAGGAGCATTTTGTTGTGACAGTCCACGGTGATGAGATCGTGTGGGAATAGGGGGAGCAACTCGAGGAAAAGCTGGTGATCGCAGATCAGGTAAATCTGTGCCATTCACCTTGATTGGAAAGCGGCCGCTCATAACGCGCTTCATTGGCTTTGGAGTTTCGGTTCCCTCACTCGACTCCTCTCCACCTGATTCCGTTTCGGAGCGATCAGCCATTTGCTTCGCCTTCAAGAATCGCTTAATCTGTGAGGTAACAGCAAAGTTCTCAATCTCGTTTTCTTGAAACCGGCCATTTGGAGGTGTTGTCGATTGTGCTTGGAGTATTTCTTTAGGAGGGAATTTGATAGGATTTCCGTCGAGTTTGAGGACTTGCAAAGAGGCCATGTCTGCTAGACACAATGGAAGAGCTTCAATGCGATTCTTTTGAACAGACAACACCTTTAGTGAAGTCAGCCTAACTAACTCTGGAGGCAAAAGCCTGAGTTTGTTTCGTCCAAGATCCAGAATTTCTAGAGACGTCAATTGGCATATCTACTAACACATTAGCCCCTTGCTTTCACTTGTCTCAGCCCTAGAACATACAGATTGTGGAAATTCCCGGATATGATTATTGCGAACGTTCAAGTATCGTAAGGATATACATTCCGAGAACCGTGGAGGGAATGTGGAGATATAGTTGTGTGACAGAGCCAGTCTGCGTAAGATGTTAGTGGAATCCAGTATGTTGAGGGAGACACAATACCTCTCAAGCTCATTTTTAATTATGTCCACCACCTCCTCTGGAAATCGCTGAATCTGCTTGTGGCTCAAATCTATCGTTACGCCGGGCTTTAGCTCAGTGTTCACTCCACTGGCTTCAGCAGCTTTATTCTGGTTCTCCTCAATAGCTGCTTTCATGGCCTCTTTCGCAAGTGCAATGACTTGGCCTGCAGAGATTCCAGACTGCTGCGCGGAGAGGGAGTTGTTGGAAGGCTCATGTCGAAGAGGGTGATTCGGGATTCTTCGAGCAGTACTCAAGGGAGGAGGTCGCGGGATTCCATTGTCTACAAGTGGACGACCAGTCGACTGAGTTGCTGCTCCCAGCGGCGGTCCCGAGGGCCTCTCCATCTCCGCGGCTTGCTCCTCAAAGCCTCAATCCTTTCTGAGATGGTGCTCGTTGGGTTGGAGCAGTGGATGTTTCAACTTCCCACTGCGCGAAAGTCACCGACCGTGTTTCGTGGTTTGCGTTGACAGCCGATTCATGAGTGGGTGCAGGTGCGGGAGCGTGTCGCTAGTGTTTCTCTGGGCACCGCTATGTCCTTGTATCGTGCAATCGCAACATCGCCAGTTCAGATCAACTCCATAGGGACGAATGTGTGAGAGTTGGGGGCGTGAAGTGGGGGGTAGGGGTAAGGGGTTTAGGAGTCGGTAGGCTTGGGGCTTGGGGTTGGGGTTGGGGTTGGGGTGAAAGTGAGGTAGGTCGGTGGTGGTGGTAGGTGGTGGTAGTGGTAGTGGTGGCCTTGCAGAGGTGCTCACTTTCCATCCCCTGCCGATTGATTGTTGAAAGCAGGCACGGCCTTTCAGGAACACCGGTGTGGGTGGTGGCTAATCCGTTCCGCGAGGCTAGGCACGGCTAGGCTAGTTTTGGGGACCCTGACATACAAACTGTATATTACTTCGTTAGGAGAAGGCCAACGTCTGCCCAGGTGCTTCTGCAAGGCACATCTTACATCTGCAGCGTCCAACGATGGTCATCAATACCTGGTAGACGGCATGGCCTGTTCTTTTTGATGAGTGCATCCACGGTATTCAGGGTCTTTGCTCCCCTCATCGCATCCCATGCACCTCACGCCCCAGCGCCCAGCACCCAATGCATCTCACACATACATACACCTACACTTACACTTCCTCGGCACTGTCACTGTCTACTTTCCGGCATCCATGAAGCCATTTCCTCAGCCAAGCGATGATGGAATGGGAGTAGGTCAGACTGGCACTAGAGGAACAGAACGATCACCAGGCTACTGCAATGCATCATTATCAATTTATTTTCCGAAGAGGGTGAGGGTGTGACACATACGATGACAGACCTACAAAGTACTTGGTATATATGGCAGGCACCAAGTTGGTCCCCGCACCTTCAACAACAATGCCATTGTCTCTTCGTGTACTCAGTATAGCACATGCTAGATTGGCCGTCATAGTCTGCTGCCTCGGGTAGCACCAGGCGCAGGGATCTGTGACGTCGACGCAGATGCTTCTTTTCTTCTATATTGGGAATATATTGTACCAAGAGCAAGATCCTTCGATTTCATTTTTTTCTAGTTTTTCAGAGTTTTCCTACCTCGCTCCTTGCCCCTTGCTTAAAGTTGTCGGGGGAAGATGCTTTTTTGAATACACGATTCTACCCCTGTGAGCCCAACGGATTCTTCACCACTCACCAGTCAGCGTGTATTAATCCCATCCTGTGGTCCAACTCTAGAGCTTTCCCCATCAGCAGCATATCAACATCATTCCCTGCTGCTTACACGATGCTCGTCCACTTTGGGAAGTCTCAAATATCCCCCAACCTCCTCCATAACTCGCAGTCTCAAAGCCGATCGATGAAGTGCATTGGTCCGTCTCGATCACTAATCCTCCCTCTCCAAAAGATTCGCTGCTTCAAGACTGACTGCAACTACTGATCTTCCGGAGCAACTTGATCAACTTTGCCAGTCTTTCAGCCCATCGATCAGCGGCTACTCCCCTTGATCCGAAGCCACCTATGACAACCTTCGCATCTTCCTGCAAGCTCATAGCGTTACCTGGGTCCCGAGCGTCTCGGGTACTATCCGAATGGCAACACAACACAGCGTCATACAAATCAATCCGCTCGGTGGGAGCTCGGAAAGCCTATGGTCCAATACTACGCAGTCTGTTGGCATTCTGTCTGGCATGAGAGCGCCTCAGTTGATTTACAAAAGCAACCGATATCTTGCTGTGGGGTAGTTTATTGGCTTCTAATTTCCCATCCTTGACTGTCCGTCCATCATCTGTACTTGACATGAGTACAGATTTCTTGTCTTCCCGCCGACTAATCACCAAGTAGTCTCGAGGAATACCTAAACTTGGGAGTCATATCCTAGATCAGGAGATGTCACTTCACCAACCCTCACAGCATTCGAGATGCTGAACTGGTAACGCCTGCAAAGTGGAGTCACGACTTTTTCTATTTTCCACGGATTCATCCGCAAATCAACCAACAATGATGCAGATAGAATGTGGCTAAAGACAATACTTGGTCTCAATCTCAATGAGAACCACGTGCCTTATGTGGTACGGGTTCGTTACGGCGAATGATATTATTCCAGAAAGCCTGGAACAACAAGGACAATCAAACACATAAACGATTGGGGGTAACGGCAAACCGTAGAATTTGAATCTTCTAAGCTCTTGAAATAATTATGTTACTTGATCTAAGACATCTAGGACGCTATTATCGGATAGCTGTATGTATATTCTCAGCTGCAATTGCAATTCAAAATCGGAGTTCGAATGGAATAGGTTTGGATGTCGAATTAGGTACCGTTGTAGAGCACAAAACCAAGGCTCTCCAGATTTTCGAGACTGTCTAAACGAAATCAAAAATACATCTGGTATAACTTCTCCTTACCACTTTCCATGGTAAGCACGAACGTAGACCACCAACATTACGTGCAGCTACAATAACTGCCGTAGTACTGCAGCTCACACATCGAACACCACCGGAAGCCCGAAGAATATACAACAACCTTCCCAACATTCCACTCGCCCCTGCAAATCAAACGGATCAAATCCAATTCCCCCTTTCCAAATATAGTCTACATACCGAACGGCATCGACGCTCCTCCCTACGAAGAGCACCAAAAGAATAAGCGAGCCACCCCCCAAATCCGTCCCTATGCAGTAAGATTCAAGCACCCAGCCCCCGATCTACCTAATGGGGAAAGAAGAAGCGCCATACATTTAGGCGAACGTATGTCCAACGCTTCGTTCTGCGGTCATCAACTGGGGCTGGAATGTGTATACGATGAGGGTTTGGTGGCTTGCAGGTGCTAGGTGGTGAGTTGGTGGCTTGCGGGTTGTTTACTGTGCTGTGGGGTAGATGCGATGATGTGAAGTTTAGGGGGTTTGTGCTTGGCGTTTTTAAAGCATTTTTTGGGGTTTTGTTTGGATGATATGAAGGAGATTAATTTGGGGCACTGTATGTAGTTTAAAGTAAGATGATGACGGAAATCTGATTGTGGTGCTCTGGGAATTCCGTAATAGAATGTGTGTTTGTGGGGTATGTATGGTTTCTGGAAGTAGTAGAATCGTGCTTAGCACTGTAACAGTCAAACTTCAGCATCAACTCATACTGTAGGAAATCTAACAAAAGTACACATCATGCTTCCGTAACATACAATCATTTTGCAGAATAAACTTTTTGTCAAAGTTTACCTTTCCTTTACCATCCAGGTAAATTTATTAACATCTGATGGGCTGTGCTAGACAAGTTTAAGTGAGGAGCCGAGTTTCGGCCCGAGGTCGGATCTGTCTGATCCTTGAACGCGCCTTCCTCCAGTCAACCTCCTGGCAACAACTACTGTACCTGTGGCCTAATTCTCAACCCTCGTCCTCAGTGTCGTTTGAACTCCTGGTATCCATGGAGACTACGCGCAGTAAAGCCACTGCCAGCTTCAAACGGCCTTGATACTGCGAACCAAACATCTGTTTCCGCTTTTCACCATTAGCCAAAGCCGGAGTGTTCAAAATGCCTCCCGGGCTCCTAAGGTCAAATTCCTGTGTGGATATTGACTTTACCCTACGGAGAAAATTCAAGAAAACTGGATTCCGGTGAGTCAAGCTCAGAAATGTAAACGGAGACTCGTTGCTGACTTGGACGTCTTCCAGGCCTATGCAACGAGAGGTGATTGTTGCTGCGCTAGATGGGAATGATGTTTTCGTCCAGGCTGCCACAAGTTTTGGCAAGAGCTTATGTTTTCAACTCCCAGCTGTCATAGACCATGGAAGTAAGTGTGTTCTACATTTGCGCTTTGTCTCTTTGATCTGACACATATCAGTTACCATTGTCGTCTCTCCACTACTGTCATTGATGGTAAGCAAGAGACATCCAGATTTCAAAGAAGAAGCTAATATTCTTCTAGACAGATCAAGTGACCGCTCTAAGAGCAGCTGATATTGAGGCTGGCTCAATAAATCGCAACACCCCTCACGATGAAAGAAAACGCCTTATGCGAGATCTGGAAACGGGTCACCCCCTAACGCGACTTCTTTACGTTACACCAGAGCAATGTGCCACTGATTCATTTCGAAAGAAGCTAAGGATCGTCTATGAACAGCGAGAGCTTGCTCGCATTGCTGTTGATGAAGCTCATTGTATTTCAGAATGGGGTCACGATTTCAGGCCATCTTTCAAGCAACTAAAATGGTTTCGTGAAACTATGCCTGATGTTCCTATCATTTGTCTCACTGCCACAGCAACCCCACAAGTACGTCAAGATGTAATCAATACACTTGGTCTTTCAGAAGACAAGCTCAAAGTTTTTACAATGAGCACCAGCCGCCAGAACTTACATTACGAAGTGAGATTCAAATCTGATCAAGAGGATCACTATAATGATTTTCTCAAGTGGCTGAGAGTAGTTCACAAACGCCGATCAGAGAATATGGAACGTCGAGCTGAGCTTGAGCAAAACGATGAAAGGCTGGATAACTTTTCTGGCATCATCTATACTCTTTTTAGAGCGGATTGTGAAGCTTTGGCTGCGCGGCTCCGCGGAGATGGGATAGGAGCAAAGCCCTATCATGCAGGCCTCCACAATGATGAGAAGAATGAGATTTTAGAGCGTTGGGTTAACAACGTCAAAGGATACGATGTCGTTGTAGCAACTACAGCCTTTGGAATGGGTATTGACAAGGAGAATGTTCGCTTCGTGGCGCATTGGCAACTCCCAAAATCTTTTGAAGGCTTCTATCAAGAAGCTGGAAGAGCAGGACGGGATGGAAAAGCCAGCATATGCATCATGTACTACAGTAGAGAGGACCGGGATCGCGCATACAATAGGCTCAGCAAAGACAGAGAAACCTCCAATCTGGAGGCCAGACTGAATAGTCTTCAAGCTCTGGTAAAATACTGCGAGAGCACCGACACCTGCCGCCACAAGCTCATCTGCAGCTACTTTGGAGAGACGATAACTCCAGAGTGTGATTATGCTTGCGACTGGCACAAAGATTCAAGGGCTCTTAGAAGAGCGAAAGAAATGGGATTGCAGACGGAGGAGTGGGTTAGCACACAAAGAGAGCAGGGACGTTTTGATAATTCGTATGATGGATATGATTGAACTTCATTGACATTGGCTTTAAGGGTATTTGCTCTCACAGATGCTTCATCTTTCATTGCAAAGCAACTGAGGGATAAATAGACATGAAGCCTTTGCTGTATCAAAGATAATACCCATCTCTTTGTGGGTGGAGCATGATGGTGTACCACTGGATTTTTGCTATGGACCTCTGGCTTCCAAACCTATATATTGGGCCTATTGCCGCTCTCAGATCAGCATCAATCAGATTCCAATCATTCCACCAGCACAATCTACAGTGGAAACTCTTCAATCGAACGCAACACACATCAAATCCAACAATGGAAGACGAAAATCCAAATCATTTTCCCATTCGTGTCAACGCCACGGGAAGCGGTGGCACCATCAAAGAGCTCATGTTCATAGATTTCGATTGGACTGAAGTGAATCGGTCTTACCAGAGTCTGAAAAATGCGGTCGAAGCCTTTCTCAGATCCACCAACGGGACAACGGCGTTCCGTGCAGAAAACAGAGTTACCCAAATGAAGGCCGTCTGGAACACGAACTCCGGCAATGATTGGGGCACACAGGCAATCTAAATGTGACTCCGATTACTGGAACGAATTGTCGCACTGTCCTCAGGGCACTTTCGAAGGTACCTGTCAACACAGTCGCTTTGGACGTTGAGTTCCGCCACATGAATCAGGTCAACCAGGCCTAAGAGGATGAGGCACCCATTTCGTCGACTCGGATCTCGGAACTCATTCGACACTCTGCCTGGAACTGGGACGGATCGTCGGATGTGGATGGGATGGTGTCTTGTGAAGGGAAATTTCATGGAATGTTCAAGGGTCTTGCTGTCTTGCTTTGGGGTTGTGATACATGGGGGATGGGGTTTGAGGGATTGCTTGTGATGAATCGGCTTTACAAAAACCAGAAAACTGGTGGACTTCTGGGATAGATCTTCATGAGATCTAAATGAAAAGATCTTCTTCCCATAACGTGCTCTTGTAACCTGATACATTTCTGTGATCTATACTCAAGACGACATCTTCGAAGGTTTCTGTTTCACGTGTTTTTGGATTGTTCTATTAATAGAATACCTTACAGGTTTTATTCGTTTAATCTATAGAAGTAGAGAATCTTTATAGGCTTAATAAATAAAATAAATAAATATATTTAGCTAGATCATATAAATAACATAGGAGAATCACTTATATAACTTCAAGTTATTCCATTCTCCTTCTAGAATTAATCCTACCTAATCTAAAACAATCTAAATAAAAATAGGAAATAATTCTAATTAAATCTATTTTATTATATTTTCCGTATTTCTTAGATATCGGAATTATAGAATATCAAATTATTAGTAATACGTATGTTATAATTTTCTAATATATATAATTATTATATCTTGGTTTATTTAAGAGATTTATCTTAACTCTCTAGAAGTAGTGTAAATAGTCTACCCTCCAAGGTATAACTAGAAACGCAGCACTTTTCGTTACGCGTTCGGTGAGGATACGGATACTGGGAAGACTCGTGCTTACTTGTAGAATAATCATTAATTAAGGTAGAATAGAATTGCTATCTGATCACCGATCAAAAGCTATTCCTCTATCCCAGGCTTTAGATCATAATCAGATAAGAAGTGAGTTTAATATCCAAAGATGATCCTCATTATATAATACTGTTATAGATATGCCCATCCACCCACACATCCAGCCGTCTAAAAACGCCACTCGCCATGCAAATCATCCAGTAAAACAAAATCCCAGATCGCTCACTCGCTCAAATACCAACAAACCATACATAGCCATCATCAAGAATTTTATACAATCTCCCCTCCTCTCCCCGCTCCCTTCTTACATCATCAAGAATGCAGTACCAATCGCCATCAACACAGCAAGAACTGTATTCCCCCCCATCCTCCCCGCAATATTCCTCCCCACCAACCCACAACACAGACGATTATACGTGACATTATTCAACTTAGCCGCAACCTGGAAAACACTCCCCTTGCCCACATTATAATAGTCCACATTCAGGAACTTGGGCTTCTGTTCCCACTGCTGCGTACACTGGTCGGCGCTCACACCCAGACTCCCAAAGCCCGTGACGTTGTTCGTCACATTTAGTAGGGGGATACTGGGAACCAGCAAACTGTTACCCAGGATACTGATTTCGTAGTTTAGATTGTGGTTTACGAGATATAGACGGTTCTTGGCGTCTTCAACCTTGAGGTTCGGTGGACGCTGGATATCGCAGGGGAATGTGCGGTTCACAGGATCGAAGGGTGTTTCCCACATATGACTGAATTCGTCCAACATCCATGGGACGGAGCCTTGATTCGCTTCGTAGTCCAAGAAGAAGACTACGCGTTTACCAGTGAGGATCATGGATGCGAGGGTTGGCCAATCGTTGATGCCCATAGGTATTTTGGGCGGGATATATGCGTATTGAAGAATGCCCGTAGATTCGATGAACGGAACGTATTTTTCGACAGCGCTGTAGCCGCTGTTTCCTAGAAGGATGGTCACTACGTCGTATGGATGGGCTGCTACCCAAGTTTTCACGGCGGTCAAGTAGGTCGTGATAGGTCCCGCATCGAGAATTTCGCAAGATGTGTGGCAGAAATGCGGTGTACTGTCGTTGCCGAAGTGCATTTGGCCTTGTAAGAGACGAATCCCATCGTTTAGTTGGGCCGTTACTCCTAGTTGTTGGTTTGCAGCGGCGTTTCCTGCTTTTACGAAGGGAGAGTTGTGAGCTGCGACTTCGGTGATATTTCCGTATCTTCGAGCGCAGAATTCGGGATAGTTATTGCAGGGTGTGATGTTTGTAGGTTGGGGAGCGACCGAGGAGCTTGTTGCAATTATTCCCGCTGTCCCGTTGAGAATAGTACTTGTTCGCGGGGCGCCTGAAAGGAGAGTTCGTGAGTCGGATGTTGTGGAAGTCACTGTAGCGTTGCTACCTATTGGGATGCCAATCCCGAGGATCGTGGTGCTTCCTAGCGTGGTCGTGATTGTGGAATCATCACTGGTGATGGTCGAGACGATGGCAGATGTAGTGATTGCAGAAGAAGTGACGGTGAGCGTCGTAGAAATTGATAAATATGTTCCCGTTGGAATCGGATCTTCCCTCAATGTCCCTGTCCCTGAAAGAAGCGTTCGACTATCACTCACTTCTGGTACCTCATCCTGAGCTTTTGCTAAAAGGGCAAAAATGCAGCCTGGGAGGATTCGTAAAAAGAGCATGATTGCAGTGTCTCAATAGCAAGCACACTACCCTTTGTGAGCTTCCCCTTCCAAAGCTCGGGTTTCGATAGCTTTTTTCCAATGGGGAGAATTCGAGGAGTATTTGTCAAGGAGGAATATCCCCGTAGGCAAGACGCGATTCAGTGGCTGGATTATAGCTCCGCCAGAGGCTATAATACAGGTATGGCGATCACTATCGCTCCCACAATGGATTCGTGGTGGAAGCTAATAGGATAGCGTGGTGGCGTTGAGTACGGAATTATTGTTTATTGGGGAATTTTATGTATCGGGATGACGTCTAACCTTAAATGCGGGCACTGGACAGGTCAGGGCAGTCACGGTAGCGGCGAAGATCCATGTACAGAGGTCCGGGGATCTCGGGATCTGGGATTTAAGCTTGTCCTGAAGTTTTGGCGTGAACTGTCTTCGGATTAATCGATGGCAGCTTCTTTTAGGTCGTATGGATTTGCCAGCAAATTCTGGGTACAAAATTGAAGCATTTGGGGTCTGTAATTCGAAGTAAAAGTACCTCCAATTTCCGGCTTTCGAGAATCAGATCTTGCGATAAGGGCAATCAGACTGCATATCTCGTGTTAACTCCAGGGTCTTTGATACCCGGTGGGTCGTCATCAGGGAGGCTGAGTCGAGTGATTCAGTGAATTTACGGAGTATCAAGAGAAACAAACATCACAACAAGTCTACGGAGTACTTCTTGGGCTCTGAGTAACTCCGTAGCTCAATTGAATCGTTATGTCGTAGACCTTTATTACTCAGCTTGAATACGAGTACCAATGCCCGTTGAACACAGCGTACGAGACATGAACGCAATCTTTCTGAGTACCTCTATGTACATTTCCAGAAGCTTTTCGGAAGAGCGGATCTGCCCTAGGATCTGGGCTCTACGGCCTGATCAAGCTTATCCTTACTACCTTAGGACCCTCAAACTCTATTACTCCTTACACTAAAGGGTTTCTGGTACGGGATGAACGAATGAGTTCCCTGATGATGTTTGATTTCATCTTTCGAGATATGAGAAAGGAGAAGAAAAGAAAAGAAAGGGAATTTATGTATACATGTAAATTATATATATGTTTGACGTTGGCGGGGTTAAAAGTGGGAAAGTTTGACTTGTCAGTGGAAGTTGGTTTGTCAGTGTGAGACACTGAGATCAGTGGCTGTGGGCCTGAGCCATATCGCCCATCCAAGTTCCAGCCAATCTGTCAGCCAAAACAACCCCTGCTATGCGCCAATGATGTCGTACGTATATCACTGGTTCACTAATTCTGACACTGGTATCCGTACTCTACTGACCGTTGATCCCCGAAACCTGGATTTGGAATCCTTTGGCACAACAGCTGTGCTGTTGCCATCTTCATATCCACCCTCTTCGTCCCATTAATCTTCTTTTCTCTCCTCTTCACTAATACCTACCTCGCTCCATTCCATTCAACTCCTGAGAAATGGTCCTTCCATCATTCAAGGCACTGGGGGCCCGGAGACGGGAAAGAAAGGAAGTCAGATCAACATCCGACGGCATTCTCGAACCAGAACACCATTCTGATCGCACCTTAACACCAACCTACACACCAGGCGTAGACCTCAAAAAAGCAACACATGTTCGGAAAACATGGATTCTCCTATCATGTCTATTTTTCTTCATCTCCGTCATCTTCATCATTCTCGTACGTGCATCCTCTCACCACCACCACACTTCACTACTGACATGAACCAAACCAGACCGAAATCGGTAACCTCAACAACCGAGCTGGCCTTCGAGATACCTATTTCTTCAAACTCAATCTCTCCAATATAATACCCGTGTCCACGCCCGACGACATCACACTCGTCAACTCCCTCGCCCGTTCACTTGGCCTGCACGATTTCTACCAAGTCGGGCTCTGGAACTTCTGCGAAGGATATAATGGCGAAGGAATCACCTACTGCTCACCCCACCAAAGAATGTACTGGTTCAACCCCGTCGAAATCCTGCTCAATGAATTGCTATCCGGAGCCACTATCACTCTCCCAGCAGACATCAACAGGATCCTTTCCCTCATCCGGATCGCTTCTCATGCTATGTTCGGCTTCTTCCTCACTGGGTGTGTCATGAATTTCATTAGTATCTTCACCGCGCCTACAACTTTATACTCGCGCTGGTGGAGTTTACCATTCGCAATCTGGACCTTTATCGCTGCGCTCCTGACTGCCGCCGGTGCCGTCATTGCCACAGCCATGTTTATCATCTTCCGGAACGTGATTACCAGTCAGGAAGGACTTAATATCGGCGCCGAGGTTGGGACGCAGATGTTTGCGTTCATGTGGGTAGGAGCCGCATTTAGTATCTTTGGTTTCGTCATCCACTCAGGTCTGAGCTGCTGCTGCGCTAGTAGAAGGGACGTGAAGACGGGCCGTCGAATGGGAAGCAAAAAAGCTTATGGGGACGTGGCGACGGATGAGAAGAGGAGGCCAGTGGGCATGAGCCAGAGACTCAACCCTACGTCTCTATTCCGGCGCAAGAAGAACTCGGGACAAGCGGTGTAATGACATAATCATAAGTGTCTGGATACAGTATATACTTGTAGTTTGCTAATGGATAAGGGATTTGACATGGATTGGGAAAAGATTGCATTTGCTGGGCGTTGGAAGAGGTTGGGTTTGACTTTGACTTTGCGGGGCTTTAGCGCTGGGAACCGGTTGCTTGGTTGGATAGCACGTGTTTTCAAGCTTTGTGTGTGTGTGTATAGATATACCATAGTATAATATCAGCAGAGACTGATTTGTTTTTCTCTTCCTTCAAATTTCTACTTCCACTTGTGAATTTCGCAAGTCCTTCATATAGCCCCCCTTGCCTATTTTGATCCTTTTGACGCAGGTTTCTGTTTAGCGAGAGGGAACACATGGTTGAGGTAGATGGAAACAATTTTGTTCCTTTCTGGATACGTGAGGTTATTAGTGTCTCATTAATTAGAGATTAGATGTTATCAGAGGGGATACTACTAGTAAAGAGACTGCGAATACTCTTATAACCTCTCACTTTTTCGATTATGAGAGTAGTGAGAAATAGAGATTAAAATAATCGCTACGATATATAAACAAAAGACTTAGTACGCTCATGCAGGATGCTATACGTGAAAAATATAATCCTCGGTTAATATTTCAAAGATACAAGGATAATTCAAAAGCAAATGAACGAAATATAAACCATACTGATCTATTAAAAACTCTATTTACTCAAGTATCCAAAGATAGCAAATATCCAAAGATAACAAAAAACTATTCTAAGTGAGATTAGATATTCACATACAAAAGAAAATGTAGACCCTAAAGATGCTCCGCTGGGTATCAAGCTCTTACCTTACCTTCCACTTAAAACATTACCCAAAACAACATCCAAGTAATAACCAATCCACCAACTCCCCAACCTCCAACTCGTCCCCCACCAGCCGTAGCATACGTCGGAGTTGGCGTTGACGTTGATGTTGGTGTTGGTGTTAACAATGGTGATGGTGTTGTCGTTGGCATACCTGTCGGAACAAAAGAGGTACTCATCGAAAACCCAGGTAGAGTCCCATACACAGTATGCGTACTAAACACCGTAAACGTCGTCGTGCCACCAATAACGGTAATCGTGGTCGGTTCCAGAGGTGGCTCGGTTGCATTGCCGGAAGTGGTGAGTGTACTGTATTGGATGAGCGTTGTTGTTCCGTTGACGAGAGTCACTGTTTGTGTTGCTACTGGGAAGACTGTTGTGTTGCAGAATGTTGTTGGGTAGGGAGGGAGAACGTTGGTACCGTACGCTTGGGTGACTGTTGTTGTGGTGATATTGGGGTAGAGGGCGTTGACTGGAGCGGTTTGGTATGGTTTGGGGGATCCGTAGGCGTTGGTTTGGATGACGCTTTGGTTGGAGGGGACTTGGTAGTACGGCCTGTTGTATGCGTTTCCTGGCCTTGGACTTGGGTTGTATGCCCCAGATGGGTAGCTCTGCTGCGAGGGGATGTGGTAGGCGCCAGTTGGGTAACTTTGCTTCGAGGGAGCGTAGTAGGCTCCAGTTGGGTAACCTTGCTTCGAGGGAACGTAGTAGGCTCCAGTTGCAATTGGATAGTATGGCTTTGGAACATATTTATACCCACCAGTTGGAGCAGCATGGTATCGACCCGATGTCGAGTAAGCCTTGCTTAGAGCATATGGACTCGCGGCAGCGTGATATGCACCAGTTGGGACAACAACGTAAGAACGTCTCCGAGCAGAGCTATATACGCTCGTATATACCGGTTTTAAGACCTTCTTACTGTAAGAAAGTCTTGCAGGTTTATACGTATTCTCTGGAATGGGGAAATCGTCTCTGGTCTTTGGACAGTAAGGCGTTCTCCCATCTCCAAAGTAGTACTTTAATACCTGGTTAAGGAACTCTTCCTGTTCCCTCTTCAGCTCTTCCAACTCCTTCGCCTGTCTCTCCAAGAACGCTTTCGTCTCAGCAGCTTGTCGGGCTTTCAACTCAGTCCCAAGATCCCCGCCTCGCATTCTCATGTTCTGCAGTGCTTGCGCATGCATATTAGCAATACGAAGACGTTCCTTGGCTTGTGCATCAATTAGTTCATCTCTTATGCGTTTCTTTTCTTCAGCGCTCATCTCCTTGTCTTTATTCAATCTGCTGTTCACAGATATGGTTTCGGACTTCTGGCGTTGATGGAGGTCTTCAAATTCTTGAGCCATCACTCGGCGTGTTTTCGTGTCCTCATCCACGAGATCAAAATCCAGTGTCTTAGCCTGTGACTCATGGTACTCTTGAAGGCTTTGTAGGGCATTTTGTTGTTCAGATACCAAGTGTTTGAGCTCTGCCTCGTTGCGCTCGCGAGTCTGGACTTCACAGCGGTTGTGGTCCATGGATCTGGTACCATTTCCTTGAACTGGAGAAATCAATTGACGCTTCTGTACTTCGGATGGAGCATGAGGAAAGTAGGAATTGATGGCCATGCAGAGTGCTGCTACTTCAGTATTGTGGATATCATCTGCCATGATGAGATTTGGCCACTTATTCTCCCGTCTCATAGCTGGCCACAAATCAGTAAAGAGAGCACGATATGCTTTTTTGGCCATATTGATGATACTGTGTCTTGGAGTAGCAAAGTCCGTGATGTCAGTCCAATACTGAGTCAAAGTCCAAAACCCCATATGAGGAGCATCATTTTCCGATCCCTGAGAAGAGAGCTTATCCAATTGATTGGCAGACATGATAGCTGGCCAGCGGGTCTCGGCATAAGATCCAGATAGAGGAAATCGGTTTGTGGAGATGAAAGCTTGTTGCCATGGTCCAGAGGCTGCTCTTGGAGTAACGGTTGACAAGTTGTGAGCTGGCTCGAGTTCCCGTGCTGATAAGGTGGTGTTGGGGACACCATATCCGTTTTCCTTGTCGAGAACTGGAATCTCCTCATGATTGAAAGTATCGTAGATATTGGGATCGACAAGAGTACCCTGATCTGGACGGTTTCTAGGGGCAATCTGCATGCCACGCTTTGAGGTATTACTACCTGGTGCAGGAGCAGACGCTGGAATTCGAATGATGACGGCAGACTTTGAACCTGGCTTGATGAATGAATTGATCGGTGAGGTTGAAATGTCATAAGGCAGATTGCCATTTTCTGGAACCCAGAGGTCATTAATCGCAGAGAGCTTAACATAGAGATTTTGCCATTCATCTTCGTTGAGACGAGCCCACCACCGATCAATACTGGCATCATGAGTGATGTCAAGAATGATGAGTTCCCCAGGATGTTCAGAGGTAAAGCGATTGATATCATCAATGATATGGTCAAGAGTTCGTCCCGTAGCACCAACCCAGTCATCGGTGCTGAGTTGACTGAAATGGCCACAGTACCAATTTCCGTAGTACAAGACGGGACGAATGTCAAAGAATCTTGCTCCGTATAGAAGTTGCTTGTAGACGTGCACAGATTGAGTCTGTGTATTATGTGGGATACCAGTCCATTGGTAAGTCAACTCGGAGATTCCAGAATCATGACTGGCAGGCATTGAAAGCGTCCGCAAGGTCTTGGAGCCGATGGCTGGGAGAGTGGATTGCATCCAAGCGACGGGAGGGTTACTGGAGACGTATGATACTCCATCATTGCTAGCGAGCACGAACTGGACAGCTCCATCATGAACGTAGCCAAGATTGATAAGCGAGTTCTCGGGGTTGTTGAGAGAACTGAGGGAATCGAGGTATTGAATCTCAATCCTTTTTCCGCCGCCGTTCTGTCGAGCCTGAACGGTCATTTTTTGCTTGACGGGACTGCCGTGCATAACATACGTTGCTTCAGCAGCGCAGTCTCCAGTGTCGCCATGGTGGTACCAGTATTCGAAATATTGTAGATGGGCGGTGCCTAAGAATCTTAATTAGTTATGTGTGCAAAAATCGGAGGTGTATTCCAGAGTCTTACCTGCTGGGATAACATCCCTAGGCTGCCAATCCATTTGGTATTCATGCTTGTAAACAAGCACCCAGTCGTAGGGTGATGCATTTACTAGGCTCACATATCCACCTGGGCCAGCCATTACTTGCTCAACCCCCGCGAGGAGGGCTATCTCAAGCGAAACGAGGAGGTTTGAGAAACGCATATTGGATTTGGCTTCGTTCTCAGTGCTGGATTAGATGTGTTAGGGGACAATAACAGAAAATATCGCAGTACGAAGTGACTGTTAAAGGACTGAAGGACGCATTGTCGAAACGAGAAACGAAGCTCAGTAGAAATGTAACTTTGTTGTGATGCAGAAAACATGGAGAGAGAAGGACTCGAGGGTTTGTGGGAATTTCCTCGTCATTACAGAAAGAATTGTGACATCAGGCACTAATTAGGGACGGTTATCACGATAGGAGTAACTATCGCAGAACTTACCCACTGGCGTTGATACTATCTCCATCCGTCACGAACCCCGATATTTTTCCTCGCCGATTTTGGAACAAAGCTTTGATCTGTCTTAACCAAATCACTTGCATCAAAATTCCCCTTACCAGCGAGGAATCCCCCAAAGATTATGTTTGGAGGGCTTAGGAAGAGTAAGAAGAATAAATGTGAAGACGATTTAATCTTACCTGGGGGCCTTTTCTCATGGCTACCTATGTAAAATCCCCAAATCTTATTGTGGTGTATCACATCTTTATCAATTCCATTAGATTCGCAACTTAGGTCGCGTAAACTTAAGCGAATTAGCGATTCTAGAGGTAACAGGCCTAGCCTTTCGTAAATTGACGTTAGTTCGAATTCTCGCTTCGGCAAAATTTAGCCTGTGTACTCATTCTTCGAGCAACTCTACCGAAATTTCAGGCTCGCATCCTCTGTATATTGAGACCCCAAAGTTATTCTACCCAGAAATGTCTAGAATTGGAGTACACAAAACCAGGAGATTGTAATTGTATCGAATTAAATACAACCTCATATCCGTCAAAGAGAGCGGCAGCGAAAAGCAAGTAGCTTGAGCAATCTATATTCTATTCCAGAGCGCTAGTCACTAGACGATCGTTACCTTACTTTCCATTACAGGAATATCGAAATTTTCTGTAGAAAAACTGATGAACAAGTGAGTGGAATGACCAGAGTATCCTTTGGGTTACTATGATACTCCACACTTCCTCGGAGAAGTAGCCCAACTTTCTAAGACGTAAAAGCGCGTCATCATTGGCTGTATGCGTAATAGACTAACGACACCAAGCGAGACGATTTAGAATTATCAAATCATATTGAGGACTAAAGAATCACAAATCTACAATTCCCTCGAAGCTCACGTTTTCTAACTTAGAACACTGGAATCGCCCAAGTAATAGTGCCAAAACCAAATGAAACTTGAGTTCAACGAAATGCTGCTGGTTTCTTGTCTAATGAGGGTGCCCCTCTTTGGACAGAAGACTTGGCAGCGAGTAGTAGCTCACATACTAGCGTCAATTCATTCAGAGCTTAAAGTTATCAGAATCATTTCAGATAATGAAAACAATTAGCCGAGTATTCTAGACCAACACAAGTAATCTGTCAGAAGATCTGAACCAATTACTAGTTGGCTTCGGAGTATATAAGAATTAAGTCTTTATAGAGTTTTGTTGTTTTTTTATTACGTAATAACTGTTACACCAGTCAGAGGATTTAGCACTTTTCGATTAAAATTTTATTTTGCGGTGGTTGAAAAAATCCAAAAAAAAATTAATCGAAAATGCTAAATCCTCTGATTGGTCGATAAGTTATTACGTAATCACAGCACAACATATCACTATAAAGACCTAATTCTTATATACTCCGAAGCCAAATAGTACTTGAAATTTCAAAGTACAACGAAGCAACAACGAGTCGTGCTTCAGCCATTTTATCCCCTGTCCACTAGGCGGCGGCTTCGCAATGGGAAAAGTTGCCCGCGATGGACAAGTATTGTCGCAACATCCACATGTTTTTTTACGTGACATGTCGCACTGGCATATAGGCGTTTGTGGATAAGCTACCTAAATTCCCTTTAAGCAATTAGACACCGAAGAATGACCGGTTGCGCCACTCCTTTCGACTACCTTTACAAGTATTGGGTGATAACGACAAGAATAATCGGCTTTCCGAGTTCAAGTAAATATCCCGAATGTTTCAGCTTAATTGTTTTGAGGATTGCCGCATGAAAGGTCTCAGCTATCCAGAACTATACAATTCCTCCGAGGAATCGGAACAATGTAAGAGTCATTTCCTGTCGCTGTTCTTTCCGCCGCGAAAGTAGGTATATTGAAGTAAATACTAAGTACCGGTATATATACCGGTCGTTCTCCTACGACTTGGCACATTCTTAACAGCAAAACAACGACTTGTAGATGTTCAGATTTAAGACGAAAAGGAAATCCCCGATGCCTTATGCATCGCGTTTTAAATACTCGCACTTTTACCCATCACGAGGCCCTCTTGATAAGCAACCTTCCTGCAGGTAGAAACAAGAGTTGTGACCGCTCACGTGACTCTATCAAATTCTTGTTCTTTTTGGGACATGAGTAGCACCAGGACTCTCCTGGTCGGAGAACTCCACACACGGAAGTATGCTTAAAAAGACATGATAAACGATCTGGAAAGAAAAACGAGCCATCAGATAGTTAATGAAGCCACCTCTCACAAAAAAGGCAGGTTCTTAAAAGTGATAAGCAATTCTTTCCGAGAGCACAAGACTCTCCAAAATACCCTTATTTTGAGTGTGTGCGCTCGCTCGCTCACATTTCCACGACTGACTAAGTGATGCGCAAAGTTTACACTCTGGAAACATTCTTGAAACGGTTTCTCAATTCGTTGGCCTCTTGAGTTTTGAGAGAGGACAAACACAAGACACATGTTCACTAACACCTGACCATCCTGACGTTTATTTAAAATTTTAAACTTCCGGTTAACAACCCCGAGAGAGCTCCGAGGGGGACGACATAGAGCGAAGATATTACGTGCGTTTAGGTTATGTTACATCTCGAATATAAACCTTATGTCCCTTACTAGAGCAAGACAAGATGTGTGTATTGTTAATCGTCTTTCTACTAAGCTAACTAGCCTCGAAGGACATAGCCGCTAGCGTATTTCAAGCTGATCCCCTCACGTATATGTACATGTAAATTTTCAGGTTTAGGTTAATTACTTTTATTCCTAGTATACTCGATTCTATTGACGTCTATATAAAGTATTAGAGTTATATGTACGTAGTATAACCCTTCATTGTTATAGATGAGTTAGAATCAAGATTAAAAACAATAATTATAATTAAGCGTCGCGCATAGTATCCCATGTATCATGTGACAAGACGTACTAGACATACCTTAATCTAATTTAGTAGCTAGTCTAGATTACAACACTAAGTCTAACTACTAAAACTATACGAGTGCTCTTTTGAAGGTAAGCGGAGTACCCGAGGGCTTGCGACAACGACGTTCGCAGTGGCGTTATTACCCCTGGATTAGTTAGAGAAGAGCGCCGTGGTAGGCTTTCGGAATTGAATTTTATTCTACTATTGCAAACTTACTATTTTACTTTCCGTAAGTAAGAATTTTGCTTTAATACAAGTGTTCGATCGGCGTTTCGTACTTGCCATAGTACTCGTATAGAAAGTGAAAACAACGGCGATCGAATTCGGCGCCAACTTCTTCGCGTCCCATAAAAATCAACACCTACTTGAAAATCTTTGCTCCATGACGACTATTGTTCCAGTAGTTTTGGAGCCACTCCCCCACAAAATGTTTACGTCGATGAAAGTTCACGAGAATTATCTCGCATGAGCTGTATATTTTTAGAATAGGACTCGAGAGAGTTGCGTCTACTTGAACCACCTGCTGATGAAACAATTTGGATTCTTAAATACTTCTAGTAAGTGTCTCATATGGTGACCGTTTTGATGCATATTTCGATGTTTTCGCATCGAAGACTCGAAGCATGACTTCTTTGCGAGAAGATGAGTTAAAAAGATTTTGAGAAGTCAAAGCTCAAAGCAGAAATTGCAACTCCGAACAACTTGCACGATGGTGTCAAACATACTTGAAATAAATTTTCAGAACCGCAAGAATGCCAAGCTACAGGCTAGTGTCGATTTCGAAGTCTGTCGGCGTACCATGCATTGTTGGGAGCTGCTGGAGTGTTGCAAATCATTATCGACAGTTGTACTTCGTATGTTATAAGAGGCTATTCTCTTAAAAAGACCTAGTGAATCAGTTACGATCGCGATGAGATGGCCGATCTGATTTCGCGTGGCGAGGGTTTGCAGCCGAGAGCCTAGTAGTTGAGTTCGTTCCAAGAAGTAGATGACATCCGTGCGAAGGCCGTGCTAGACACCCAAAGATAGTAATTTGTGACGACAGAAGGGAATCAAGCGCAGTTATCTATAAAAACTTAATCACAAGTTATCCCATAAGTTAGTAGTAAATAGTACTCAGTCGAGTCTGATTCCATGAAAAGATTCAAGTTATTCAGACTATCCCATTCACACTCGCCAGTAGAACAATTGACATAGACCTAGCTTGGTCAATATAAAGTATCTATATCCTGAACCGTATACCTTATTCTACTATAACGTTAAAATATTAAAATAGCAATCGGCGGCAAAACCACTCTTAGTGTACTGAGAACTCCGTAATCCGTAATCCGTTCTTCAAAGTTAGAATCTGGCGTAGAAATAACAGAGTTGCTTCGAAGTATGTGCCTCGCCGATGCTCGTACTCTTTTCCTGCAACATTCAACTGGACTTCTGCCGATATGTGCACGCTACTATCAGATGGGAGCTCTACGACATACAATGTAGTAGGAGTGAGTGAAGAAGTTGGCAAAAAAGTATAATCGGGAGCGGGGGCTGTTGGTTTATTATGGGCCCAAAAAAGGTTCAATGATTGACCAGGCGTAAAGCGATTTCAAGATTTGGTCAATTTTTATACTCTTTCCGGATGGTTTCCAGAAGGATTAAGAGAATAGAGTTTAAATGCGTTTAGGTACATAGTAGTCACAACAAGGAAGAACCCGCCCCTCGAGTAGCGAAGGTTCATTATCGGTTGTCGGCTTCTGCAACTGTCTGTCACCGACAAGGCTGATTGACAGTGCGTTCCGATGCGGTTCACGTTTTGAGGCTCTTTGCAGTATCTTGGCGTAGTCGAAAATGTTTCCCACGTTGTTGACATATGCGCCATCTCATGGTAAGAAGGGAACGCAAGCCGTGAATAAGTTTGCCGGTGGTGGTTTAATTTGATGGAATTTCATTTGTAGTGAGTCGTGCAACATCCACTCCCTTGATAGCTACGAAGTACAGTACTGAACAAGTAAGATTTACAGTATAATAATACTACACATCGGAGGAACAGCGCATTTTCTCTGTGATGTAAAGGAAACGAAACTTTGATGGTGTCCGTCTGAAGCCCGACCATGACCTTATTTTGTGGATGCTGAGAAGTGAAGAAGGTTTTCGACCACGTTGACTTTCAGAGTTTTTGCGAACTGACCTATGGTATTGAGACCCACCTTCAAGGACAGAAAGTAAGTAACTTTAAGTAGCAGCATATCGCTATCCCTAAAAAAGATAAAGTTCATGTTCGGTAAGATTGCCGAGTTGGTGGTGTTTCCATTGACTTTAGTTTGGAGACTTTCTCTCAGAGTGAGTACCTGAGTAGGTAGTTTGGCGCGGATGAGGTGCTCGTACCTCATATGTAGAGCGGGAAGCTTGCCGCGAAGTTGATACTTGCATTAGTGTAGCCTGAAAACCAGGAATATCGGGAAGATGATATATGATTGGGAGGGGCTGTCGGAAGCGCCAAAACCTTCAACAGCGTCGCATCGCCTCCCACTGCATCTCCGGAATCACATCATTTTAGGTTAATGGTGATGTCAAATGACCCATTGCACAGGCTAAGGTGGAAGAAAATGCGGTGTTGTGAGCGGTACCAAATACAGGTGTTGCGGGTCGACATCGGGGCTGGCCTGGCTGGGCCATTGGTGGAAGTACGAGCAACGACCTAGTACCTGTGCCTGTACCTGTACTAGAGAGGAATACCGGTACACGGGAATGGGAGAGCGTATCGCCAGACAATAATACGATACCAGTTGACCGTCACTGCAAAATAGGAATGGCTGAGTAAATGGCTTTCTCCGCCGTGGGCCACAAGTAGAAGTAAGAAGAGTTATCGCAGTTATTAAACGCTGGGCAGTACGCAGGTAAGGTATTTAGACACTTGGTAACTGTGTGAGGGCTTGTTGATCCTTATCCATCCTCTCCCCAAGAACAAGATGACTGCATTATACCACCCTTCACTTCGTCTGTAACTCGTGCCAGCAATATCTAAGAATGTCCACCTCGACCAGACGGATGTCCAAGAGCACTGCAGAATTTAATTCATATTTTTGCGATTTATTTTGCCTAACCAAAGTTGAGTTCACGGGGGGGCTTCGGTAGAGTACTTGTACAGGGCAACAACCCCCATACTTGAAATAAACCCAACTGTTATTATGCCTGGGACGAAGTGCTCGATACAAGCCTGCCGCTGATGATGATCGCCTTGGGCGGGCCGCTGGCACAGAACCAGCCCACCCCGCAAGTCAGTACGAGTACCGAGATAGGGCAAGAGTTACTATTTGCGCTACGCTCGAGTACGGGCAGTACGGAACAAGTCCTTTGCTTCGTCCCAGGCTGCCAGGCGTGACAAAGGTTAAATTTAGTGGAGTCCTCGAGTACTTTATTTACTTCCTCCGTACTTCCAAGTACCCTGGCAGAAGGCCGGGCCGAGGTTTCGCGAACTGACTCGGCTGTGGGGGTGTTTACACTTTGGATGACACAAGAAATGCTGCCATGCCCACAACCCGGGACGCAAATAATTGCATCGCGCAGGATGAGAGTTGCCCGTCGAGTGTTTACCTTTCGTCGCTTATTTGGTCGCGGGGCCTTTCCTGGCGGGTGGCGCCCAAGGTTTAACTTTGGGGCTCTTCTTCCACGGCAGGGTCAACAGGTCGGGTCAACAGGAGTCAAGCCACCGCTGCTTTCCGTGGGGCGGTGGTGGAGGTTAACGTTCTGCCTCTCCCAGTTCCAGGCTCGTACCGGAGCTATTCGAGTAAAGATGGATGCGTGAAACGACAATCCCAAGCAGTGAAGGCGTAAAGAAGACTTTTTCCTGGAGTCAGTTCACACACTCGAATCAGTCGGCGTGCCAGGGGAGAAATTGGTTCTGGATCTTCATCGCTGGTATCCAGTTATTAGGGGCGCCTGAAAAGAAACAAATACGGACCGTCTCCCCTCCCTTCATCTACTTGTAAGAATTATACTTGGCCAATATTTCCATCACATCACACATACATCACACAGGCATCGCTTCCCATCACATATCCCACGCTTATCCCACACATATCCCACACCACAAACGCCCTCAACTGCTGCCGCTGCTGCTGCAACCTATCGAACCAACAAGAGCCAACAGCCGAGAACACTGTCATACCATCCACCATCCACTTCATTGGGTCTGTCTGACAGCCTTCCATTTCCATCCATCCATTCTCCCTTCCGGAAGAATACGTCGTCCGCCACTTGGCTCTTACCATCCCTCCCCCCGCCGCAATCATGTTCGCCCTCCACGAGTCTGAGCTGCCTCTTTTGTCCTTTAAATACTGTACCAGTGGCCTCAATCTTCTTCCTCTCTTTGCTCAGAACCCCTCCATCTTATCGTCTATCGCTACCAGCATGGGCGGTGTCAACGGAAACTCTGCTCAAAGCAGTACTACCGTCCCGCAAGCGCTTGAGATTGCAAGGGATAGCGAGGAAGGAGCTCGAGACCCCACTGTTGTCAACGTGCTCGAGACTGCTCTGGCGTCTATCTGGTCCAAGATTGAGGCTCGTCCATCAACCTACGTCATGACCCGAGACGAGTTCGCCGTCTTCAATTACTTTCAACATCGCTTCGAAGGTCAACAGGTTGCTACCGACGCACGGAAGCGTTACTGGGACAATTTGGAGGTTGCCAATGGTGCTTAGAGTTTGCCCATCTCTCTATTGCCCACTTTCAAACATTCGCTTCGCCCCTCCCTCCACCTTCACCCACTACCCTCCACCTTCAATCGTTGCTCAATATGGTTTCCAAGATACATAGCCAGAGCACGAAACCACGAGAAATGGAAAAATATACGACACCTTTTCCCTCGTATACGCAGGAAGGTACCTCAGTCAGCCATCTACACATCACCCCTCCCCAAGGAAAACGTCCCGGGAGCTGTAAGCTACTTGCTTCAACTATTGCTGGATGCTGCGTAGCTCTGCTTTGGGTCTTTGGCGGCTGCTACACTTTTGGAAATTCAAAAGGAATAGCCCCGTCGCCATTTGCAAACTACAATCTTGTCAAGAATGCAGTTCATGCAGTCATTGCGGCGCCAAATTCCGCGGTTCTGGAGTGCTTCCAGGTCTATCCACCTGTGCTATTTCCCTCCGGCGCGATTAATAGTACCGTCTCGAGCGATGGATTAAAAAGCACCCCAATTATAGCTACCGTCGACACGACAAGTAGCTGTCAAGTCCTCCTAATGGATCAATCTTTTGGATATTCATACGGCATACCGTTTGTTGGTAAGTTGCCAAGTCTTAGATTGATTAGTACAATACTAAAACTCAACCAGGAAACTACACACCTCCAGATTGTACGTTTAATCGTGTCGCCATGAATTTCTCTGTCAAATCATCTGGCCGACAATACGATAGACTTGCACTCATGTATTTCAATGATACTGAAGTTTGGAGGACATCCACAGCGGAGCCTACTGTGAATGGGATCCATTGGGAATATATAAAGGACATGACGGAATACTTGTACTTTTGGAACTCGCCTCAAACTCTCATTTTCGACCTTGGAAATCTAATTAATGATATTTATACTGGCCCATTCAACACAACCTTGACCGCTACGTTTTACACAAGTGAAGAAACTGCCTCACCTGCATCCTTGATTGTGCCAATATCGACGAGAAAGGGCTCTACTAATTCTGCGAGCCTGTTCACACTCCCTGGTGAGAATGCTACAAACACGATAATTTTTCCCCGAAATGCGAACCGAGCTGTCTTTTCCATCTCAGCCTGCGGACAATCAACCGAAGAATTCTGGTGGGGAAACGTGCTGCAATCGAACATTAATACTTTTGAGCCATACGCTGGAACCTTATACGGATATTCGACATTCCGCGAAGTTCAAGTCTTGATTGATGGCCAACTTGCTGGAGTACAGTGGCCCTTTCCCGTCATCTTTACGGGCGGGGTTGTTCCTGGGTTATGGAGACCAATTGTCGGTATTGATGCTTTTGATCTGAGAGAGCACGAAATTGATATTACTCCTTGGTTGCCAATACTTTCAGATGGACAACAGCACACCTTTGAGATCAGGGTTGCTGGCATAGAGGATGACGGTAAAGAAGGTGGAGCGCTTACGGAAACTGTAGGCGCGTCTTGGTATGTGACGGGAAAGATATTTCTCTGGCAGGATTCAGAATCATCCATCACTACAGGTCTAGCCCCTACAGTGTCTATTCCTGCACCTTTGATCAGCGTCTCTCAAATATTGACACAAAATGCCACGGGGGCCAATGAAACTCTCACTTATACCACCGATGTCAAACGCACAATCTCCGTTTCCTCGCTTATCAAGACAGAAACGGGTGGTGAGAGACAAGTCACCTGGACTCAAAACCTCACATTCTCCAATTACGGAAAATACACCCTATTTGGCGCAATCCAAGTAAGCAAACAATTCACCACGGGTACCGACGAATCCACAGGCGGCGTATACTACAAATCCACCTACTGCTACCCCTTATTTGCCAATACATCCTACCTCGTCCAACCATCAGGAAATTTCACCCTAGACGCCGTTCTCGACCTGGGCCTCAAACTTACATACCAAGGAACACCGGTGTTCCCCACTGGCCTACAGCCCTTCCGTCATATTCGGCAATCTAAGGATCTCGTTCCTTCCTTTTCAGGGACTTCTCTAAATACGCGCCAGAATGGGACGGCTCATTATTTTGGGTCGCCGTCCGCGGGAACGAGTAGTGGGTTCGGAAGTACGGCGCAGGAGTTCAGATTTAGTGGTTTGAGTACAGAGGAAAAGGAACTTTATTATCGCAGTGTTGAGGCGGTTAATGCTACCATTGTTCGGGATGTGGAGAGTCTTGTGGGCAAGGAGGTTGGGAGGTATTCTGTGCCGGCTGAGGCGGTTGGGAAAGGAGCAGTTACGGTGGGTGTTATTAGTGCGAAGGAGGCTATTGGGCGGGGACCGGGGAAGATGAGGGATGTTTTGGTGCAGAGCGGTAACTAGGTGGTGTTTGTTTTATTGGGGAGCTATTCTTCTTGTTGTTTTTGGGGGCACCGGACCGTGTACCCATTTGTGACGGTTGTCTCGAGGCACTTTACTTTAGGAAACAACCCAACGTTTTAAGATAACAAAAATTCCATCAAGTTGGTTGTTTAAATCTTCAACAATAATTTGATATGCTGTACTCGTATCCTTTGAGCTTACGCGAGATAACCGGATCCATCATTTAAAGTACTATTACAAGTAGAGAATTTGCTTCTCTTGCTGAGTTGCAAATTCTTATATTTGTGGAAAAGCGTACAAGTGAATTGCTGGATATACGAGTGTCTATGAAGAGTTGCTATCTATCAATCCTACTACACTACTTATTATTACTCTTGAAAGATCTATAAAAAGTATTCTATGTTTTCTTCCTTCTCAATTGAGGTTGGTAGAGCTGCGTATTGATACCTACTTATAGAGAAATAAAAACTCGAACCCTTCGGATATCCTCGCAATTCCGTAATTCTAAAGGTGAGCTAGAACAAGCATATTGGTTACTCAGGATTTTGAGCAATTCATAAGTTACAGGGCAATGATAACAGTTTTTTGGTACTCGAGTAAACTATGTAAACCTGCTAGGAACGGGGGGGGGGCGTTAAGGAGAAGAAGAGCTTGAGATAACTCTGTTACTTTAGTGGCACTTCACTAATGTGGTAGTGTACGAACCTTGGACATTGCTCTACACACTCCTCTCGAAAACCACGCTGTACTAGAAAGACTTGTATAACTGGGAAAATCATACGGTCGATTTGAGAATAAATAGCTTAGGTGTCTTTCTAAGCGAAAGAATCTCGAATAATAGAGATAATTGCTTGAGGAATTTTGTTGCTATCTGTTCTTGGAGTGGCACAGCAATACAGCATATTGAGCACATCTCATAATACTTACCTGGGAGTCAGTCCAAATTATCGACCTGAGCCGTTTGGGGAGAGCTATTCCATGTACCAGTTACCTTCAGAGGATTCGAACGAATGCATTTGGCTATTCTAAAACTTCATAATTTCCTACAGATTGAGATTATTTTAGATATTTGGAAATACGGAGGAATTCGTTACTTAACACATTTCTAAGGAGCTAGAACATTTTTTCCAGTAAAAGCATAAGAGTGACTATGGGCTTCCATATGTGAAATCTCCTCGTTGCATGTTCCTTTAGTTTCCTCCTAGATTAAGAGTTCTCCGGCTGGGAAGTGTTTACTCTGTTGATCCAAATTCGGTAGATCCATACATTCTTCTCCCTCTAGAGACCCCACTGTGGGTACCCAGAGCCTCTTCCGAGGTTTTGCCTTCATAAGCACAAATATCACAACCACCCCCAATATTAATTGACATTACCGGGAAGAGGTTCTGGGAGATTGGTACTGGGGAGACACTCGTAAGGAGGCAACACGTTAACACAGGCCATGAGCCCGCGGCCTATCGGAGCGAAGCAATAAACCGGCCAGAAATGGTGTCTGAGTTTCCTTGAGGACCCTGTACAGTGCTTGTACAGCTGGAAAATAAGTTTTTGCAGTTTTTATATTTTTGAACCTTTTTTGGGGTGGTTGTGCTTATTTGGGACTAGTGCTGTTGTTGCTCCGCAACGACGTGTAGGTGAATGGACTGCTCCTTTGCCTGAGCAGCTCTTTTGCCTGGTCATTTGACGAGGCTAGCGTGATACTTAGGTATGGAAGTACGAGAGTTCAAATCTTTTTACCTAATACACAATTAACAGTACTCTACTTGTATTTAAGCTAGTTCGGGTTAAATCTGATTATTTTGATTCGATTTTCTAAATCTCTTATAGCTATTTCATATTATGAAGTGAGTCATTCAGCTCCAACATGAAATAAAGCAGCTTGGTAAAGTATACCCAGTCACAATGCACCCTAGGGTGACAAAAATATGCATCTTTCCCTCAATGATTAACTTGCTTATTTTGGATTCTTGTCTAGTTTTGCGGCAGCCAAATCATCGAATAAGCATAATTGGGAAGATAAAGCGCCCTTTCAGTTATAGACTAAGGCAGGTCTAGTCATTTCAAACTTTCAAAGTGATCAAATTGCTTATAAAGCGGTTTTCGAATAGACGAGAGTCCCCTGGACCCGGGTAGTTAAGTATACAAAGAGATGAGCAAGTGACATTGCGGTACTGATCACAATGACTAAGTTGAACTATTACAAGAAACACCAATATATTACATCCCATCCCGTTTCCCATGTGGCTCAGAAGAATTAGAAGTGAGGTGCTGCTCTAGGAAAGGCTTCAGAATTTATCTTAGAGGCTAAGCTAAAGGCTGTCATGGTGGAATGTATCTACGGGCACAAGACCAAAGTTTCGGTAAACCGCCCGAGGAAATCGTGTTTACTCCACCCAAATTCGGCTTGAGAGTTCACTCAGCCCAAAGTTAGGCAAGGCTTCCGTAGATTGTTATTCTGGCTAAGACAACAGGGAGGGATAGCGGCATAGAACTTAGTTAGGTGGGGAAATTATATGCTGTAGAGTTGTGAAGCTTGAGAGTTCACTTAGCCCAAAGTTAGGCAAGGCTTCCGTAGATTGTTTATTCTAGCTAAGACAGCAGGGAGGGATAGCGGCATAAAACTTAGTTAGGTGGGGAAATTATAAATTGTAGAGTTGTGAAGCTTGAGAGTTCACTCAGCACTCAGCCCAAAGTTAGGCAAGGCTTCCGTAGATTGTTATTCTAGCTAAGACAACAGGGAGGGATAGCGGCATAGAACTTAGTCAGGTAGAGAAATTATATGCTGTAGAGTTGTGAAGCTTGAGAGTTCACTTAGCCCAAAGTTAGGCAAGGCTTCCGTAGGTTGTTATTCTGGCCAAGACAACAGCGAGGGATAGCGGCATGAAACTTAGTCAGGTGGGGAAATTATATGCTGTAGAGTTGTGAAGCTGATCGGAGACAGGCGAACTTGGTTGATAAAACTTGTTGCTTGTTCCACGCCTGAGAATTCTAGTCAATGCAGCTGCCGCTTAGTCGAGAATATGAAGAGAGAACACAAAATGGGAAGAATTAGAATATCAATGGAGAGGCGGGAAGCAGAGAAGGCAGGAAACTGGCAAAGAAGCGCCAATTGACAGATATTGCACGTCCCCTGCTAACGTGTGGTCAATTTCAAAGTGAGGTCAACTTCATGCTGTCATGGCTGAGAAATATATGTAGAAATTGGAATCGTGATTTCGTAGTTTCGAGAATTTAATCCTCCACAATTCTCATTGTCGTATATTGAGATTATGCACCGGTTCATCAAATATGCATCTTGAAAAAACTCCAAACTTTGTAGTAGGTGGTGTGATTCAATGCTGATATCTCACTCGCATCCCATAATGCTAAGCCCATCCTTTATATGACGTGGCCATCGCACCTTGCAAAATGAACACCATGCCTCATTTTGAATCCCGTTCGCGCAAAAGAAAATTGAAGAACCAATCTATGATCTTGGCTTCTCCTTCTTCTCCTTCCACAAAGCAGACAGACCGACACCAGAGACCTTGACGACCTTGAATCGGACACCAGGAATATCTCCCTTGGCCTTTCCCTTACGACCGAAACCAGCGAGTAGGACTTCGTCGTTCTCGTCTACGAAGTTGAGACAACCGTCATTTGGTACTGTGAAAAGGACATAGTTAGCCTTGATCTTTCCATATGTCCATATTCTCCTATAGATGTCCCCATGCATATATCCCATAACATTCCCCAATCCATTGAACTCAAACATCACAGTCCCCCCATATACCGTTATTCGTAGAAGATGAGATCCAGAACCTACCGAATGCGGTGACCTTCTTTCCGTTCTTGATCAATTGAACTCTGACACACTTTCGGATAGCGGAGTTGGGTTGTTTGGCTTCGACACCGACTTTCTCGAGAACGATACCCTTGGCGTGAGAAGAACCTCCGAATGGCGAGGACTTAAAGGCTGTGCCGAGCGCACGCTTCTTGTATGAAAGATCGGCCCATCTGTGAATAGCATCAGAATTATCATTCTCGACAACATCTGGAAGACGAATCGCGCTACCTTTGCTCTCGTCGATGGTTCTGTAATTTTCTTCCTGCCAAAAGACCACGTGGCTTTCCTTTTCCCATGATGGCTATGGCTTGAAGTCAGTATATATCTCTGTCATGGAGGGTGGTGATGGTGGTTGGGGTCGAGCGAAAAACGGTGGAGGATCGCAGGAACGCAATTTGTCCAAGGATTTCGAATCTGACATCGAATCGGTGTACAAGTGATAGAGAGAGGTCAATGGGAGAGCAATTACCGGTTTATGGCGTTATGGGCTGCTGTGGTTGTTGGTTGTCGTTAAAAAGTTGAAATCGTAAAAGTGAGAGCTTCTGCAAAATTGCCTGTGGTGGGCTAATATTCGCTTGACGGGTGCCGCCCCGCACGTGTAAGTTCACGTGATCTCTCAGCTTCCAAGGTTCCCGAGGTCCTTAGTTAAGATTTTTCTAAACTTATGGAGCAATTGAATTTGATCTGCTAAACATTTGACAAGATTTCGAAGATTATTCCAAATACATGGGATAGTCAAACAGATTATGTTATCTGTTTGACACAATTCGATATATGGAGAAGTTCTTCGCTCCGACTTTGTTCTACTGATAGCCCAAGGGAGCCATCGGTAAATAATTTGGCCGATAGTTCAACTTCCCGAGGTCAATTCGCGTCTAAGCGCCAATCGCAAACCTACCATCACAGCTTACATTCTTGCGCCGCAGGCAGTCAACCAGGGAAACGAACATGTAGCAATGTCTCAGCTAGACCTATCACCTAAGACTAAGCCTAAGCACATAAGAGATCCTCCTCCGGCTCTTTTTCTCGGTCCTCCTTCTCAAAATGCCTCTCATGTTTCCCTCCCAGGTCTCCCTCCGACAATACCTCCTGTCATTGCTTCGAACCCCTCAACTTTGACCTCTACACGCGCTCCTATAGCCCAGCGTACACGGGGTATCGAGACACCTGCTGATGCCATGGCGGGACCTTCATTACCACGCACCACACTTCCTAGACAACAGCAAGAATCAGAGGGGAAGAAACAGGCCGACAGAACGGATGCGTTATGGGCAGAGATGCAGGGGACCTTGGAGGAGGTGGAGCTCAGTGCTGTGAATGGAACACATGTTTTTGGACCTGAGCATGGAAAGGCGCTGGATGAATTGAGGGCGGCGCAAATTGGACTGGCACAAGCTTGGGCTAGGAGCGAGGCTGATGAAGTCGTAGAAGGTGGTGACAAGGAAAGCAAAGGAAAATTCACACTTGGAAGCGAAGGGAAAAGTACTCTCGATACGAGAGGGAGTATCACTGCTGGGAGCTTACGACCTAGAAGTAGCAGTGGAGGCGGCGCTGCTGAGAAGTTGGGGAGCAAGTTGGAGGAAGAGACAGAAGCGGATATAATCTTGGCTCGCAGAAGGAGAGAAGCAAACGACCGGTATTTCCAAAGAGTTAATGCCGGGGTTTTAGATGTTGTTGCTAAACTCGAAGAGGTCGCTGGAGCCATGAGAGCTGTAGAGCAGGAAAGTCGAGATATTTGGGGAGAGACCGACTCAGCGGGAACGAGTATCAACGGTTAAATGATGTTCACAGAATTTGTATTGCATTAGCGAAGGCGTTGGGGAGTGTTTGGTTCTATACAAAAGTACAAGACTTTTCGGTTCATTGCCATAGAAAAGTGATTTCCTGGACCACGTCCGTGTATGGTACAGCGACCCCTCGCCCGCCTTGAATTGTAATACTGCTCCATGACCCCGTACCTCTTCTCTCTTGTAGAGTTCGTGTATTGTTGCTCCGTCATGTACATCATTAGATGTGATCTCTAGTATGCCCGAACTCAAGTCCACCTGGTATCATCACGCCCAAAACGCCCCGAATCATCCTATGTTTACTTCAATTACCGATGAAGATAGAAACCTGAATCTGTTAGATTGGATCCAAATTACAAGACCATGTATACTTACAGCCATGATGACACAGCACATACTAATGTATGGACTTAATCGTTCTCCTATCCTGGCGCATTTCCAAAAGACACCCGTGAACGCCCTACGTTTCCCATTAGCGCCATTTTCCACATATAGGCTCGCGACCTAGGATAACAGCATACCCATCCTTATTCCTATCCATGAAGCCCGGAAACAGTTGGTGGAAGTATGCGCTGGTGCAAATCATCAGGAGAAGCACCAGTAGCGCAGACTGGAAATTGAAGAGCGCGGACTGGAAGTGAAATCAGTAAAATAACTTTGTCAGAGTGAAGAGCGACTCGGGGCTTTTCCTCGCCATGCCTCTCAGCCTTCAAGGATCCTACATACCATCTTTTTGTAAGTATCGCAATTCTTTGACGTTGCGCCTGTGACTGCTCATTCTCTCAACAACCTCAACTGTCTGTCCAGTACGGAACAACTAAGCCTCTGTGGAACAAAGTTTCGCCGATATCCGGTATTTACCCGTCACCTACCTTCATGGATAACCACAACGTCACATTCAATCGCGAGGCCGCTGGCGCTGCGGTCAACGTCGAAGCAGCTCAAGCTCATCAAGCCCCTCGCAACTCTCAAGACCGCAACTTCCAACGCCTTCGCAACCGTCGAAACAACACTACCAAAACCTGATTCCAAGTTAGATCTCGGAAGAGAAGTGTTCGATTCAGAAGAAACAACATGGAACCTCGAGCGCGCATTGGCAAGAATCGGGGACAACAGAACTTCAGTGATCAAGATCGTAAGTACAATGCGCCGCACACTTTGAAGGTCCAGCTGTCTAATGAGATCCTAGTCAACCACTTCTTGTTCGCTTTCGGCGATGTTAATCAATCCCTTGATGGCACCCGCAAGGTCTTTGATGAAATCATGACCGACTTTATCACCGAGATCTGCTTCGAGTCTGCGCGCTCCGCTCAACTTGCCGGTCGCCAAAAGGTCAAGTTGGACGACGTTAAGTTCGCTTGCCGCAAGAACCCAGCCTACCTTGGAAAGATTGAGGAGTCTATCGACAAGAAGGCCGAAATCGATCGTGCTAAGAAGCTGGTTGATGTAAACGACGACAAAATCATCAAGTCTGGAGTCAAGGCATTGGAGGAGGAGCTTGGAGATGCTGATGATGATGCCGACACAAACACTGTCGGTGGCAAGAGTGGCGCGGGAAAGTAAGGATCAGATGTGAAGTTGTTTCGTTTCTCAATGCATTGGATGGCGTCTTGGAGTCAATATACCCGGCGAAAGCCTCTTCTACATACTGAATGTATCGTCGTTTTGAGTTTGTGGTCATCAATCACTAGGTGGTTTACTTGACCGTTTATGTCTATGGATTCTCAATTGTCAGGACAGTCGAGAATGATAACAAAATTCCCATCATGGTTTTCCGAAACTAACTCGTTCTTTGCTCTAGAGTAGCCGGCGCAGAAAAGGTGACGATTTCCAAAGATTTTTGAGACATTTCAGTGTAATCCATCATGTCGAACTACTCGTCGATTCCCATGTCTCCACATCTCTGCCCAATCCCGAAAACCCCCTTTAATGAGCCTGGATACAACTGTGATTGAAGAGATATCCGTAAGGTACAACTTCTGATTGGGACTGACACAATACTGTTAATACCCTTATACATTCACTCGTTGAAAAGCGCACATCTATATAAGCCACGTCTCATATCCTCTTGTCTAGCTCCCTTTCCTCAGCACGATTTGTTTCAGACCATTTAACTCCTTCATCATAGCTATCTACCTCTCCAGGTAAAAATCAAGAACCATGCCACATCAAACCAGTCGCTCCTCGTCCCGCAGCCGCGGCTATAACTTCACCACTGAACGGCCACATCCTTCAAATGGTTCCTCAACTCGGCCTACATCTAACAATGTCAGGAATTTCATGTCAACCATGCCACCACCACGACCTCCTACAAGTAGTTCTGGCGCTGCCAACCCGCGGTCTTCAAACCAAACTCCCAGTAATGCCGGAAATCCCTGGTCTTCACGCCAAACTCCTCAGTACTCAAACATGAGCAACCTAGGAAATTCCGTTCTTCCCAATGTGACTCGACGCCCTGCAAATAGGACACAAGGACTCACCATATTTAATGTTTCGGCTCACACCCCAAATGCTGGCGGAAGCAGAGCCCTTCGGATACCACAGAACTTTCAGGCACCTGTGGTTCCTCCACGGCGAGTTGTGTGGTTTCAGACTACTCATTCAACAAGTGAAGCTTCTCACGAAGATAACGGTGACGATGAGGATGACGAAAAAGAAGATGAAGAAGACGAAACTCGTACCGATGGGGATACTTGGGGTGTCTACGACCCAACTACTGGTTCCGTAACTTGGTATAGCACCTACGAAGATGCACGTGAGCATCAAATGAGGGAACATCGACGTCAGATGAGACGATATCACCATCAAATGCATGCGCATTACCATTACTGGATCTAGAGTGTAGCTTTGGAGGTACCCCCAAAAACGGTCGTATGTCCACTCCTACCTTTGTTCCTACTGTATCCTTTGGTAGATGGCAGTCTTGTACTTACAAATTACAATAGAATCTACTAATAATACATTATAAAAGTCTGCTTTGCATGGGTTTGCAGTTAATTGCGAATTAAGATTTAAATGTTTTGGTGTAGTTTGGTTTGCCACTTTGTTAAATCTATATGAATACAAAGCTTTTACAATAACGTAAGAACAGTAATAACAATAGCTATATACCCGTTAACCTATTTTTTAGAGTCCTATCCCTTTACTCTCTGCATTACTTTCGACAAAGAACAAGCTATTTTATTAGGTTAGTCGAAGTAAAGAGTATACTCTACTTATCTTTCTTAAGCTTCTTAAGGTATAAGAGCTTACAATCAAGGAGTAGTCATAGCATGAATAGAACTACTAGAAATAATGAAAAAGAAGGTACCTAGGTAGCAAAGAGTTGAAAGGAGCAAGTTGGATAATCAAAGGGAGAATATAAGAGAGAAATAAGATAGAAAGTAATAAGAAGACTTAAAAGGGAGTATGAGCAAATAAGAAAGTATAACCTGGTAAATCAGGAGAATACGAATAGACGTAGAGAGATTATTAAGGAGTCTATAAGATGCAACCAAATAATTCTCAGATACTGAGGAAAGGGACTCTTAAAACTCCACTTTTGAGAAATATGTTTCTCCAAGAATAGATAGATCAATTCACCGCCCCTCCACCAACCAGCAACTGTATTATAAGTTTGAGTCACCCTAGATTTCCTCCCCATCATTAATCGCTCTGTTTCTGAGCGGCAACAGGCGCGTTCCGATTTTTCCAATTAGGTGAATCTATTCATGACTTCTGTGTCATGATGTAACATCACTATACTTCTATTAACAAATCATTTTATGTTCCAGCACGTGTTCCCATATTAACGTGCAAAGGTTATGGTTGATCACAAGCAAAAAGCATAATTTATTAGTCTACTTAGCTAGTTGGTTCCCTAGAAACCCAATTAGTTATTGTAATTGGATAACAGGAAAGATGACTCGTAGATTAGTCTTCAACTACTGGTAGATCTGTGCAGATCCACCTGACAAAACTACATACATAGCTATGCTGGCAATCACTTTTCACCGTATTTTTGAAGGCGAAGGTGAATCCTTTTTCAGTTGTATAATGACAGTGGGGAAATTTTTCAACCAATTGCAACACGAAGAGAGACCTAAGCGAGAAAACAGCGTGCTCTAGCTGTTACAGAACGCGGCACTACGTACTGAGATTTCTACGCGACAAATTTCAGTCAGTCGTTGGTCGCATCTGATATCCTTGTCCCTTTGAGTCCGCCAAAGGACCTCCTGTTGTTTATGAACATACATCACGGCTTTCATTCAACATTTTCGTCCTTTCTGGTTTTGGATTGCATCATGTCGCCTCTACAAACAGAGCCTCCAAGTCCTCAGTCCTCGTCCTCACTATCCAGCCCACTTTCAAGATCCACCACAGAAGAGCTCCTAAATGTACCCTTAAAACCCGACAAGAACGTCAAAATATCAGAAACCGCACTCCTGGATCATGAAGTCTTCTGTCGCCTCTCAATCAGTTCTATTTCAACATGCGGCCCCTCTCGAGTATATTCCAGCTTGCAATACACAGAACCTTCAAGACCCCAACGACTCAAGACGTCAGGTCGTCATTTCTGGCACCGTAACTATGGATTGTTTCTCGTCATCGTCTCGCAATTGTTTGGCGCGTTGATGAATGCTGCAACGTGATTGTTGGAATTGGAGGGTGAGGGAATGAGTCCTTTGCAAGTTCTCTTTGCGCGACAAACCTTGACCAGCGCGCTTTGTTGTCTTTGGATGTGGTGGACGGAGATACCTGATTTTCCACTTGGTGCAAAGGGGGTTCGATGGCTGTTGTTTGGTCGAGGGATTGCTGGGTTTGTTGGGATTTACGCAATCTATTGTGAGTTGTTTATTTGTTTATTTTCTTTTATACCAAGAATGGTTGTCTGGAAGTGTTTGAGACAGCGAAGAATTGAGATTCTCTTGAGCGCTCTTACATTATCCCGAACAGCATTACACAATTCTCGCTCAAGTCTGAAGAGAAACACCCGTGTCTTCTCTTCTTATATTCAAAAGCACAGCTAACGCAAACCAGACTCAATTCTCTATCTCCCAGTAGCCGAAGCAATTGTCATAACCTTCCTCGGACCAACCGTCGCAGCCTACGGATGTTACCTCTTCCTCAAAGAGCCCTTCCCCCGTTCAGCACAATACGCCTCACTCATCTCGCTGCTAGGAGTAGTCATGATCGCACGTCCAACATCATTCTTCTCATCCGACTCAAGTTCCACATCTCTACCATCACCAAACAACACCACCACCAACGCAACAATCACCTCCACACCCCCCCCCGAAAGCGACTTCCCCATCCCCACCTCCGCCCAACGTCTCTCCGCAGTAACAATCGCCCTAATCGGAGTCCTCGGCGGCGCCGGCGCCATAACCACCGTCCGCCTAATCGGGCAACGAGCCCACGCCCTACTCTCAATAAACTACCTCGCCGTCTCCTGCATCCTAATCTCCAGCATCAGTCTCCTCGCGCCCATCGAAGGAACCCCATCTTTCCAGCTCCCCGCCACGTTTCGACAGTGGTATCTCCTTATCTTCGTCGGGTTCTGCGGGTTCATCATGCAGCTCTTCCTCGCTACAGGTCTGGCGATGGGTGGTAGAGGTGAGGGAGGAAGAGCGACGAATATGTTGTATACCAATATGCTTTTTGCACTGGCGCTTGATCGGGTGGTTTTTGGGCTGACGCCCGAGTGGTGGAGTGTAGGTGGGAGTGGGATGATTCTTGGGAGTGCTATTTATGTTGCTACGCAGAAGGGGGAGGAGGTAGATGAAAGTGAGATGAGCGAGGTGGGACGAGGGTTGGATGAGGAGATGGCGGGCATTCAATTGGAGAGGGGTTCTGGGACCGAAGAGGAAGCCATGGCGTTTTTGAGTGAAGCTGGGTGTGAGGGAGAGGTGCGTGGTTTTGCGGTTTGAAGCATAGATTGAAGTAGATATTCCATCGGGTGGTATTTTGGTCTCCTTCCCCTCTGCTCTGAATTTGATTTCAGGAGCACTGTTCATTCAAATGAGCGTTCCAAATAAAGATTGAAGAGGCAAATATGAAATTCCTCTTACTATTAAGAGACTGTTTTCCAATTTTGCAAATATACCAATACCAGCCCTTCTCATCTCAACACACAACCCATACAGTAATTTCCAAGGTAGCCTACCTCACATTAACACATTACTATACCACAAAAACCCCCAAACCAATAAACAAACCAACATAAAAATCTACGACAATCATCTCCTCATAACCCACATAACCAGAAACCCCAAAATAAACCCCGTAACTTACTAGCATATAAAAGAAATACTCAGCTAATCAACTACACACAAATTACACTCAATTACATCAAACTATTAAATTAAACCACTTAACCACACTTAAATAGCTACCTAACCTAAACCCCACCTCCCTCCTCCCTCCTCCCTCTCCCAAGAAACCCCATTTTCCATTATTATACTATCTATACCTCCCTATCTATCCTACTACTTACTTACTTACTCCCTTATACCACCTAGACCTATAACAAGTACTTCTCACATTTCCTCACTCCGTACTAAAAAGCCAAATAAGACAGAATAAAATAGCTTTACTCCGTACGGTATTTACAAGTGCTAGTACCTACTCGACTCGCTCAGCTAAACCAAAGCTAGCTAGCTAGCCGGAGAACCCCGTACCGACTCTCTCTCCCTCTCCCTACTATTAAGTAGTACTCTAACCTATAGTACTTAATTCTTAGCGAGTGTGTTAGAGTAGATTAGAGTAGGGCTAAAAGCTATTAAGTAAACTTAACTCAACTCGGTGCCTCTACTCTACTCTACTCATTTAACACGCTACTACTATACAAGTATAACCTTCCCATCCCTACTCCCTACTACAGTAGTACTTCTCTAACTCAAGTACCGAACTGCCTAGTAAGAACCCAAACCCGATTCTCCTACTTCTCCACGATAGTCAAGCTCCATCACTTAATCAATCACTCACTCAAACCAATCACAAAACAATCCCCCAAAAAGTCCATCCCTCCACTCTCCCTCTCTAACACCTTAAAACACCCTCACAAAAAAACAACAACCATCAAAAACCGTCAAGATAAGCCAATACTCAATACCCATCTCATCTAATTAAGCTAACCTAACCTACTATAAACCAAAACCCAAAACCAAAGCTAAAACACACAACTCATACCCCCTCCTTCCTCCCCCCCATCATAAACAAAAAAAAACTAAAAAACTCCCACAAATGTCAAACGCTAAAAAAAGACGGACACAGTACAATACAAAAGAAAAGGATTCAGGTTCCACCCATTCCCAATCTTGCGCCCCAAAAACATGCCAGCCAATTCAATTCGATAACAAAACAAAAAAAAAAGTTGATAAATGTGTTGCCCAGGAGCCCTCCAGGTGGTGGTGGTAGCTCCATCCCCCCATCCCCATCTATATATCTAGAAGAGAAAAAAGATAGTACAGCCAACAAAAGCGAGAGAGAGAGAATAAAGAAATGAGGTTTTCTGCCCAAAAAATGTCTATCATTTTGAGTCAGGGGCAAAAGAGAAGAGCTTCTCTCTTTCCAATGTTTGCCCCCATTCCAATCCCCACCAATTCCAAATTCATGCGCCTCTCCGTAACAAAAAAAAAGAACACAACAGGACAATTTTTCTTCCCAATCTATACTACAATATGTGCGTCCTCCACAAGGCGGTCGGATGGGTATCTATGGAAAAAGCAGGCTGGCAAGACGAAAACCTCAGATGCAAGATGCAAAACAAAAAAAAAGTAAACAAATGAAATAGGGGTGGCGGTCCAATCTAGACATGCCCAACATCCAGCCCTTGAAGCCCAACGTATGCTGAGGCTAACCGAGAGTTAGACCGGCATAGGCTTTGACTCTAATCAGATAGACCCAGCTTCAAATTTCAAACTCATGATATGGTGTTCATATCAGTCTGTTCTTCCGCGTCTGGATTAACCAAGTAGGCCAATGGAGCCCAAACTCTCCAGTGCAGAATACCCATGTGGGCGATTCTTGTTGCAACTTCGTCAATTTCTGCCTTGGCACCAGCAGCTTGTGTTTGTGAATTTCCAGGACCAGATTTGGGTCCAACCGCGGCATCAAAGATTTGTACGCTTGTCAATGGTGTGTATGCCGTCACAAGCTTCTGAAGAACCGGAAATAGTTGAGATAAAACGCGTTGCTCTGCCTCCTGGTAATATCGTGAGCTAGGATTTGAGATGTGGAATGCTAGATGTGATTCAAACTGTGGTAGTCGTGTGAGTGATGTATTCGTCAAGCGCAGAATTTCCAATGCCAATGCTGGATGTAGAGTATTCCACTTATCGGCGGTGGTCACGGATGCAAGTATGGCCTGCAGAGAAGTACGGGCTTGGATTGAGGTATCGGAAACAGGTACTGAGAGATAAAATGGCGTAGGGATATGCAATTCAGAATCAGATGCAATGGAAGTCGGTGAAGAATTTGGACTCGAATCGGCTGAGGACATCGCCATATCATCTTCCACGTTAGGAATCCAGATTTGTCGACCTGTTAACGTGCGAATGAAATGGCCCCGTTCCTGGGCTGCAAGTTTCGTTCGGGATGTAAAATGGTGTGGTGATGGGATTGTAGGTGACGAAAGCATAGTATTGTCTGCAGGCGACGCAGGTCGGAAGAAAGGAGATGAAGTCGCAGACATGTTTGGAGTATCCTCCCTCGCGATTCTGGCTTCTTGTCGATTTTGAGTCTCCAAGCCTCGGTACATGAACATGCAGATTTCAAAATTGATCAAATCTTGCATGTCAGTACGAAATTTGACCATACGATCTTCGTCAAATGCAAAGGTCTGCGGTATTGCCTCTCCTCGTGATGGTAATGTGAGAGCCACGAGTGCTTTCATGAAATTCCAAGTTGGCACCTGTGATTGCATCGAGGAATCCAATGGAATAACATCTGGTAAACAACTAGCACGTCCATACCAGGCGTGTGATTCAGCCAGTTCAAGCTTTCGCATAGCAATCTTCTTCATGAAATACTTCTGCTCAAAATGAACTGTATCCTCGATCAAGAGAGGCCGTAGGCAACGAATTTGATGATTGGCAACATCCTATAGAAATATCAGTACGAACTTTGGTAAAGTGATCATTACCCGCTCACAAGTTTCATGGCTTCCAATACACCAAGCAAATTCTGCATGCCGGCCACTAGCAACGTCACATCACCATTGCGATCACCGTTGCTGAGCTGGGTAACCATTTCATCAACCCAATCATCTCTCATCGGAGCACAGTGACATTTGAGAAGTTGCGAGAGCCATGTTGCCAGCTTCACGAGATCCGCAACCCCCATTCGGAACTGTTGCATTAGCAATTCAACGTTGAATGTTTCCTCAACTGATGCACGATCACGCTGGGGTACTAGAGTCTCGAGAATCCCACGAATGGCATTAAGCACTGATGGAAGTGACCAGTCGTCGTTCCCGATTTGTGCTTCGAATTCCTCACGCCTGGTGAGGTACATTAAAAGTTGTTCTCGCATAGTATCCCAAAACTGGCTCGATTTTTGCGTCTTCTTCCGCCCCTTTTCCCCATCCAAATTAGGCCTGAAATGCAAATCGGGATCAAAATTGATATCGTGTCGAAGACGTGGGTTATGGACTATCTTGTTGACGTCCAATTCACTGAGAGTTGTTTTGGTGACGGGAGGCTCGAGGGTGTTATTTGGCTTGGATGGCTTCTCGGTATTTGAAGTGGACGGAAATAATCTGGGATCTCGAGGAGGGCTGCCGCCAAAAATCTGATTCGACTCGTTCTGTCCCTTGATTCCATACGACTGATCTACAGCGTCACCCATAATGTCTAACTGGCGTTTTGATTCCTCTTCCGGCGTGGCCATAGGTTCTCCTTGATTACTATCCGGGGATTGAGAGCGATTTGGTGGTGCATCTCGAGAGGCTCCTTCGTTATTTGACGATATTCCGGTTCTTCCATTTGCTGGGGCGATGCTGTTGCTATTCCCCCTTCCCCTTCCAGAATCTGGTTCCATTTTGGATTGTTCCTGTTCCTCCCAGACCTACGGCCCACTTTTGGCGTGATCGAGTGATTTCGGGACTAGAATTGATATACAGCCCAGAAATGAGTGTTGCTCCGTCTTGCAGTCGGCAAAGGAAACCGTCTAAGAGCGATAGATATCAGTATAGGGTCCTGTTAACAAACAAGCACCGCAGTTGCACGGCTCTTGATCTCGTGGATTCAAGAAGCGGGAGCACACAGCTTGTACAACCAGCTCCTTCGAACGTTGTGAAAGAATGTCTCGAGGCAGCACGGGTAGCCACCTCAAGAAGGTGTGTAATGTTTGTGTCGCTGCAAGGCGGGCGCGTGCAACTCACCTCGGTGCCGTGTCTCGCGAAGACTTCTCGCCTGTCTATTCCAATCCAACTATATTTTGTGTTGGTGTATGTGGCGTGGTGGACGTGTGCTCAGGGTGAGAATGTCTAGTGTGTGTTGCAGTATTCTTTTTTTGGGGAGGGGTGTGCACACTGAGGATTCTTGATCCTTGATTTGAGGGCTTTCAGAAATGACTGGAATGGGTGCGGACTCGCTACCCAAGGCGTGTAGGGAGAGGGTGGTGACAAAGAAAGAGGTGTTAGTTGGGTGGTAGTGGTGGTGGTGGTGGTGGTCGTGGTGGTGGTGAAGTGAGATGGAGGGTGTAGGAGAGGACGAAAGCAGAAGAAATCTAGGGGGTGGGAAGTGGAAGTGGTGGAAGGGACTAGTTGTTTTTTTGTTGTTGTTGTGAGGAAGGAGGGAGGGAGGAGCGAGGAAGGGAGGAAGCATGTACCAAGTACAAAGCGAACGAGAGCAGCGCAGCGCAAAGCAAGCACCAAGCAAAACGAAATGCCAAATGGAAGCGATGTGAGACTGAGACAAATTGGCAGACTTGGAAAGGGCAGGCCAGGGCAGGGGTAGTGCTGCTTGTTGCTTGCTGCTTTCGCCTTCTGGTCCCTGGGCCTGGCGATCCAAAATGCTACTGACGACGCAGGCGGAGCGGAGGGGGTGGATCGGTGGAATCCAGATGTGACGGGTTACCCTTCGCCAAAAGATTTGATGGGGATGGGATGGGATATGGGATATGGGATATGATGAAAAATGCGACTGCGACTGCGACTGCAACCCGCAAGACAAGACCACCCGCATCCGCATCCGCGAGCGCCGCCTGGGGGGCCTTGATATATAAAACCCGACGCTGCCAGTAGAAGGGAGAGTACGAAGTACGAGTACTTTACCGGAAGAGTACGACGGACTACGATTACTGGTACAAGTTCTCCGTAATAGAAGTACTTCGAAGTATTATCGGTACCCCATCCATTGCCACGCTATGCGTATGCTTACTGGAAGTAGAAAAGCCCCCGGGTACCCAGCATGCCAGCGCGGAGATGGAGGCGAGTTCCCTTTTGCTCAGGACAGACGAGTCGACGACAGGGCGGACGGCGGGCGGGAACCGACCCAAAGCAGAGGCATTGAGTCCCAGGGGGTGATACTTGGGTCACCAAAGGAAAATATATTGGCTGGAAAGGGGCGGAAGAGGCAGGCGGCGTGGGGACTGGGATCCGCCCATGCGACAAGCGTACATTTACGCCCGCCTTGGGGCCACGGGACGAGTAAGGGTAAGGCGGCCACGCTTCTCATAAATGAGGCACACTACCGATATACGAAGGCCGTACTCCGTAGACTACTGACCTGGGTCGTGGCTACTTGGTACACTCGGAGTATGGGTAGGGATTTTGATATATTTGGTTTATCAACCCGTCAATTACGGAATGCTCGTGTACGGTAGGTTTACATTTACATTTGCAATGGCGTCTGACTTTTCCCATTCCCTATTCTCCCATGATTCCACGTGGGATTTGGCTTTTTTGGGGAGCGTGTTTGGGATTGGGGTGCGAAGGTTTGGGAGGAAAAGACGAAACAACTGCACCGATTCACGAGGTGCGATGTGCGAAGAAACCAGCTGCTGGGCTGACTCGCAACGCCAACCCTTTTCTAAAATAAAAAAAAGGGTCAACGGCGGTGCATTGGTTTTAGTATCAGCGTCAGCGTTCACTCCGCTTTACAACGGCCACTACTTTTCTGACGAGAACTATACTTGGCACTAGGAGTAGTACGCTACTACGCTTACGCTTCCACTTCTACGTAGGGCGAGCCACGCACCCCTACCGTGAGAAGAAGGAGCGTAGTGGATGAGAGGAGACTAGCAAGTTGAAGTGCAAGTGCCGGCCTTGTCGGCATCTTTGATAATCAAGTTAAAGCATAGTTATTAGTATCGAGTAAGAGAAGTGGTCATTGGTCTGTATGCACCTAGCAATGATACGAAGTATTATCCTAAACGCCTCATACAACTAAAATAGTTTAGCCCCTTCTTAAAAGTAATAAGATACTTGACGATCCTGGAACCTGTAGAAAAAAGCAATTTATACATAAGATACCTTGCCAAATACCCTGTAGCGTACTAGTAGATCACCCTTGTCTCCTGCTGCTGTCTCCTGCTACTGTACTTTTGAGAAGGGGCTGTAAAGAGTTTAGAGTACCAATTGAAAAGTTTTACTTTTTATGAACCCAGGTACATGAAGATGTTTATGTCACATGTACTAGAAGTCTCGAATAATGCTTTTTATAGTGCGTACAGAGTGCTAACCGGGTATCCTACCGGATCGAAGCATGCGATTGGATAGACGAGTCCAGACCGTGTTGACAATTTATCTATTCCGTACAACTCGAATCTCGCCTCATTATTACTCACCTCTCCTTACTCATCTCTCGTCCCATTGCCATTATTATTGCCATTGCCAGATGGTGGCATAGACTATCCTAGCCTATGCTACACCATTACATCCCATTTCCAGCCCGTTGCATCACCCGATTCTGCACTCTTCTGACCTTTTTATATTACTTTCGCATGACACTCATGCTTTCGGCGGGTCCGGCACCGGAGAGACTGCAATTGAATGGTGCAGTGCTCGACTTGCGACTGGTCCAGCGGTGGTATTCAGAGAGGACCAATGGACCTGCTGCTTGCTGCACAAAGTTTTCCGCGGCGATAATAATCATTGGCACTAGAGAGTGAGAAGGGCCAAAGTCGTCTACTTTAGCCGTACAAGCCGCGTCTCGTACGACCTATTATTATCTCGCAGATTGACGACTGTTGGCTGCTGGTTCCCAGTAAGCATTATGGCAGATGGAGGAAGAGCTGACATGAATCTGAACGAGCTGGAAGTGGCATGACGGATGATGATGAATCCTAAACAACTCCCACCCATGGTCAAGTTACAATAATCCCGCCATGCCATGCAACATCCAATTTCCAATACAGTACGGAGCCACCACCATCACCGACACTGACACCAACAATTCCACGCCGCCCCTCTCCCCCCCTCCCACCAGGAGTCCTGGTCGTCCGTCGACTGGTACAAGTAGGCGTGGGTACTTCATACGAAGTAGGAATAGCTCTCCGCGAACCAGCGAACAGCTACCCCAGCCTTCCGGCGCCTCATTATTCCATCCGCCTTCCAAACGTTCCATGAGTCTCAACCCCTGCATTTATACAGTACTGCAGCAAGCTTCTCTACGTCCACTCCTTTCCGATCCGATCTTGCTTGCGTGCTCGTCTTGTCAACCGCTTGCTTCCCTTGGCAATTACTACTGGTACGTACCGATACCAGTACCATCACCACCGTTTAATGTCGTTCTTTGCCCCGGAAAGAAAATATGTATCCTAGCAGAATTCCTCTTATATACGAGGGGAATCCTCGTTTCCAAACCCGTGAAAAGAACAAACGACCTGGCCTGGCCTCAAGAAAACCACAGGCTAAGGCCAGGGACCTTTGTCGCCACTCCTCCATCCACAACCTCACTCCCAAACCTCCATGACTGCACCCNCCCCCAACCTCGCTCGCCTCGAGTCAGCCATCCTGGGGATCGTCCATCCATCCTCTCCCTCTTCTCAGACTCACAAGTGAGTGACAAAGTAGTCAGTCAGTCAGTCAGCTTTGTCAAGCCATATAGATGCAGCAGGACTCATAGGCGCTGCAATAACACGTCCTTACTGCAACCACCCTTTCGTCGCCCAGAGAAAATATGCGAGGAGACCACACCCAAGACTCGATACAATTTTGGACAAGCTCCCTGGGGCGTACAGAGTACATCCAAGTCATCGTCATTCAACTTTCCCATTACACCCGTCGATCTGGACACCCTCCGGGACCCTTCGGGAGTCCTTTGCTAAATTTGGGTGTTTGGGTGTGGGTGGGCAGCTTCCAAATGAATGTGTGATTGAAGCACCTCATGATGCCGAACAGGAAGCTCCCCTCAATATCGCCCTTCACAACTCAATGACCTGCCCGAGAAAGACAAACCTCAAAGCTACTATATTTTCTAAACCTACCAGACCAAAAAAAAAAAGAAAAAAAGAAATGATGAGATTGATCAGCTCTCCAATCCAGGTACTCCCTCCCGTCTCACTCAGAGGTCATCAAGCACTCTGTGCATCTCACGGCCTGTCCGTGTGGTTGTTCGAAGGATGCATTTTTCCGAACGCGGCCATGTCACAGTATAGTACAGTACAGTACATACACGCCCGAATCTTGCTCTTGCACCTTCAATGTTCCCAGACGTTGCCTTGTAAAACGGAATTCTCGAAAAACTTGTTTGAATTGCTACGCAAAGTAAAGTAAAGTAAAGCAAAGTAGACGACGACCTTTGTTTGACCCTTCCCCTCCCTCCTTCCCTGTGGATATGAAAGGTACTGTTTTGCAGAGATTCGGATTAGTAAACTTGATTACTTGCAAGTATAGTATCTGAAGACTTAAAACATTCCAGGACAACCACCTTAATCACATAAGAAATCTCATTTCTCCATCTTAATAATCCACACAACCAACCCCCCCCCCCCCCCCCAACAAAAAAA
>CAJVRM010000045.1:0-77901 GCA_911693285.1 Hymenoscyphus albidus | reverse complement strand
TTCTCTCCACCAAAAAAAACAAGCCACCTTCCCCACTCTCCCACAAAAGCACTCTCTACACCCTCCCCTCCCTCCAAATCTCTCCTCCCACATTTCCCACGAAACACTTCCTTCCAAAAACACCCGACCAAAGGAATCCATCACTTCTAGTCTCACAACCCACAACCCACACTTTCCAACATTTTCCAATATCTTCCAAAAGAAAAATTCCAAAAGAAAAGAAAGAAAAAAGAGAAGCACAAGAACAATACCACATCCCATCTCAAAAAGCCATCCTACACTTTAAGTGTTAGCAGACTGAAGGTCTCGAGAGTCGATAGTAATAACCCGTCAAGTATCCACGCTTATGTTCTTCTATCTTATACCTACAGTACGGTCAGTACCTATAGGTATCCATGGATTCTATATTCCACGTAATACTCAAGTGAAAACCCCCTTAAACATCCATCCCCTTCCCTTAACAACCAAACATAAATAACCCCCTCCCCTCTATCTCGTATCCTCCCCGTCCCCCCTTCTCTATTATTAACCCTTTATTACCAACCCTCAAACTAAGATCCCTAAACCCAAGTAACCCTCCCCCAGAAGTTAGAACTTACCATCCACGCGTCCCCCTAACCTTAACCAGGCGGGAGACCCTTGCTTCCGGTTACGTTGTTAAAGGAAGGAAGGAGGAAGGAGGGGAAGTAAGTCCGGAAGATCCGGTGGGAGGGCAATGAGGACATCACATAGCAACGTAGTAGTCATGTAAACAGAGCTTAATATCATTCATTGAATCCCCTCTCCCCCCCCCCTACCACAAATTAATATTCCAGATCTCTCTCCCTCTCTCCTTCCTTCATCCGAAGAAGGGGAAAAAAATCCTTAAAAAAAGAAGAATATGAAAACCCACTCTGGAAAAAAGTAATTACTCTGAACAAAAAAAGGGTTTTTCTTTCCATTTGAAATCCACCTTCCACAACCCCCTTTCTTTTCACCTTCTCCCCTCCCGCTCAACATCCCACCCTTTCATCATCCATCAAATCATTCCTCAAAAAACGTGTGAAAACCCCCCGAGGCAAAGCGAACCCAAATATTTAGTGCTTTCCCCCAAATTGCTATCCTATCAAATCAATGATCCCAGTTCTCCATAAAACTTATCCACTTCCCCTCCCCTAAAAGACAAATCCCCTTTGATATTGCACAAATTTTTAAAGTCGTAATGTAGTGGAGTTGCTAAACCAGTAGCATAAAAAAGGTAGGTGAAGTAATACACACAGAATACTTCGAGTATGTGCGTGTAGTATGTATCGTGAGATATCTTCATTAAACGCCGTTCAGAATCCCGTCGCTCATCTAATTTTGTAAAGAAGGAAAAAAAATCAAAATTATCTTCAGAAAGTTTCAGACCCCTCGCTATGATGGCTATGATGACTTGCTACCGTGCCAAACGTATCTAAAATCTATTAGTCTGGGCTGACGCGGCCTATGATACGGAGTACTTACTTCTATTTACGTTTCTGCGAATGACTGTTTCATCTCGATTCAACCCTTCACCACTCTTTGATGCAGTGCTCATACTTCTTGGACCAGTTGGCTTTCTGGTTGGCACACCAGTCATGGCACCAGAAAGCTTTCTAGCTGCAGACCTTGGGGAACCACCAGGTTGATAATCATCGTAAGTAGGCTCAGCTTGTAGATGTTCACGACTTAATGGACTTGGTTTTTGAAGTTTGTTGGCTCGAACCTTTGGTGGCCGCTCAGGAGAGAGAGGTTCCTTGGGAGGACGGGCAGGACCCTGATTAGAGGCAGAACCGTTGGAGTAGCCACCATCTGAGATAGGAGATAGGTTTCCAGCCGTGTTCATGGTACCAGTGCTATAACGATTTGTCTGTTGAGCAGGTAGGTGATTGATGCTTGTTGAAGATCCCCAATCTAGAGACTTTGGGGAACTGGGTTGGTCAAAGAATGGAGCTTGGGATTCCAAGGCCGTTTGATATCGATGGGTTGGACCAGGTCGTGGTTGAGGGTGCTGGAGGTTCAAAGAGTTTCGATGAGCCTTGTATTTGGGGTCCTCAGGGGAGAGCATTGATATAGGCTGATTTTCATCATATTGTTGCATTTGCTCCTCAGAAAATCCAGAGTGGAGTTTATCTTGCTCGTATTGCTGATCAGGCTCTGCGTAATTGCCAAGATCTGAACCGGATCTTGAAGGAGGTGTGTACTCTTCCTTTCTTCCACTATTGCGTCCACTACTTCGGAATCCTCGTAGAACAGTCGAAGCTGTCGTTTCTGACCATCGTGAAACCTTGGGAATCCAACCAGAAGAGCTACTCGATTTGTGCTTCTTGCTCTTTTCTGTTTTTGGTGTATTGTCATTGCTCAAAGAACCCTGAGGAAGGTTCGGTTGGGGTGGAGTATCTAAAGGAGCAGAACCAGCTCGGGCGAATTCTTGAGTTGGGGTTCGTGAGCGTTCCTCATCCTCGAAATGAGTACCAGAAACTCCTTTCTCGCGAGGTTCCTCTTCAGGTGAGACTGGTTCTTCTTCGTCACCTTCCGGCACAGTGCTGATACGGTGATCCGAAAACTTTCGACCATCAAAACCTCTTGCTGCACTTGGTCCTCTTGACAACGGGATCGAAAGATGTCCGGATTGGCTCGCGTGGCTAGCGGTGGATGTACCAGCATTGCCCTCCGGTTCATACCCACGGTCCTGCTCATAGTTGCCTTCTTGATTCAGATCACTGTAAGTGTCAACCTCCCGCATGTCATTCTTTAATCCTTGAGCTGCTTTAAGTCCTTCGACTTCTCCCAAAAGTGTAACAAGCATATCCTCGATCTTTCCAAGGTCATTGGAACTGCGCATGCTGAGTCCCTTGAGTGCTCTTCGGAACACATTCTTCTTCTTGTTCGGGATATCATCGTACATCTCATCCTGAGACCCTTGCCGAATTGAGCGAGCAGCACTTGGTGGAAGAGGCCTTGGTCCGTTGATGACCTTCTGAACCGTCTTTTCGGTGTTAGCCTGAACTTCCGTGATAATGACATCTTCGGTATCGGCCAAAAGACGCTTCATATCTTCAAAGGAATTTCGCATCTCAGCGGCCGCGCGAACGAGAGTGACAAGTATCTCTGTATCACGTGCGCTGCGTTGAGCATCGCGTACAGTGAGCTATGGGATGTTAGCAGGCTCCTAGAACATTAACAAGGAATACATACGTGATCCATCAAAGCCACAATATCCTTGGACTGGATTCGATCCATTCCATTTCCGGTGGCACTATCATAAATTGGTGAACCCATGCCGTGGGACATGTCACTGTTTTGTCGAGCATGACCTGGTGCGTAGAATGGGTCTCCTGCATTGGCTGGACCGTCCCGTTTCTCATCGAGAAAACCGACATTTTTACCGCGTTGTTCCGGGGTGAAAGGACGTGGGGAACGGGCATTAGGGGCAGAAGACATATAACCTTCGTCCTTGGGCACAACACCTGGACTTTGATAGCCCGTCTTGGAAGCGTTATACTGATGGCCGCTTTGGAAGCTTGACTGGTGCATCAAGTTTGCGTCCAGTTGACCCCCAATTGCGGCGATAGGACTGGTGCCTTCGTACGGGTTGGTTACCAGAGTATCCCGCTTGCGCTCCCCAGAAGTTCTTCGCCACTCTTCATCATGGTCTTGGCTTGATTCTCTGCTGTGGTGTGCAAGGGCGGCAGCGCCTTCTGCGCCAGCAGCAGCACCAATAAGAGCTGCTGAAGCAGCTTTGAGATTCGCATCCGAGTTTCGAGAGAGAGGTGACATTCCGGTATCGAGTCTTGTAGGTGTTGCATGACCCGACCAATGATCTCGGCTTCCAGTGGGGCCACCACCTGGACCGTTGATGATTGATGGGTTCGTGGTCACATCGGACACATCATCAGCATAACCATACTCTGGCTCAGGATTATTTAAGTCTGGGAGTCCGCTGGCACCCATTGCTGGTTCATGGCTACTTGCTATGCTCATTCCAGAAATTACACTCTGGCGTGGCGAAGGGATTTGACCTTGACCTTCTAAAGCTCGCTCTTTGAACGATTTATTTAATGGAGCACCAGAAGTGTCATCGCATTGCTGATACTGGATTTCGTCGGCATCGTTCTTCTTGTGACTCCTGAGAACTGCAGCAGCAGCTCCAGCAGCAATTTCTCTTTCGACTGCGTGCGCATTTGATTTGGGCATAGTAATTTTCCGTCCTTGGTCGTCGAGTTCGTATTCAGAATATTTGGTTGGGCTATCTTGGCGACTTGAAGCCCGGTCAGAGTCGTCGTGCTCTTGACCTCTGCCCATGCCCTTTTTGGCGGGGCTTGTGGTGAAATGCCTCTCAGAGTCATCCTCGTATGATGCGTATGATCCTCTTCGATCGTATTTACCATTGTTACCTGAATGCCCGGATACGCCGCTTGTAAGATCAGAAGCATTGAGCAACGACGCTACCGCAGACTCAACTGCGATGGGAGTGTCCACGTATTCTGCATTTAGGCCTACACCACGAACATTTTGACCAGCTGCGACACGGGGATCAGAACTGTGATAACTTTCCGAGTCCATCTCACGGTTGCGGTTGTTCTCCCGATGTTGCTCCTCCCAATACTCGCCGTCCTGTGTAAGCTCAGAATCCGTAAGCCCGCCTTGCCGGACCTCTTGAAAGTCATGGCGATTATGATGACCATTGCCCAATGAGTCCATTGACTTTGTGGAACTTCCAATGGTTTTCCAGTTTTGATCAACGGATTTGCCCAGAGACGAATACGATCCTGTACTGTGTGTTAATCTGGACGAGCGTTGTAGGTCGGGGTCGCCTTCTGTGTATCCGGAAACGCTTTGAATAGGGCTCAGGCCCCGTCTTTCATGACCGTAAGGGACATAGTGTAGTGGCGGTGGTACCTCTTGAGTATTCTGATAATAACTTGGCTGGTCATAGTCATCGAGAAGTTCAGAATCTTCATGATCGTCGTCATGATGTTGATATGCCGCTAGGCCGGCAGCTCCAAGAGCAGCCATGCCAGCGCCGATGACTCGTGAGCGACCAGTGCCCCGCTCTTCTTCGACGTATGAGCTCTGTTGTTCTGTAGAGCCATGCATTGGGACCTTGCGGCCATGCTCGTCCAATTCGTATTCTTCACTGCGCAGTTGTTGTTCACTGTGTTGACTATGAAGACTAAGGTTTCCACGCGAGTAATTCGAGTGTTGTGTACCAAGGCCTTGCTGTAAAGCAACTGGTGTTCTTGTCGGCGTCAACGATGCGGGGGAGCCAACACCACGGGATACTTCTTGAATTTGCATAGGTCGGTGTTCTAGACTTGCTGAGTTGGGCCGATCGGTCTCTGCCGACAATATTGAGCTTCTGGTGATATCAGAAGGGTTGATCTCGCTCATAAGAGGCATTATTGGCGGAGCAAGTTCTCGCTCATCATAGCTTTCGGCTGTACTGCCAGTCCGGCTATGTGTCTTGGTCCTCCTGCGGCGGCGCTCCTTTTTCTCACTGTTGACCGAATCCTGAGACTGGTGTTTGTGTAATGCTGCACTGGTTAAAGCGCCCACTCCAGCATCAATCGCAGAGCTTTCCATGCCGCGACTACTTCGCTTCTTGCGTACACGCTCGCCATCTTGTATGGCAGTCTCTTCTGACGAGCCTCGCTCGAAGCTTCTAGGCGAGTCTGTTAACTTGACTCTATCGATATTTTTGTCCTTGCGAGCCTTGATGGAATTGCCCGATAAGACCTCCTTGTCGTTAAGAATGACTTTTGGTCTGGATGAAAGGTCTGTAGTACTTCCATGTTCAGATCGTTTTCGGGTGCTCGAAGTCTCCTCTCGTGAATCTTTGGACAGGCCAGACACGCCACTGCCAGACGTAAGCGAGCCTCTTCTTTCACGCTCATGATGCGAAGTCCGCTTGCTCTGCTCTCGCTTCAGTGCGGTCAGTTCAGGTAATATCAGTCGTCGGATGGCATCCTCCACTGTTTCAAGTAATTTTGGGTTGTTGATTGAAGATTTCGAGGTGCCAGACCTAAATGAATATGCATCGCCTGATTTACCACTCAGATGAGAATTAAGCAGACTTGAATCTGCACCAGAAACAAGCGACTCTTCGTGATGACTTCGACTCGACCTTCTTCTGGGAGACTTGATGCCTTCTAGGTGTTCTCCACTCATGCTCCGGCTTCGACTTCGATGTTTGCGCCGGCGCTCGGATTTTTCACCTCGAACCTTCTCGGCTGCCTTTTGTACAACAATCCGCTCCCGGCTAAGACTTCGACTGCGTCGCCGTGTAGGAGCGCTTAACTTGTCAGCTAGGGCACCCGTCGCCAGACCAGCGCCGGCGCCAATCGCCAATGCTTCCCCTCTTGATAGACTTCGACTACGCTTTCGCTGGGGTGATTGAGGTGAGCGTGTCTGTCCATCGAGAAAACTATCGGCGGGCATGGAAGAGATCTCGGAGGCCGTTTGTTGTACATATTTTGCAAGATTCGATTCACTTGGGATCAATGGGCTTCCATGGCGTCGCGGCATGATTTCCACTTCAATTGGTCCACCGCCTCTTGAAGTGACGTTGGACTCCTCGGTGGCTGAGCGATAAGAGTGAAGACTGTGATCATCGCCCTCACCATCGACGGATTTGTCGTCTCGGACGTTGGGCGACAGCTGAATTCTCTTGGTGTAGGAGGGTTTTCGTGTCCCTTTTCGCTCGGTGATCTGGATGTGGTCGTTGGTCGATCGGCCCTTGCTTTTGGATGACGGTGTGACCTTCACTCTGACCGAGGGCCTGCGAGATTCCGACTTGCCCTCTTTTCCGCCCTCAAAGTATTCAATTAGTAGGGAGGTTTGGGATTTATTCGAGGACAGGTTTCCCAGGCCGTCCTTGCCGCCTTTCTTCCGTCGGGTCGCAATTGTGACGGGACTGCCGTCTTCGGGCAGTGTGTACTGGCTTTTGTCGGTGGTTCTGGAGCCAAATTCACTGGCGCCTATCTCGCTGATGCCAAACTCGCTGACGTCGTTGGTCGTGTCGGTTTCGGTGGGTGCTGGGAGGGGAGGTGCGTTGCGGCCCTCGATACCCATCCTGAAAGAGCGGAAGAGAGAAAGGAAAAATGAGGTTCAGAGATGCATCAGGGGTGGGGTGGGTGTTGGGGTGCAGATGCAATCGCAGCTTGTCCGCCTTCTCTCGGAAGAGAGAAAGGAAAAATGAGGTTCAGAGATGCATCAGGGGTGGGGTGGGTGTTGGGGTGCAGATGCAATCGCAGCTTGTCCGCCTTTTCGAGGAGGCTGGTGAGAGGTGGAGAGAGCTTGGATAGTGGGTGCGAGTTTTGGCGAGCGCGCGAAGGCAGCGGGCACAGATGTGCCGACGGCCTTGGAATTGTGTCTCTGGGTGGTGGCACCGGCTGCGGCAGAAGAAAGTAGCGAGGCAGCGCAGTGGTGCAGCGCAAGTCTGGATACTGTTACGGGATTCTTGAAGCTGGACAGGACCACAGATGGTGGTGAGGGCGATGCGATGCCGTGCAATCAGGACGATTGCAATCTGGGGCAAACAGTGGTGCAATAACAGGCGCCGCTATCAACAGAATTGACCGGGGCAACGTTGTGCGCTGGCCACGGGGGGCTTCCCACTTGTTGATCCGGGATGAACGGACCAATCAGGTGACGGCAATGGCTATTGAGCTTGGGCGTGGAAGGTGCGAAGGTGGGTGATGGGTGGGAACCGTGGGATGGATGAATGATGATGCAGTGAGTGGCAGTGGCAGTGGCAGTGGCAGTGGCAGTGGTAGAGCAGAAGCACCTTCCTTGCAATCACAACGGTCCCTCATAAACAGTGCTATAATACTCGAGGTACCACTATTAGCACCAGTTAGTATAGGTTACAGGCACAGGCACAGAACCCCGACTGGAGAATTCATCGCATCTTCTGTTTGCTCATCAGCGTGATTGAATCGCTGAATCGCCTCATCCGACCACGATTTGTGGCAGCGTGGTATTCGTCAGTCCAAATACATTCTCATCCAATCACGGCGCCTCAGCTCTGCATCTCCCTCTCCATCTCACTGTGGCTCAATGCAGCGTAGGCCTCCTGCATGACCGAACCTTGATGCGGAATCGACCTGCCCTGCCCGCCCTGCCCTGCGCAGCTCAAGACAGATGTGCCTTGAACTCGGTACTCAGGATGAGAAGTCATTATTTGCTACCACGAAAACTCACATCCATCATTCACATCTCAGACTTGATCTCACATCCCATTCCGTGATACTGCACTGTTCCAAGATAATGTTCCAGGGACAGTACCAATTTCCCAGCCACGCTTACCACGGACCAGGGCAGGGGCTCATTTCAGCTGGGTCACAGGCGGGTACGAGTACTAGGATCCTAATACAAGCGCTTCACCAGTGGTCTTGTTGCTACCTAGCAACGAGGGGTAATATGATCCTCTAAATGACAGCATTTGGAGAATTATGGCCCTGTTTCCCATAAGACAGGAATCCTCCTGTCAAGACAATTTCTGAAAAGTGGACCAAAGTTACCATGTACCAAAAATAGCAGTGTCTAGGTACTTGGTTACCATCTCAACCATGTGAAGAAAATTGGCTAATGGCAGCTCGGTAGTCTTTGTTTTTGGTAGAGATAAGACACTTAATATCATTCACTGGCTTAGCGAACGCAGCGTTTGTCTTACAAAGGGAGGAATTATCCTTAACACGAAGGTCTACTCCTTTGGCAAGACACTTGAAATCTACGACGCAGAGGCTAGAGCTGCTCTACACGGCCTAGAACTAGCTATTTCCTCTACTTCCTGGCCCTCGGCAAGGACGTGCTGGATTTGCCTTGACAATCTTGAAGCTACACTTCAACTGACCTACCGATCCTGTGGCACCTCGCAAGGGACCTTTAATAGGGTTAACGAGTTAGCTCTTTTATACCCTGGGAAAGTTCAAACCAGGTGGTGCCCTAGTCACATTGGAATTCAAGGGAATGAGATTGCGGACAGAGCTGCGGGAAGAGGCGCTCGGCTACCTCCTCCTGACCCCCCTTCTATACTCTGCACTGCTACACTTAGAAGAGAAGTTAAAGAGACAGGGGTTCAGCTTGCAAAGAAACTCTGGAAAACCACGCTTCCAAGCTTATACAAGGACCTAGGGCTTAACAACTGGTCTTCGAAGCCTCAATCACTTCGCTTACCAAGGGAGGTTCTTGCTCGCTTAATTGCAGCTCGCTCTGGCCACGGTGACTTTACTCTTTATCACCTTCGCTTCTTTCACCTCGACACGCTACTTACTTCAGGGGAGTGTAAGTGTGGAAGAGAAAAGACTCAATTTCACCTACTATTTTGCCGGCTAGCAAATAGAGTAGCCCCTGAGCTATTTGCAAAGGCTCAGAGGAACCCTCAACTCCTCTTCGGACCACAATGCGAGGAACTGTTTCACAAGATCTACTATAAGACAAAGTTCTACTCTAGGATCTGTCCTCCTAGATAGTCCTCTTCTTCCTTACACTATATCTCCTCTTTCTACTGTTCTTTGGTCTCTGTCTTATATAGTTCTTCTCTTGTTCTCTACTCACTATCTTGTACACTGTTAACTTATTTTTACTCTGGCTCTTAAACTAACTCAGAATGAGAGCTGTTCCGGAAGTGGGGCTTCTCTTTAAACTATCTCTTGTAAATTAGCGCACTTTCATTTACACCCCCTGTAGCCTAGGGCACCCCCCTAGCGTCATTTGCCCAACAATGGGACTTTTAGGACCTAGCCCACGCGAGTTAGATTCCGCCTGACGTTAAATAGTAATAAATAAATAAATAAAGAGATCCTAACCCTGTTCTATAAATTATAAAGGGTCTAGCTAGCTTAGGTTTCCCCCTACCCCCTTTCTTAATTACTTTCTAATATACCTTTATATAAGTCGGATAGTCTAATTAGCAAAGAGGGTTATATTATAGGCTTATACCCTGCCTATAACAAGTCGTATATAGGGTAGAGGGAGACGCGAGTTATCTTAACTATTTATTAGCCCCGACTCCTAAGGCGGGGGCACTCGGCTAAGACGTAGGCGGACCGCCTATCGGGAGTCGGCTAGCAAGCCCGGTCGCGCTACGGGGCATCGGGCCGACACTACTTGAGTTACTCATGAGTTAATCGAGTACTTGGCGAGTTAAGTTGATTAGTAATTTTAACTACTCGAGTTAAGTTAATTAGGTACCACTACTTAACTCAACTACTCGAATTTACCACGCTGGCTAGTTGTATATCAGAGAGTAGCTTTTGAGATTAGTAAGCGCTACTATAACTAATTCAATAATTAAACGCTACTAATTACTACGAGGTTTCTAAATAGTAGTACTCGAATCTCTCTACTCTACTACCCTCTATAGACCAGCCAGCTCTATATTCGCAGAGTCTTAAATAGCGCAGAAACACAAATAGTGAGTCAATGCTATATCCATTTGAAACAGCTGTTTGATGTTATGAAAGACCATACTATCGTTCCCTACATACGTGAAAGGACGAAAACCATTCCATGCTCCCTGACCAGAGAGGGCGCCTGGTATGACACAACGCCTTCATTACATGATACTTAAACAAGAGGGCGTACGTATAAATCTTACCCAAAAGAAAAACCCAAATCTCCTAGGATCCTTCTCATCATAGTGATAATTAGTTATAATGGTAGTACTATAAATCTACAACCAAGCTAGCGAAACCCAACACGTTCCTTACAGGTCCTCTGAGCGCGAACAAATCGATTTCCTATACCATACTAGTTCCACGACTGTGACGATCTATAGGGCAACACTAAATGGTCGGGAGATTTTAATTTGGAATCATTATACAGCCTTGTTACTAACTTATGTAGTCTAGACATTGAGACAAGGCATTTACTTTGTGCGATTCGCGAGTGACTCCAATGACATCAGCCCCCTCTCCTCTCCGCATCTCCTCTTATATTGTTATCAAAGAAATTAGTATGAAACGACATCGAAATTACTAGAAGCCTCTTACATCAGTGTATCAATAGATTTCTAGGGCTAACTTTCCAGATCCCATGAGATATCAAGATACAAGAGATATCTTCCAATTTCGCGTCTTTATCTGCCCATATCTGTGGTTTTGATGTATTGGGATATCGATATGATTGAAACGGTTTACTATGTAGGTCTCACGTTCGGATGTTTCGAAATTTGATAAGAAGAAATTTTGTATTGAGTAGAGATGGGGATATTTCTGCTGTGGTATTCGAGTAAATTGCGAGATTTTTGGGTAAGCGATACATCTTTTGCTTGACGAACCAGGGTGTGTGGATAACATTTTACACGCCGTTTGAGAAGCTAGATTTGTATCTGTTGTGCTCATCAGAACATGGGGAATAAGAGAATCATTAAGAGATACGAATCCTATCCTTGATCCTTCTTAAGCACTTTGGTAAGGTGCTAGCTATATTAGACGGGGAAATTTTCAATGAACCACTTCTTTTCAGGTTGACTTGACTCATCTGATTAACACGCATCCTTTAGGGTAATTACTATGATAGCACTATAATTTCAATTGATTCTTTTCATTTTGCAAAGTACTTGGAACTATTTCAAATCACAAAGAAAGCTCCGATGGTAAGTAAGAGCATTAATTACTACTATGCTGCTATTTCGATCCGTCGCGAGCCCAAACATGTAGAGGTGATATGTCCATAGCTTAGTGGACATTACACTTCCCCGTATGCTCGAAGGATCTTGGTTGTTACATGAAGAACTTAAGAACTTAAGAGCCTCCGAGCATATGAGAGTTTGTTTTCTAAGTATATATATATATGATAATTGAATAGAAACTAAGAGATGACAAGACCTCGTATACCTTTGGATCCTAACGCACTAGCCCTCTACATATTTGTTCCCAAGGCCTGCACATGACAATTCTGAACCACTCGATTAGGCCATCATACCAGGAAAGCAGTGGTGTGCGACTCTTCGGCGTGATGTAACAAATTCCGTCATCCATCCTTTGCACATCTATTTCTCATCACAGTCAGTCTGAAGTGCCCTGCATCACTGTCCTCAATGCCCAAAGAATCCCTACAAGAAAAAAAGTGATTCCGCGGGTATATTTCTACGCCTTGTCTTCAAAGGATGCGATGGGTCCACCTCTCGTACTGTGAAGCCGCTGTATCCGGTACTCGTCTCTAACACTGGTACGCCAAAACCTCGCTGAGCCATCTCATCAAGCACCATAGCCTCAATATTTCGGTCACGGTATGAATCTACTTATCGGATCATCTCTCCGCTCATTGCGAACCTTGTTAGCGCAGGTCTTCCTTGCATAATGAAGGATTCCATATGGCATGCGTCACATCCAAAAGAAACTCCGTCTTCAGCTCCAACAACAGGTGTTCGTATGCTGCAAGCAGTATTGTGCCATGGATGATATAGTTCTCGTGCTGAATATCTACCAAGCCGCACAGATAACTTCCCACCAAATCCACGCGGTCAGTAAGGGTCATTTGCCACTACTTTCAAACATCACAACATCATCAAACCTCACCACATTCACGATACAAGACAAGCGTTTCCTCTGTATCCACACACTTGAAAGAACCGAGACTGAGCTCGATGCCTTCTAGCCCATCAGGTTCTTGAAGACAATTCCTTCACGAGATATCGGAAGAATGATCAAACACTCAGCCACCACAATCCTTCTGCCCTACGAAGGGAAGAAGAGAGAACCACCTTCTCCCACCTCACCATACCTCCATACCCTCATACCAATGAGTAACAATCCAAGCCAAGTATCCAAAACTCCTTTACGAATCATCATATCGTAGTCCTACCTGCACTCCTCAGAAGCACATCCACATCCACATCCATAATCCATAGAGCAACACTTCAGACCACGCGATGGAATCATTCTCACCTCCTCACATCCTCATTCACTCTCAGAATAGGGTTCCTAAGTCCTCATCCACCTATCCATCTCGCAAACCAGGGCTTCTGTAACGCAATCAGATATACCTGCCACCGGGATCGGTACAGCGGTACCTTCCTACAGTAGCTACTGGAAGGATTCCGAACCTTGTACTCCATTATCCTACTCGAAATCATGACCAACCCGACAACTCGTCCTGAAACACAATCCAAGCTGTGTAGAGTAACAGTCGATCTAATCGAAGCGATCTACAGACCCTCCACTCACAACACAGGAAGCGAAGAAAACTCTGGAAAATGCGAGATAGAAATGCAAAGCGCGGTGTGAGTCAAAGTCAATATCAGTTTCTCCGTTATTTGGCTCTGTGCCGTTGTTTGTACAGACGATAGCAATCTCTTAAAATCCAGCATACACAGTAGAGGAATTTGGAACTTCGTTTATTAATGACACTAGCTCATTATTGCACATAGACCCGTACCGTGCGTTAACAATTAATGATAGGTACTTTCTATTACTTAAGCATATATAGCATAACACTACTACAATTGGTAGTAAGTAACCTTGATACATAAGTAAAAGCCTATGCCATCCATAACTGTACACAACCAGACAACCATCCACTAAACGACTGGACTCACTCCAGCGGCCCTCTCTCACCAGTAAAAGACCATATTTCAAGACAGAAACCCAGAGCCCCTAACATAAAGACCTAACTATACCCATAGAAAAACCACCAACATCAAAGGTCCCCACAAACCAACATCCACACCATCACCCCTCACATCACAAAACCCAGAAAACAACATCAACTCCCTTGACAGGAAAGTACTTACCCTCCCCCTCACTTCCTCCCACCAAGCGCCAGAAAACCCAGTATCCACCCTAGGTAGCATAGACAACAACAAGAGTTCAAGAATATTACTACGGAAAGAAACTTAGTCAAGGCAATAAAGAAGTGTAAAAAGGGATACCATCGACGAGGCATACAAGGAATTTGTGAGTAAGTGAGTGAGTATCGTATTGAGACATTTCCGTTATATTTTATGATCATGTTACCTTTCCTTACCCGGTAAGTATAAGTACACTTTGAAGGGGTTATCCGAGTCATCTAGTATAATAGGATTTACCTCAATAATATGGTGAACATCTAGTCCCTTATATGTAAAATAGAATATCATGCTTCTTTACTTAGTCACTATCCACACCTAGACATAGTACTCCCTCCCATCCAACCTCTACTCAAACAAGATTCTCTCAGCGTCCCCTTAGTAAAACAATTATCCCCGAGTAACTACACTCATATTTACTACATGTAATATATTATATACTATATAAGTAGTATGTATTTAAATACATGAACCCACTTCAACTACCTAACTCAACTCAACTCAACTAAACCAAATCAAACCACCTCCTTGTACCCAACCCAACCTATTTCAACTAAATTAAACCAAACATACCAAATCCCTAAATCAAAATGAATAACCAGCTAAATTTTTATTACGCTAGCAGCTACTAATTGATATACCCACAACACCACCCTTACTCCTCATTCCCCCTTCCCCCACCCAAACCCCAAACCCACACCATCCATCCAAGCAAGTATGTCTACATCTCCAAACACCACACCCATCAAACCACCATACCAAACCGCCAAATCGCCAAATTCAAGCTATAAGAAAACAGTAGAAGAATAAAAATCAAGTAGTCCAGATCCCTTTACTCTAACTTAGATAGAAAATCCAGCTTTACCTATAGTATCCCATCTATGTATCCACACCTCATCCAAAGTATATATCCAACTACCCAAATAATCTACCTTACCTCACCTTACATTACAAGACACAACAACAACAAAATAGCCCTCAGCCCTCCCAAGCCTCCCATAATCACATCACCAAGTATCTCACCACTCCCACTCTCACTCCCCCATCTCCCATCTGCTATCCTTAAACCCCCGAACCACCCATAACCCACCCCAAAAATCTCCCTCTACAGTACCAACCTCCTCTCTTTCCTCCTACCCAAACATCTTCCTAGAAATCTCACAATCTTAACCAATCCCTCACATCACCTCACCCCACCTCACCCACCTAACCCACCCAACCAATAAACCTCAAATCCTCATATTCTTAAATCATCAAACCCTCAAAACAATCAAAAGTAAGAACCCAAAGAAAATTCCCCATTCCAATCCAATCCATATAAAAAGAAAAAAGAAAAAAGAAAAAAAAAAAAGGCAAGGAAACCAAGTACGTCCCTCTCCCCTGCCCCGTCCCCCCCTCTCCCCGTAACGACGAATCCCACAACCTCACAACTTCACAACTTCACCAAAAACCCCCGATCAGATCAGAAAAGGAAAAAGGAAAAAGGTAGGTAGGGAGGGGTACTGTACAATCACAAGACAGACAGGGCGACGAAATCCCATCCATTAATCCATCCCAACCCACAAAACACCCACATATCTCCCTTCCCCCCTCCCCCCTCTCTTACTCTCTCACGCACTCAAAACCCCCCATAAAAAAACCCAACACACAAAACCATCCATAAAATTAAATCTATTCCATTCACCTATCTGTAATATATAAAATCATTGATCTCATTATTAAATCTTTCCCTCCTCCCACTTCCACTTCCACTTCCACTCCCTTTCTACGTATACCATTAAAAACCCTCCCCCCCCGGAAATATAGATAAGATTTTTTCAAAGGCTTTCCACCCTATCCCCGCCATCCCTAAACAAAAAGCTATCTTGTCTCGCAAGATGATAAATGTAACCAAAAAGATTCCTTCATCCACTTATTAAAAAAATTGAAAGGGGAAAAAGTCCATTAAGATCCCTTCCAGATAACCCACGCTCAAAACATATTGGCATTAATTGGCAAAAAGATAAATGTCAAAATTAGCCACCCCTCGGGTGATGTGTGTGTGTGTGCAGAGCGAGCGCCAAAACCCATGCAAAAAAATAATCTGACCAATCGTCTTTGATTAGCCAGAATATATGTATATATATATATGAAGATGAAACCCATGTTAAAACAACACCAAGCGCCATGCAATCAAGAAACTGTTATGCCACCATGCTTTTTCACCCTGTGAAAGTATTTAAGATGAAATGTGGTAGGAGAGGACAACGTAAACACGCAAGCAATGCCGATGATATATATAAAAAAATGAACAGCGATCCGGGTATCTCGTGTACGGCCGTTAGATTTTTTTGCTTTCCGTTTTCTTGTCGTGACTTTCTGCCGATATGCCCATGGATAATGTAATTCAACAGCGCTTAAACTATGCCCATAGCGTGACTCAGAGACTCTCCTCCTCTTCGTTAATTCTAGCCACTCTTCCACCTCCAGGACTAACCCTTTCAGGTCCTCTGATCGGTTCTGGCAGTGGCTCGTCCTTCATGCATGAGTTTTCGAGCATATTTGTCCATTTCCCACTTGTACCAGCGTGACTATGCTTCAAATGTTGTCGAAAATGATCGGCTCTGAAAAACTTCTTTGCGTGATTACACTCACCAAATTTGTGCATTTCTTGTAAATGTTGAATGCGAACATCCCAGTCTCTGTCTGTTGCGACATGCATTTGCGGTCTAGAGGCAGACGGAGAGGAAATTCCGGAACGAGGAAAATCCTCGCCACAGTACCCACACGAATCTGCTTCATTGGGTCGATTAGAGGATTCGTGGAATGCTGCGGAATAACCAGAAAGCGCGGCGCAAGACCATGAATGGCGGCGAAGATGGAGCGAGTTCTGATGTCGCTCAGCTTCATTTTTGTTCTTGAAACGATTGTTGCAGTATGCACATTGGTATTGCTTTTCCTGTTCATGTGCTCTAAAAACAGGATTAGTGATTGCCGAACATTACTTCCAAATTACTTACTCAAGGTCTTCTTGGCAATCAAACTTTTTGGGCTTCTTGGGACAACACTCGCACATATAGATGCCTTGAATTTTCGGCGTACCATGTGATTTGCCCATACCATCGGAAAGTTTTCGAGATGACATAAGAGGTCGGGTCTCAGAAGACAAAGTCCGTTGGTGATTTGGTCTCGAACCTGGTCCATGTGGACTAGGATTCAACAGAATTGGTGGTCCATATGGGAGATCGATAAAATCTGATCCTCCTGGAGAGATTCCACCGGGAGAGAGACGGCCATAAGAGCCCATACTAGACATGCTACTCGGGGCAATTGACAATGTAGACAACGTCGACGAGGCATATGAACCTGTTCTTTGGCCCGATGCCGTCGAAGAGACAGAACCGGACGTCGAATGTAGACGTGGGGTAGGCGAGTTCCGTGATGCTGATTCTCGTCGTCGGAAAAGATCGCTGGCACTTCCAACTGTCTGAAGAGAATGCCCTCCCTCATCTATGGGCGGAGAAGAAGCACGCCGCTTCTGTCCAGTACTCGCGCCAGGCGAGTACGGATCTGACCGACCTGAAGGATCATCAATGTAAAGCTGTCGAATGCCTGATCTCGTTTCTTCCATGGGAAAGTCTACATCATGATCAGGGGATACCCTATGATCAATACCGTCTCTTGAACGGCTAGTGATACTAGATGTATCATCACCTAAACTTAGTGCTGAACTACTACCCGAACCTCTTATATATGGAAGCGGTGACCTATCTGATTCTGCTTCACTAGATGGTCTGTAATCAAATTGGGTTTGTAAACCAAATCGTGGGAAGGGGTTTCCAGGAGATATCGCTGACGATAATGGGGCATCTCTGTCTCCATATCTCGAAAGTGATATAGGGCTTTCTGTGAAGCCCATGCCTGGCCGGCCACTGAGTATAGGAAGGGAAAGTGGCTTAAGCTGATGCCTATGATCGAGGCTCCCTCTGGATGTTGGAGAGGCATCATTAGCAGAAAAGCTGAAATGTGGAGATTTGGAAAAGCCTCGAGGGGGCGTCTTATTGTCCCCAGATCTTCGGGAATCCAACTTCAGTAGCAGTGATTTGTCGTAAGCCTGAGCATTCGTTTGGAACGTATCGTGAACGGAACTTGAGAAGGACCTTGCTGATAGAGGGTCTTGGTATGTAGATCTGAATGATGCGGTTAGCCATGACGATGAAGAGAAAGTGGGAGAAGTAGAAGCTTTCAATCTGTGCTTTGATTCACTAAATGGAAAAAGGATGGTTCGCTGGCTCTGATATGATTGACAAGAGCGGAGAGAGAAGAACTGACCTATATGATTCGTTACTGGCGGTTGAGAGGCTCGAGTAGCCTTCGTCCCGAGGATAGCCATGATCATGTTCTCCCCTTGTTTTTATTGTCGAGGACGAACTGGTACGACGAGTGTAATCAGGTCGTTCATCCATCATACTCTCCTTCCTGTTAAAGCTACTTCCGTGAAGACTGGATCCTGGAGCAACAGATGAACCAAAGCTTCCTATATCGCTTTGCTTATTTCCAAACCTCCACGCAATATCGGGGCCATTTTTTCCATTCGATTTTATGTCGGGAAGCTCTTTCGGTGGTGGAAGTGGTGGAGGAACATATTCTCTCGAATTGGGTATTGACATTGGAACAGCAGAGGTGGTTGAGGATGATGAGATGTATGGGCTTAATCTGCTTGAATTTCGATATGGTTCAGAAGCCGACTGATGTACATAAATTTCGGGCAGAGCTAACGGCCTTGCTCCGCTTTGAGGTATGTCCATGATCGCGGTTACGCTTGGAGCTTGAGTTGGGTTGCCACTAGCTGAAAGGACCGGCGGTGACCTCGAGAATTGGGGGTGTCTTGGTGGCAATTGTATGCAGAGGGGCAGCTAGGACGGAGATTTGCAGGCGAAACATAGATATCCTGACGTTGACCCCAATTCCATATACAATAAGACAAGAAAGGAAAGAAATTGCTTCAAAGGGACGATAGGATCTTATGTCATCGAGATGGACTTCGGAAACGCGAAGGAATTCTACGCCTGCTGGTGGATCTGGCACAGCCGTGGGACGGCAATGGACGTTCGTAGGAGCTGGAACGAGGAGTGAGGTTTTGGAGAGAAAAGGGTCCTCGGCGTAGGCGATGGCGGGCAGACTGTGGGTGGGGAGGAATTGGAGGAGGAGGCAAGGAATGGGTATCGACGATATTTGGACGGGTATAGGTAGAGGGAGGTATAGGGATAAGTATAGGTATAGGTATAGGTATACAACAATATTGAGGGGAGGTTCTGTTTTGAGAGGAGAAAGGTAAGTAAGTACTCGTACAAGTAGTGGAGTGAGTGGCAATGGCAGTGGGTGGCAGGGCAGGGCAGAGCAAAGCAGAGCTCTTGGAGCAGCGAGGGACAGCCACTTTGGACTATGGACTATGGACCATGGACTAGCATAGACGCGCATAGACTAGCACCACTAGTCAGGAGGGAGAGAGAAGTACCCAGGCAAAAGAGGTCCCAGTGCCAGTGCCAGTCCCAGTCGAGGAGTCCCAGTCGCAGTAGTCCCGGTGTTTAGTTCTGGCGTAGGGAGGGCGGGAGGATAGGAGGGTAACGCACGAGTCTGCGCTGCAGCACTGCAGCACTGCAGCTAGAAGTACGCTAAGGTATCCGCCCCAGGGCGCTGATGGGGCCGATGAATGTGAATTGGAACAATAGAGTAGCCTCTCCACAGTGGATGCGGATGGATGGACAGGGCAGGCAGGGCGAGGGCGAGTAGCCGTGCTAGGGTTGCACTACCTGGGTGCTGGCACGGCGAGAAGTACGGAGTAGAGGGAATCCGTTCTTGGTAAAAAATATCATGGAGCTCCGTACAGAGAAAGTTGGTGGGCGAAATCTACACAAGTGATGGAGGTGAGAGGGAAGAATTGCAGGAGAAGGTGTAGGTGTAGGTGTAGGTGTAGGTGTGATTGTAGGTATTGACATATACTGTACAAGCAGGAAGCTGCAAAGCACTGAGGTGCAGCTGAATCCAGCAAATCATTGAAGGGGGGCACCAAGGGGCAGAAGGGAGGCAGAAGGGAGGCAGAAGGGATAGGGGTAGAGGGATGCCGTGATAACGATACCCCTCAGGCCTTAAATGAGCCAGTGCGTCGACTGTACTCGACTGTACTCCGTAGGTAGTGCCATAAGTGCAGCCCAGAACAACGGCAGCGGCCAACCTCAAAAACAGCTACGACTCGACGAGCCAGGGCCCGGGCAAGGGCAGGCAGGGCAGAATGAGATGGGCATGCAAAAACGGAGAGGTCAGGTACCCAAAAGCCCTCCTCCGTAAAAGTACCGCCTTAGCTTACTTGTGCACCGCAGCAGTAAATACGCCCGCCGCTAGCCCTAAGCAGAGGGTGGATGGGCTGGCTGGGCAGCACCGATACAGACACAGGGCTGCGAGTACGAGATGAGATACTCTTCCCTCACTCCCTGAAGAGTAAAAGACGACGACGAATCATGCACGTCGTGGTGCTCTCACTGCCTTCAGCGTGCGCATGGTGTGGCTGGAATGAACCGAGGCGTATGTGGTGTCTGTGGTGTGTATCGTCGTACTTGAGCGGAACTGTCGGGTTCGATTCCTTCCTACAAGATACTCACCAAGGACTTCTACTGTGCCTCCTGTACTAAGAATGCAGGTGCAGGTGCCAACGGATCTTTGGTGGATCATGGTCATGGATCTGATGGTAGAAGTAGAGTCCAACCTAGACAAGAAAAGTTTCCTGTTCATGTATGAAGTACAAAGTAACTAAGGTCAACTTTCGTTATTGTTTGAGTTATCTAGACGAATCAAGATAGTTAACCGAAATCTCTCGGATAATCGAAATGGTTGTCCCAAGAGTAGAATGCTTGAGATATTCAAATACTTCGTACTTCATCAAATACTGGTACAGTACTTCAAATCAAATTCACTAACAAGAATCTCTGCCACTTTTTATTTCCTTCGGAAACAGCTAACCTCCAATAATTCCGTTATCTCACACGACTCGACTCACGATGACTTGACTACTGTCCGGAGGCCAAAGCAAAAGGGCAAAAATTGCCCTTCCCTCCTCTCCCTTTCCCTCCTTTCCCTAGGCGAGACGGAGACGATGTCCTTTCGTCCTTGCGGATACCGGGGCCGGATACAATACTTCTGAGTACCCCGTACGATCAACGGGCTTGGTGCCCTACTGTAATCAAATTTACAGTAAAGCTAATGCAGACAACAGAACCTTAACAGGACCCCTCCGAGGCTCAAGCTCCTCTTCCGTCTGGAACGCCGTAAAGCCCTGCCGTAGGGCCGGAACGTCAAGCAATAACAATCATGGATTATGGATCACCAGGCATTGTTTGATTCTTGCTCGGCTTTTCTTGCATTATTGTGGGTTGATGATTATTGCAAGTGCCGTCCCTTAACTTCCTCCTTTGATTGAACTTCCAATATTCGCCGAGTTTGACCGGTGCTTTTCACGACCAAGACGATGATGACCCGTTCCCGTCTCGCCTACGAGGGCACTGGCGATGAATCAGCTTTATTTGGTATTATGGCATGGTACTCCATTTCGGCTTGTCATTTAGACATATCCGATTTTGATACCCACGAGTGGTAGTCATGGCCTCGCACTCGGGCTCTCGTCAGAAAAGACAAGATGGAGGCTCGGCTATCTTCGTCTTCTCATGCTCATGCTCATGCTCTCATACTCCGTACAGAAACTGTAAGAGAAGCGACCGCCGGTTTTCTTGTTCGGTGGATTCTACTCGAGGAGTCCCTCACCGTCCACTGGCCCTGCTCGCGTAGAGGTTACTTGTCTTGTAATGCCGTGGGGCTCGTTTTTCACGATAGCCTCGAGCGCCACGGACATTACTCGAGGCACGAGGCTCACGGCTATTGTGCTCTGGTTCACCGCATGCAGCTGCATCATGATCCAGCTTGACCCCTTGGAAGATTATACAGGTGTTCTATTTTGCCCCACCACCCGGCCATCACGAACAGAATACCACACCGGTTCTTCCAAGTCCCTCGCTTTCTGACCAGTACGGAGCACTGTGGGGTGACGACCTTTGGAGCCTCAAATACTGCCAGACATGCCTTGGTTCTAGCCTTACCAGTATCTGGAGGTACCGAGTACTGTACGAGCTAGGAGCTGCAATTGGCTTTGGGGTCCAAGAGAGAAGAGCAGATGCGAAATGGACACGATGTTTTTCCATGGCTTCCCGTCGCTTTGGCGATGGAAGGTGGGGACCAGGATGAGGCCCAGGATTCAGACGAAAGAGCCAGTCACCTGCGCGCTCCAGCTCGCCCATGCAATGGCTATCCGCAGATGCATCGCTTTCGCTTTCCGGGGTCCTAGTCCAGGGCAGGGCAATTTGGTAGTTCTCAGCCCTACTGGCATTGTTGTTGTTGCGCGTGTTGGGCGCCCACTGCAACACCCCACAAGTTGCGGAGGGGCATGACTTGAATCGGCCTCCGTAATCTGCATCCAATTACATTGGTTTCTGGGTCTACAAATACCATTCCAGTGGCAACGGCACCAAAAGAACGTGCGGGCGACGTGCGTGGTGACATCTTTGAAGCATAATGAGAGCAACCTTCTTGACTCTGCCACATGAACAGCTGCCACCCCATCTTACTGTTAGCTAGTCCGCCGAGATGAGCTTGTATCGTTGTACGTCGCACGATAGCCTCGCACCAGCACGCCTTCACAGCGCCGTTGCGAGCAGAGAACCATCGCTCTTCCAAACCATCAAGGCTCCAGCCTTGGGAAGGATCACATAGGTTGAGCGGTCAAGCGGTCAAGCGGCGAGAACCACTCCATATGTCTTCACGCCACCCTTTCTTTCCCAGTTGGTCGTGGTACGAACTCTCTACCTATGTCTTCATACTTAGGTCAAGTCACAATATGTGCTTGTGCATGTGCGGGCAACAATACTGGCAACATATGTGCATACCATATTGCAGAAATGTTTTGGCAGAGTACTGTACAGTAGCAGCACGTCGACAAGTCCACTTGAGATTAGCCATGCGAGGTGTATCATCCCAAAAGGTGGACATGAAGTAAACTCAACTCGAACGCTCTGACTCAAAAAGAAGGCCCCAAGCAAATGTTAGCTGTCAATCTTGGATGTAGTTCGGCGAGGTTGACCGAGGTGACCAATGAATTCATCTGTTCAACTGCACGAATCGAGTGGCGTTATTTAGGGCAGAACTCCGCCTTATTAACACCCACACTAATGAGTCGTCAGTCAGGCACTTCTGCTTGTACATCCATGCTTAGCTTCTTCCTTAGGAACTTGATATCAAGCTCTACAGTAGATACCTTCTCAATGGGGTAATCATGAGGAGTCTTCGAGGGGCCCTGCATATATATATGCAGCCTTGCAAAGTTCAAAGGTGGGCTGGTGACCACGAACTTGCGCGATCCCTAGCACAATCACTCCACAGTCCAAAGGAAAAAACTATAGCATGGCATAGTACCTTGGTACAGGGTAGCTCCATATTCGACTTGGTGCATGAACTCAGGCGCCATATCACACAGTCTCGCAACCGGCGAAAAATCCGAAGTAAATCATTTCCTCGTTGCCCCTCTTCTCAAAATCAAATGTAAGTGATTAACCTAGGTTTCCAGGACAATTTCAAGGTTGATCACTTCGACTCTTCTAGATAAATAGAAGAGTTAAAACTTTTGACTCAAGTCACGCTAATAGAAAAGAATCCTGTGTCTTTGCTTGTCAAATGCGAAACATCTTTACTCTGTGATATACATGAATAATAAAATTATACGAGAAGATGTAGGAAGTTTGGAAAAACGTTGTTTGTTTCATTCAAAGTGATTTCGGTATTAAAAATTGTCTGGTCGAAATTTCTTTCATATGCTGCATGCATACAACATCGTAATATAAGAGTTATTCATGTGTACGCTGATAAATGGAACATTACCACCCTCCACCGTTTCTGCCGCGGCATAGGATTGGCCATCGAGTCTTCGCTTAGCCCCAACCACCTCTTTTGATCGAGATGCAAGTCTAACGGTGCCCACCACTACCAATTTGCTTTGTCAAACCTGTATAATCAATATGTTGAGAGGATTTGAGGTTGTCTGACCAGAAAAGGAGGTGGCTAAGCAAGAAACGGATGAAAGTAAGAGTTTTTTTTAATCTACTGTAGCAAGCTGATCGACAAGTTGTGTGAGCAATTTCAGATTTCCAGTCTTGATCATGCCGTCAGCAGGACCAGCGACACGCCCTCGGGATTTAAAGGACCTTTTTAACCAGCTCTTCATTGATTGGTTGGAGAGCACGGCGAGTGACCATCATGGATGCCCAAATTGGAGGACTTTGGAACTTACATTGTCAAGTTTGGGCTGCAACTTGAGAGGCTGCTGCTCATCGGAAGGGTGCATACGTTTTGGTTGCCTTGTTCTGCTGCCTTGCCTACAGTACATCATGAGAGCACAGCATCATGTAAGGGTTTCTGGGCCAAAACTCTAACGAGTAGGACCTCATCCGAAATACTGCAGATATTAAGTCCACTCCAAAGAGTTGCCCTGCAGTCTGCAGATCACGCTTCTACGAAGTATTTGCTTTCCCTGTTTACAAAAGATTAACCGCACTCCACACTCTGTTTCGTTCTCTGAATCGTCAGATGTTTTTTGATATTTTGTCAGCGGAATGGTTCTCTGCCCCTCCAGAAGCTATAGAACGTCACATTTTCTAGAAGCATTCGTGGAGCACCTCTAGAAACGTTTCTTTTTGCAAAAAAGGGGACCGTTGGCACCTGTTGGTTCCGAGCCAACATGCCCAAGGAAAGCCGGGCTGCAACCACACCTGGCTGGCAATGGTTACCACACGCGCAAGAAAAGTGTGGGGTCTCATGTTGCAGCAAGTCTGCCGTACAGGGTGGTGTCCGTCACCGCCTTCACCAAAAAACACATCGCCTTACGGTCAATAGATTAGTATCAGTGGTTGGTCCAATTTTGTCGAGGGGGGAGGTTGGCCGCAAGTATCAACACGCACAGGCAGCCGGAAAAATAGTGGTCGTACAGTAAGCTTCTTCAGAGAGGTTTCGACCATGTAAAGGGTCTGGACAGCTCGTGTCGCCCCCTCCCCTGTATACGACTTGTTATAGGCAGGGTATAACTCCACAATATAGTCCTCTAAGCCAATTGAATTGTCCAATTCATTTGGAGGTATATCAGAAAGTGACAAGGGGGGGGGAGACCCGAGCTGTCCAGACCCTTTACTCAAGCACGCGGGTACTAGTACATGTACCTCCTGTGGCATCATAAAGCAGGGTATTGAGCATCGACACTTGGGGGTGGCATGAAACCGGTTCAAACTTCGACCAACTTTGCCTTACTTAAGTGCAGGTACTGTAAAATACGGTACGTGGCATGGTCCTTACGACGTCGTAAATGACAATAGAGTTTGGGGGGATCTCTGCTCTCCAGATGCAACCCGATGGATGATTAATAGCGCATGCGCCACGGAGCCAAAAAGCTGGGGACTTCAGCTCCCAGAATAGAGTCCCCCCCCAGGAAAAGCTGAAAAACAAAACTTTAACGCAACCACCACCTTTGACATCAACCGTGAGGCAATGCTACCAGTAGGTATGGGACGGAATGGAAGGTTGTCGCTTATTAGTGCACTGTAGCCCTACGACGTACTCGTACAGTACTGTACTGTACTATACCTACGGACAGCGGGACTGGCATCGGTAGCGCGACCACGTTTCTTCCAGCTGCAATCAATTCCAATCTCAGTACCAATTTTGCCTCTGCATTTTGACCCTTCAGACCGAGAGTCTCAAGTTTTCAGAGACCCCAACCCAATACAACTCTCCCCTCCCACCCTGGCTAAGCTGGGCGGCTTGTAAGGCATTTGATATCGGAAGGCAGATGTATGGTTCTCAAGAAACGGCAGCTGGTAAAAGACCTTGGAAGCATTTTGGAAGGAGAGGCTGACACTTGTCACCTACCATATGCATGTTCTTTGGATCTTCCACCAAATCAAAACAGGGGGGCCACATGTGCCTTGTAGGGCTCAGGAGTCGATGGATCCTTCCAAAGCTCGTTATTAGCCAAAAAGAAAACTGCCGATGCAACCCCCACCGCTGGTAATTAGAGGGAGGACGACACCCACCACGGCGATGATCTTTTCAGTTCATGGGGGGNACTCTGAGGCAGGTTTCGCTTTCTTTTACCACGGGAGGGCCACGAGGCTAAATGACACCGAGTGGTAGCCACGCACGCCGAGGAACCTGGTTGTTGCTCTAACCCCAAGTCTGAAAATGTGAGATATCAAACCGTCAGGCTCCAGGCCGGACATCAGTCTTGGGTACTGTGACCGCGTAGTATGGATCGTTCACTCTCACCGGTAGAGAGGCGAATCCCCCAAGAACTCCAGAGCTGAAAGGAAATTCTGTACTCGACGAATCATGAGTTCGGGACCTTGATAACCTCATTGTCTGGCACACGAGGTGCAGCTGCCTCAATATAACTTCTACAGGTAAGTTATCCGTCAAGACCCCCCCAGGTCCAGTCATCGCCCCCAAGGCGCCTACTTGCTTTCTGGTTTTGGTAACGATTTCCATGCAGCCGAATTAACTTTGGAGGCTTAGATCCCGCCTCTCGTTTGTATTGCCGTAATGTCGATCGATCTGGAAGCCTTAATTGCCTTGCCAGGAGAAACTAACCGCGGGTCAAGCTTCCGAGTGTCCTATAGGGTATCTCTTGACCAATAGTAATTGCATATTACGCACTACAACTACATGCGTTGTAACATGAGACTTTCAAGCTGAAAGATGGTCTCGTCTTGATAGAAGAATACCGAGGTTGGCCTCGGCATTCGCAATCTTGGGTTATGGGGTGGACGGAGAATTTTAGAACGCCACAAGTGAGTGGTGGTGAGCATTGGAAACCGCTTCATAAAAAGAAAATCTGGTACTACTTTGATCTTTAACCATGTCGTTTTTCTAAGACATTCACGCCCTATCAACGGTAGATGACGAAAAATACGAGAAATGTTGCCTGGCTATTTCCTGTCCCGCGTTGGTTGGTAAAAGCGGCAGTAAATACTCGTTTTTTTGGACCAAAAGCAAGGGAAGTAAATGGCCCTACTATCGTCGTATCTTCATTTATACATTTTTATTCCTTTAATTGCCCGGCATACTTGAATTAGCTGAGCAAGTTGCCGATCTAACATGATTGGTTGGAACTTCTTTTGGGGGTTTTCATTGGTTTGATTGTTTAGGATAACTAAGCTTGCGAACTTTCAAAGACAATAAAGTAATCGTACATTTTTAGAAGATCCAGGTTGGCCAGGTAAACAAAATCTTACAGTACCAAATAGGAAATATGTGTTTTCTTGCCCCCAAATCGATGCAAGAATATAATATCCAAGACAGAATATCTTTTTTGGGACGTAGCAATCAATACCTGAAATACGGTCTGGACTCTATTTCGATAAATAGCATGCTTTTGATAATCGATACTTACTTCAGCCTCAACGCATCAAGTTGAAGTTGGCCCCCACGAATAAACGATGCAAGTCATCCAGTGCTTTATTGAACGTTACAGTGACATCGACAGGCCTTATTATCCAGGTCCCGCTCGACTGATACAGTACGATACCCAATGCATTGATAGCCTCATTCATCTTGTCGGAATGCACTCGGAATAATTCTCATGTTGAGCACCGAAACTGCCGGTGATACATATAGATGCAACTTCATTTCGGACATATCCCACTCCTACTCTGGAAGTAGTCAACGCCCCTCTGTTGTCGGATAATGACTCGAACGAGGGAATGTCGAAGAAGCCCTCCAACCTCAATCAGTTCTTTCGCAATCTATATCGCCGACTTTTCGCGGAGGAGCGAAGTTCCAGCCGATCCATCGGGGATTTAATCATTGCGGTTAGGGCTCCGTCCCTTGCCTTCCTGTAACCTTGCTTCTCAGCCCAGCGCCCACGAGTCCGGAATTGATACTGCACCAGTGCGGCGCGGAAGCTAAATCAGCTGGAGTTACTGTTACCCAACTTGTCCCTCGTCATTCTTTTTCGCAACTTATACCCTTTTGGAAGGGATTCCCATTGCACCTTTGATCTTCGTGGCCATCATTTCGTTCATTCCGAGACGATCTCTTCCTCGGGTCGGCATTGTTGACGAGGAGGTGTGACCAATTGAACCTTGCACTTCCAACATCGTGACTGGATTGGTGAACTAGGCGGCTCTTGAAGGTGGCTGTGTTCAAGCTCAGGGTGGGAGGGTGCAAGGCCATAAACCGAGGGGACATGGCTCAGCAAATGGAAGAGGCGCCTAAGCCAAATGACGGAAGTCCAAGAGACTAACAACGAGAACGGGCCTTAACTTGGTCTGCGGTTAAGCCCCAACTTTTCCACTTTCACTGTACGGAGAACGGAGTACCAAAAACCAAGAAGTGCTGAGGGAGAAAGACGACGCCGCCAATCAGGACTTGAGAATTGTCGCCTTACCGCTTCGGAAAGCTTGGCCGAGGCTTGACCTTCGCTTGCTTGCGCCGAACCTGCCCTGCACACTTATTTTTTGCAAGCACAGGCACCTCCACCAGCACAATCCCAATTCCATTTTGTGCGCATAGAACGGCCATCAATCACCTGATCAACCTCTTCGCGAGCCCCTATTCTTCATTCCTAGGACTCGGTTGCGAAGGTGACGGCGAGTTGGATCGTTCAGCGCGCGAAACCGAGTCACTGGCCGAGCGGTTAGTGAGGAAAACAAATATAAAATTTGTGTGAGGGAACATATCTCTCAAGCAAAGAAAAGCTGGATTATCAACCCGAGATGGCGCTTTCTCGCGTGCCTGGGGATGACGAGATCTACGTTAGTGGGTATGTCTTGTCGGTGTTTTGCTGTTCTGCATTCTCTTCTCCAATCTCCTCTGTTTGCATTTCTATCTAAGCTTCAGGTGTGAATCCACACGTGATAGCACAACGCCTCTTCCAGGTTTCGTTCTTCTATTTTCTGAGTTTTATTAGTGTCATTTCTTTAGCTCGTACGAGCTCGATCGTGTCCCCTTTCGGCATGGCCTTCTAGTCAGATTTCTATCAAAAAGTTTGACGTGGTGAACATCGACGTTCATGATTTAATCAATATTGATCACACTCAGGAGGACACTGCGCTAACAATCCCCACAGGGTCTTTGCCCTTCGTCGTAAGTCAGCCCTTGAGCGCTGTGGTATCACACATATTCTCTCAATTTTAGTCTATGACTTCAAGGACTACCAAGACTTGGACAAATACAAGCATCTTCAGATCGATGCTTTGGATGTCGAGGACGAAAATTTGCTTGGTGAGTTTGAAAAGACGGGCAAGTGGATTGAGGAAGCCTTGACGAATGGAGGGAAAGATGGAGCTCCGGGTAGGGTCCTTATTCATTGGTAAGTTACATTGTTTTAATTACTACTCAGGGCATGAGAGAAGATACATATTGTAATTGCTTTCTGATTGCAGATTCTCCCCATTGGGTGTTTTCTCAGATGCAGGATGGGTCTCAAGAGTACTTTCCTCCGTCTCAAGTTTTCAGTTTAATTAACTATATTAGTGCTATGGGAAAGTCTCGAAGTGTTACGGTAACGATCGCATTTCTACTTCGGAAGTATCCTCAGCTCTCAGTTGATTCCGCCCTGGAAATGATCAGGCAAGAACGACCCTTAGCTGAGCCCAATGACGGTTTCATGGCACAGTTGGAATTGTACAAAGAGATGGGCTGCCCAAGAGACATTGATGAGCACCCAAAATATCAACGCTGGTTGTATAGGAGAACGGTAGATGAGGCACTTGCCGCTGGCTCTGCTCCAGAAATGATCAGGTTCGAGGACGAGGTGAAGCAGGAGAATACCGAAGGCAGTGAAAAGGAGCTGCGGTGTAAAAGATGTCGGTATGTCTTGTTTTTGAATCACTATACATTTCTCACAAAGAGAGACAAATGGGTACTAAGTCTTTTAGACGCACTTTGGCAACAACTACATACCTGATTCCCCATGCCCCGGCCTCAACCACGCCCTCTGGATCAACAAAAAATTCTGCGTCAACAACCTGCACACATCACTTCCTCCACCCGCTGTCATGGATGCGTCCAACACTCTCCCCAGAAATCGAAGAGGATGGCGGACCCGGTCCACTCACTGGCCGGCTTGAATGCCCTAATCTCAAATGCCTTGCTCAAGTCGGGCGTTTCGCATGGCAAGGAATGAGATGCAGTTGCGGCGTTTGGGTATGTCCGGCATTCTCATTGCAGAAAGGGAGAGTCGACGAAGTGATATACAAAGGCAAGGTAGAAGACGTAGGTATTGGTCCTCAGGCATCGACTGCTATGGCAAGGGGAGCTTCAGATGATGCAAATGTGGTTGCGAAGATGAGGGGTTTAAGCATTCGACTTCCACCAGGGATGAAAACTGCCCAGGGTAGTAAACCTAGCGAGAATCTATGATAGGATACATCGATGTTCCGGGTATGATTCCTTTCCGTGCTGACCCTTTTTGTCCTGGGTCTCACGGCCCGTTCATCTCGCCGATCTGGCTAAGCGAAATCGCGGAATGGGAAGTGAAGGGTTCTTCAAACCCAAGGCCGAGAGGAAGGGGGTATTGTGTATCACCGTGCCGTTGTGGTACCTAAGGTTACCTTGCTGACAGAGAGACGAGATGGTGTTATTGTAAAGTCCCTTTCAACGCCACGGTCTTGCGCGGGTGATCCGGTAGATGTAAATCTCACATCATCAATACACAAAGAAGAGGCTGAGCTGAGAATTCGTACATTTTATTTGATCTCAATCCCGATCCTAGATCACAATTTCTATCTATTGCTGAGTGCGCCGAAATATTCCGCTGTTAGACTTCTTAAAGTGACTTACGTTTGGTGGATCTTAGCTGCATTTCTTGACATCTCAAGAACCATTCACAGGCGGGTAATTTATAACACCTTCTCATAAATAGAAGCCGAGGACGTATTACTCATCTATCTTGAGGATATTTCGATGCCTCGCAATGCACTAATCTCTCCATGATGAGAGCGCGCAGAGCTTTCTTACTAAAGTCCAAAAGCCTGACTGATACTTATAATTAGGATATACTGAAAATATAAACAGCTTATTATCATTTCTAAAACCAGCAAAACATCCTAACGCGCTTCATAATATGCCAAGGTCTAGCAAAGCTTTCACAAGCATGAATATCTCATCCATTTCTAATCATTTGCCGCCAGCAAATTGTCGGAGGCAATGTGTACATTCAACCTTGCATTCGTCATGATATCATTAACAAATCCTACAATCGTACCGGTAGTAAACACCAGATTGACCACTAAATCTAGTAACAGACGACACCATTTACCATCTACAAAATCGGTGATCAGGAATACACTATTCCCTCCAAATTTCCACACATACATTCAGCAGCCAGCCAGCCAGCCACACCGCAGCACCCTGTGACAGTTTTTGATTTAGTGAATAAGGGTTCGCTTAGCGAAGTTGCGGGTGTACCCTTCCGTAGATAGACAAATACCTAAGGAGTGCGAAGAGCGTCTCTCTTCCCTCCTTGCGAACAATCTATTCCTTGATCCCCACCATAACAAATACTCAAACTGGCTAACTAAACTTGGCTGGGTGTTCGCTGGTTGGTATGCTATGATAAGAAGAAGACTATCGGGTTGTTCACTTGGAAGTGAACTCGTTACTTGTATCAAAGATGTCAAACTAATATGATAAGATTGATAACTAAGTTGAGCACGAAGCTCCTATCTAATGGCAGACGTGCCAGTCTTATATAGAACCTTCGTTCTCTCTACATCGCCTACATCACCTGTCGATGTAGTCGACCTCCTATCGCTAACATCGACTGTCGATACAGGCGATGCGATTGATCCCGTGACTACATACACGAGAAATCCTTGGATCGCTTAGCTAGTCTAAGCATCCCTATTTGCTATAAGAAACCTGGATGTGCCTGTCGAGGGTTGCTCCTCTTATTATGACAGGTATCACGTGAACACGTGATTCGTGACACTTAGATCTATAACACTCGAGGGTCAAGCGAGGCTTACGCGAGAACTCTACTTCAGGCCACGTACGCTATAGCTACAGGTTCTTATACCCTCTGTTAGGGTATTAAAACCCTAGGACTTTATAGCACGTTTATATAAGCTAGTCTATTCGATTGGGAATTGTCGCTTTAGTCTCTAATATTAAATAATAAAAATTAAATAAAAATTAAGTAATTATATTAGAGCCGGCTTAGTAGAAGACAACCCTAGAGACAGTAAAAGTATAGGAATAGGGGCATAAACAGTCGTTCGTGGACTGTCTTGGCACGATATAGAAGGTGAAAAAGACCTCTAGAGGTCTATATCACTTTTACTACTAAAGCGATATAGCGGGGCAATATCGAGTAGATCAAATATGTGATCTATAGTGTCTGTACGTGGACGAATTTTGCACTAGGCTAGAGGAAGCATAACGCGCTCGGAGACGTCCTTTTACGGCCACTTTCGTGGAAAAGTGGGACGATGTTAAGGCACAATATTCTGAGTAAACAGAGCCTAATCTTCCTCGTCCTTGCTTAAGTCGTTGATCTTAACTTATATAAGCGATCTTTCGAGATCGACGAGCTTCTCTTTAGAGACCTTAGAGAAGTTAAGGAACGCCGAGTTACTATCTAATACGCGCTAGTTTATATAGACAAATATTAGTTTGTGGCCGGGTTATCTGGATTTTCCGCCCCGAGGTCATATGATGCACATAATTTATGGATGTGTTTTGCGTATCGAGGGTGACTAAGCAAGCTTGCATATATCGTTTCATCCATTCAATCACTTGTCCACAACAACAAATCCACTGATTGTTGTTGCAAGCTCGCAAAGAGCAGTTTCTTATTAAAAGGCTGGTCCTTTCGTCAAAATTAAAAGCATACTCTCATTCAACGTTTAATTAATAATTCGACAAGATGTCAGCTCCACAACAAACGGGCTCCGGTTCGGGTGGCTCACTTCCACCACCACGACAAAGACAACAACAAAACAACCAATTACCACCAATTACCACCAATTCAACAGGTGTTGCAAGGTCAATTATCATTGGAGGTACGATTGGAGGAACACAACATAAAAATGGCGTTGTTGAGACAGGAATCGCAAGCAAGGATTACGGCTATTGCAAACAACCCAGGAGGAGCATTTGGTGCTGCGGCAGGACCGGTGCAAGCACAGGGAGTGGGCGGAGTTCAGGTGGCAGATGATGACGATGAAGGTAAGCTGTCAGATGGACAAAAGCAACTCCTACCGCAATTTCAGGGGATCAATCGTAAACATGTGGTGGATATCGTACTGGAGAAATTCGACCCAATCAACGTCTGCAAATTGACTTTCACGGCGGATTTCGACGACGACGAGAGGGACTACGATATGGTATTCGACAATGGAAAGATGAAGAGTATGAAGGTCAAAGTCAATCTGGATTTTCCGCCCCGAGGTCACATGATGCACATAATTTATAGATAATTTATTATCAGATAATCGGCCTAATTAGTAGTTATAGATAATTTATTTAAATTAGACATAATTGAACAACCCTAATAGCCACTACAATATACTTCAGTTCTCTTATGTTATTATTCATTGAAGTAGACTAAGTAATATCTCTCTTTGGCACACTATGGAGGAGCTTGTCGAGAGATCTCACGGCCTTTTCGGAAGACTATCAGAAAGTAGCATTGGTACATTGGTGGCCCTTTGCAAGTTTAGTTTGTGTGGTTTAGTTTCTCTTTTTCCCCTTTTATAAGAAAGTCCAGAGGTTTGCCTCGAATTCTGTATTTGATTTCTTCTCTAAATCAACATCATCTGTCTCAAGAAGGATTTCTACGGCAAAGATCAATGCTGGTTCGGATGGAGTTTGTAGAGTTTGAAATGGGTGGATCGCCCCAGGTTTGGAGAACTCTATTTTTCAGGTACTTATAAATTTGGAGCTCTCGCCGCCAGATAATCGCAGTCTAGGAAATTGTATTGATGCTTGTGCAAGATACATATTACTTAAAGTCCTTTGCGAATTACAATTTGAAGTTACGTATGGGCCGATATGACGTGGCATTGATATTCTTATTCTCGTCAAAACTCAATAGAAAGGGTGGAACTGTTCATGCCTTGTAAGGCAGTACAGTAATTTCATATCCGAACAAGCACATTCCTACCTAGGTACAAAAGAGTCTTTACAAAGAACCCCTAGCTTTTTCGGCTTATTACTAGTATAGCCTTAAGAATCTCTTTTATTATCCTATTCCTGTTTTACATGTAACCTGTAAGATAATTCAAGGAAGGCTCCGTACTCATATATGATTATACGTGATCCCCTATATTAGTTGTAATATAACTAGTGCTATAAGCCTTCTACTAATAAAGCAAGGGAAGAGTCTATATAACTGATAGGTGCAGAGTTTTAATATATAAATATTTTATTAACTCACTTATACGGAGGGAGGGCGGCTCGGGCGGGCATAATCTGAGCTGCCCGAGCTGCCGGATCCATTACGGCTGTCTCGGACCACCCGCCCGAGTCTCGGACCGACCGGACTCCGTATTAATGTGAATTGATCTAAATTAATCAGATTACTTGGCGATTTGATTTGATTAATACTTGTAGATATATTAATCTGATTTGATTTGATCAAGTACTATTAGTCGAATCAAATCAAATCATTTTCCACGCTGTGCAGCAGGAATGACAAAAGACTCGAGTTTAATAAATTAAAACTATTTCGAGATATCGTATTAAAGAACGTTTTTTGAATAAAATTTAATCTGGGCTATTTAATCAGCTAGCGTTTATATATAACTTATAGAAATTAATAATAATGATACAGTAATAATAATATTAATAAAAACATTCCAAATTAGGTCTAGCGAGTACCTATTTTTCTTTTACTTGATCCTTGCTTACTATACCGAATATCACTGAGATGCCTTACAACGCATCTACAATTTCACCCTTCCTACTGAGTTTTGGCGGTATCCAACTTGTTAACATGGCCCGTGTAAAACGACCTCAGGTCGCCAAGCACCGCGATCTTCCGTTTCACAACGTCTTGCCTGCAAACTCTCCCCTTGAATCGTACCAAATATAGTCTCTTCAATCGCCTCTTACAAGAGCGGCCCGAATATATATATATATGTGAACTACCCAGCCTTCAATTCACTCCAAACACCATTCAAGCACTCTTCATAAACACTAACACCAATCTCCCACTTCGACATCGCAGGAGCTGCCACCGCAGCTTCTATTGAGATCCCCGAATTTAGCGCCAGCTGTATAAGTGCAGCGGGAGTAAATGGGGAAAGCTCCCCATGTACGATACAAGATATGTTGGAGGAAGATGGAAGAAGAAATGTGTCTGCGGAGCTGTTGAAACCCGAGCGACTAGCTGGTGGTTTCGCTATCCTAGTTACCTACCAGTTCGTTGACCGAAAAGATCCGTGAGTTTCCAAGTTAATCGGTTTCTGCGAGTAGGTGCTGATATGATATATAGTAAACTTGCTTGGAAATATATGGGTGAGAGCCGTGACGACATTAGCAAGACTGGTAGTTTTAAGATTGAGACCTTGTCCGTTACACAGGTTGATTTGCCTTGAGCGGTTTATAGCAGCATAGAATTCAACAAATTCCCTCTTGAGTTATCAGACTCTATATTCTAATATTTGTGTACTGCCTAATCCCATTGATCTATATTTGTATGATAATCCCTATAAGTTAGCGAGTTATACTAACGGAACAGAAAGAAGTGTCTTAAATGACCCCATATGAAAGGCAAATACCCTTTTAATCCACTTCTATGAACCAAACTAATTCTTTGAAGGTATCTATCACTAGGCTATAAAACGGGCTAGCGCGCTGCAGGACCTAGTTATCAAGGCTTCTGCTCCGTACATCTCCCGCTTAATGTCCACCAAGATATCTGTCGGAGAACTATATTGTGGCAGTGCATGTAAGAGGTTCTAGATTGTTTCGGGAAGGATGCCACAGATATTTGATAGGCCAAAATACGAGCTCGTCCAAAAAAGAAAGTGGAGTTGGGATGCGATGCGATGTGGGGAAGTGTGGATTAGAGTGGGTTGCGAGATTGGGGAGGTACAGATGAGGCGTAGTCGGTGGCTAGCTACACCATTCTGGATTCTCGCTAAGGACTATTAGAGGGCTTCTAGTGGACATGGAAGGGGTGGAAGTTTCTTATCAGCGCAACTCACTTTGAACTATTTAATAATTCTAGGTCTTTCGAGTCATTAAAACAATGAAACGAAAATGCTGGGACAGCTTGAGTAATTGTCTTGAAATAGGCCGAAGTAATCACGAAAAATAATCTAGATCTTCCAGAAAGATCGCAGGTAACCTTCTGAAACATAATATTTGTAAAAGACCCTCACTTATTTAAATCTCAGGAACTTGAAAAACAAACAATTATGTAATCTCCTAGAAATCCGAACATAAATTAGTTATAAATCACCCTAATTTCTGTATAATGAAATCCATGCCTGATCTTATTACTAGCCCGGTTACCTCTCATCTCACACCATCAAAAGAACTTCAGATACCTTTCGTGTTCGGCATTTAGAGTTACTTTCCATAACGTGGGGAGGGGAGGGGGGCCTGGAAAGTGATATCCCAAGGGGGATTTAGGGAATACCAGAATGGAATTAACTATATAACTGATTTGGTAGATATTACGTCGTTTGACAAATAGAAAGCTTAGAATTAGTCTATACTAGCCCGACTATTTATAATTAGGAGTGGACTACTCTAGTAGGCATCAAAGCGTTTTACGCTAGCTAGGAATAAATAACTAATCGAGTCACTTTTCACATACTTATTACTATTTTTCACTTTAAACTAAGCCTCTATGTTAGTTGAAAAGCTATATGTATATACATCCTACAAAATTCTATGATTCCAGAGGCCCCTTCTCTAGAAATTTCCGTTCTATATAGGACTGTCTCTAAAATGCTCCATACAGAATAGAATTTCAAAAAACTCTACCGACTCGTTTTCCGGATTTCGATCGCTAAAACCATTTAATAACGACCTTCTAATGAAGAGAAGAATAGTGAGATTAACATCTCAAGACACCAGTAGCCTACAAGAACCACCGCCTACCATATCTCCAACATAACCACCATCTCTAACCCGCCATCATATCTACCACCAAACAGCATCGTTATTTTCCGCTTGATTCGCTTCACAGTAAAACTAGGCATTCAACAGTATCTACCCTTAGCACAAGAACAAAAAAGAGAAGCAGACAATAAACCAAGTATATAAACAAAAAACGCACGAGATATAACACTCCGACATGATTCTAAACTAAAGGAGTAGAAGTTATACTCGTACTTACTATAAGGTAGAAATAATCCATGATTCCAAATAATACCCCCAAATAAGAGTATAGATAACACCGTAATACAATCTTTCCAAGAGGAAAAAACAAGATAGTTACTCTTCCCACAAAGTTACATCTATAACCTATCCCTATTTATAATCAACAACACCTTCTACCTAAGATTTCTAAAAGTCCTCAATAAGATATTATCAGGAATCAATCACTTCCCTTCCCTTCAATTCCCTGATACCCGTCTACGAGTACCACATATATAATCAACTACCACCGAATTCCCATCTAACCAGCATATTCCCAGCCTTCTCCACTCCTTTTCGCCAACTCGCTCCCCTCCTTATAGTACCGTATAAGTACAGTACCAGCACACTCTTGAATCCCAACCCCAAAGATTCCAAAAACTGTTACGGAGTAATATGTACCTTACCCCCAAAAGATCTCTAACAAATCTATTACATGAGAAACAAAAAACATCTCGTAAAAGCCTTACGCTCATGAAATAGGTAAAAGGGTTAAATTTCTCTGGTTCTCTTTTCTCCAGAAGGCACCGGGATCTTACGTTCATGGTACTGTAACTTGTTAGACGACGTATTACTGTAGCACTCACGGTAAATAACAAGAATATATGGCAATAAGTACTATATCTTACTTGCTATCCTATCCCATCCTTGTTCAGTAACTACATGTCTTGTTATTCCAATCAATTCAAGCAATCAAAACTCGTTAGCCGAACTCCCGAGGCGTGAGTACAATACTTGCCCCATAAGGTTAAGTTTTTCCACTTCTCAAAGTCATATTCATTTGGAAAGAGAGAAAGAATGAGTGACAAGGAAATAGTTTACTACGGCACAAGCGGCACTACATCCAAGCAAAATAGTTTACCATCCCAAAACTACCGGCCAGGCCCCAGCTGAACAAAATGCCCTTGCATACCCCAGAATAACCTGGAGGCCAGACCAGGCCAAGCAAGACAACAAGGTAGCCAATTTCCAACCCCAATACCACGCTGAAGAAACCCCACGCCCTTTCAAAGTACATCGGCAATACTGCAGATGAGGATGGGTACATATGTAGTCACCGAAAAGGGCGGTTTTATAGGTCCCCTCGTGAAAAAGTAAGACATTTAATTTTAGACCATTCCATCATCCGTCTTGAAGAAATGCGAGTGCAAGGTAATTGTGATGAGCCTATGAATATTCAGGCGCCTACGGGAAATGACTTGAAGGTGTATGACTGCATAGCATATTGAGGGTGCGAGAATTTTGCGGGGTAGGGCATATAGCGGTTACGTGCTGTAAGCTGATTGATAGATACAATATCAGATCTGCCTAACTATGCACATTGTAAGGCATTTACTGTGACACCGTATGGTGAAAGTGGCTTCATTTTGGCTGTGCAACTTGATAGTATGTACCGATCAGGTCACCGCGACTGTTTGGGGTGGTTATTCGGTGGTTGGCAAATGGGGGCCTTCTCACAATGGACGTACCATGCAGGTATTCTGACAGAGTGCCTTCCATATTCAGCAGCGGCTTCACAATCTCGAATCAGAACGTGTGGGCCAAGTTCCTGGAGGTGGAAAGGTTGAGATGTAAGCACTAAGCAGTATGACCGAGCTTGCGGGTGTGCAGTAAGACATTCTCCGTAAGGCTGGAGATACAAATGTGACAAGAGAGGTTGTGACAGGTCATTGAAAAGTCATGGTATAATTATGCCTGTGTCCTTGTGACACATCGGGTTATGTGGTAGTCGGCCAACTTGAATAACCATGCAAGTTCAGCCTTAATATATGCCAGGCGAATCGATTGATGATCAAAGTTCCAGGTTTTTGAGAGGCCCGACCAAGTGCCAGCCAAACAGAGTGTAGAATCGCAAAGTCAAGGGATAAGCCGCCGGGCGAGGAACGGGTCGATCATCAAGGTCAAGGGTAATCTGCAGTCATCATCTTAGAACGGCCATGTCAACAAACGAATTGATAGCAATCCAGAACTGTGACGTGCTCAGACTGACAACATGTACTAGAGTTCCGCTGCGGATAGCTTGACTGAAGAGGAATCCTTTGCGTCTGCCCGCATAATCGACTTTTGAGAAACGATGTTTCTGTTCCCGTGGCTGACTGTATCTCACAACAGATACGCAGAAACTCTTCCAATATCGACGTATTAATCGTCAAGATGCTCATTTGTCATTGATCTTGAAATGCGAGCCCTCGGATGTGATCCTGGTCTAATGGGTTGTTGATTTCTACACGTGACACAGAAAGTTTCCTGGACGATAAGAGTCCTAAAGGAGATAGGTGTACGCCGTATCAAGGTAGTCCTTTCGGTACTTGTGGAAACAGATTTGGATTTTGCAAGCGCTCACGGTGTCGCTTGGCGATTTCGGCATTTCTCTTCTTTTCGATCCGTTGTTGGTAGAACATCTTTGCAAGAGCAAAGACTCGTGGCTCTTCTTCTGGAGTTATAGTCTCTTCAGGCTTCTTCTGTGTAGACGTAAGTCAAAACGTGTCTCTGAATTCGAGGTATTACCGTACCTTTTCCTCGGACTTGGTTTCCTCCTTCTCATTGTCTTTCTTGTCCTTGTCCTTTTTGTCTTTCTCTTTTTCCTTCTCCTTCTTCCTCTTCTGCTTCTCTTCAAATTCTTTCTTCACTCGTTCCACTTCGGCTTCCATCTCTTTCTTCTTCTTTGCCGCAACGGCTCCTTCGTCGATGATGGGAGTGCAAAACTTTCGGTCCTTGATATGGCCAGGACAGACGAAGAAGAAATCCTTCAAACCCATCAGAACCGAGCATGGTAAACTCTTCCAAATCACTGAGACCTACCTTGTTATCGGGTGCAACAAGTACACTACTACTGGGCTTGAAACATATCTCGCAAGGTTTAGAAGCCGTGTCCGCGACCTTGCGGTGAGTATAAATGTTGGGAAAGGAAGTCGCCATGGCAATAATCCCAAGGGCTATGCTTTATTTCACAGACGCTTCTTTGGGTAGTAGATATCAGGATTTGGTACAAGCCTTGACGTTGCAAGAGAGGATGTGCTGTCGCTTTGAATCAGGTGTAGGTCCAGAGTTGAGACGACGCTCCGAAGTTTAGGCCGAGGCCGACATATACCCGTGCCACCCATAGCTCAATACTTACACTAGAGTGACATTAGAACTAAATAGACAAGTACTGTACCTCTTGTGGTTTGAATCTCATCGTGTAGATTGCTAATGGCTCTTAGGTTTTGAAAGAATTCCGAAGAGCTTTCTACTATGGTTGATACTGCTGCCGTGCTTGTAGCTTTACGATGGCACCGGCACCTGCATTCACCCCGCCATCGGAACTTCCATTGAGGTTATCGTCATCCCTGCAAAAATTCTTTTCCAAGGATGATTCAATGCCTCATAGTACCCCGCCATTACAACAGCCATTCTTTCCAAGACACACCCCAAAATAGACCCCAACAAACCCAATACCTCTAAATTCATCTCAACCTCCAGAGTTACAGCACTTCTGTATACATCAATCATGGCCGAGCAAAAGAAAGCAGAGAACATGTTGTGGGGAGGCCGATTTACTGGTGCGTCTAATGCATTTGTAAACAAACAATCAATGAGTACTAGCTGACATTCACAGGCGGTCTTGACCCTTTGATGGTTGCATATAATGAGTCAATCTACTTCGACCGACACCTATACGCTCAAGACATCGCAGGAAGCATCGCATGGGCACGCGCAAACCAGAAAGCCGGCATTCTCACTCCTGAAGAATTCGCAGCAATTGAGTCCGGCTTCGAGAAGGTCAAGGAAGAATGGGTCTCCGGCACATTCAAGATCATTCCAGGCGTTGACGAGGATATCCACACCGCTAACGAGCGACGACTGGGAGAAATCATTGGCAAGGACATTGGAGGAAAGTTGCATACGGGCAGAAGTCGAAATGAACAAGTTGCGACCGATATGCGATTGTGGTTACGTGACGAGCTGCGAACGATTGAGGGACACATGGTCGACTTTTTGAAGGTCACTGCTGCCAGAGCGGAGAAGGAGATTGATCATATCATGCCGGGATACACACATTTGCAACGTGCTCAGCCTATTCGATGGAGTCACTGGATGTTATCGTATGGAACTGCTTTTGCCGCTGATCTTGAACGACTACGAGAGGTCATCTCGCGTGTGAACCAGAGTCCTCTGGGTGCTGGTGCTCTTGCTGGAAACTGCTTTGGGTTGGATAGACAGGCAATGGCTGAGGAGCTGGGTTTTGAGGGGTTAATTTGGAACAGCATGGCAGCAGTTTCAAGTCGTGACTTTGTCGTTGAGGCCATGCAATGGGGAAGCACACTTATGATGCACATGTCTCGGTAAGTTACCTTTAGAAAGATTCTACAATCCATTCTAACAGACATTTCTAGATGGGCCGAGGATCTTATCGTCTACTCCACCGGAGAGTTCGCATACGTCAGATTAGCCGACGCCTACTCAACAGGAAGTTCCCTCATGCCTCAGAAGAAGAACCCAGACTCCCTAGAGTTGTTGAGAGGAAAGTCCGGTCGAGCATTTGGCCACATGGCCGGTCTCATGATGACCGTCAAGGGCCTTCCAAGCACATACAACAAAGATCTCCAAGAATCTCTCGAGCCAATGCTTGACCATGTCAAGACGGTCTCCGACAGTATCCAAATCGCCACAGGAGTTCTCAGCACCCTAGCCATCAACCCAGAAAAGATGCGCGCATCCCTCGACCCATTCATGTTAGCCACAGATCTGGCAGACTACCTTGTCAAGAAAGGCGTGCCATTCCGAGAAACCCATCACATCTCCGGACAGTGTGTTGCCCACTCGGAAAAGACAGGTACACCCATGAACGAGATGAGCCACGCAGACTTCCAGGCCATCGATGCGAGATTCGATGCCGATGTACTCCAGTGTTTCGACTACGAGGTTAGTGTCGAGCAGCATTCTGCACAGGGCGGAACAGCTCGTAAGAGTGTCCTGGAACAGGTTGAGGTATTGAAGAAGATGCTTGTTTAATTTCTGCCGGAAAAAGGGAATCTTGAGAAAAGTTTTAGTTTAATGGATTGTCTTTTTTGTACTTCTAATACAGCAAGCATGATTGATTTGATATCCTATGATACAATAGATAGGACCAGAATAGAAAAAAAGCCCGTTTCTTTATTTCTTCTCTGGTATGCGTACATCTGGTCTGCAAATATCACTGGGCAGTCTTAACCCCAGGATGGGGGGTGGGCCCTTTAGGGCCCCCCACCGCCGTCGACGGGAGGCCCGAGAGAAACCTGAGTCTCGTAGTTGAATTCTTTCAAAGAACAAAAAAAAACCCACAAAAAAAAAGATATGCTATAATCTTTTTTTCTCTAGAGATAATTAGTACGAGCTTTTTTTGGGATTCAGGGAGAACTTACATTTACATGCGACCGAGCGGTCTGACGCTTGGCCAGGACGCGTCCAAATTAACGTATACGGAGGAAACAGTTGTAGTGATGGCGCTTGTGGGAATTGGTGCATATGGGAGCATACACTAACTGACTGGGCCAGGCGGGCAGGTTACCAGTTTTGGATGTCGGTGGTTGTGATATTTCGAGATATCAATATGATTTTGTGACTTTTGTGGGGCTGGGGGATACGCGAGGGATGCTGATTGGCTATGGGGAGGACTTCAGGTTGTTTTGTGGAGGCTTGCACGACGACAGCCGGTGTTTTTCCCTCGTGTACTTGCTTGGCCTGGATGCGACTTGAAGCAATTCACTACTTTGCATGTGTTGATACTCTTCTGGCTTACTGTACTAGCTATCCCGCAGCATCGAGTTGGGGTTGGGATGGGGGTAGAGTGGAAGGGAAGTGACAATAAAATCTTTACTCCTCTCGTCCGATTGTATACCCCGCCTCCCCCCAAGAAGGAACCCAATTGCCCCAGAAGACTCAGATAGCTGAAAAAATCGAGTTCGTACTTTCATCGTTTCAAAAGCGTCGGGACAAGTAGAGAATGTAAGATGTTGGGGAATGGGAGTCACGAATCGCGAACATTGGCAACACACAGTAGAAAACAAGAATACAATTCATAAACACATATACTCTCTACCTGTTCCTCGCTTGCTTGCTATTTCATGCCATGCAATCCTCCCTCAAAGCAACAAAGCGATGAAACCAGAGGAGAATCATAAGAGAGGGAGAGGAGGAGAAAACAAATCATCCCGTATCATATCCGCTCGCACGCTCGCAAAAGGATAACACGACGCCGAATATCCTAATTCCCAACCGCCCGCCCTAAAACAGCATGCTACGTGCAAGTCGTTTACAAGCGAAAACCCGCCAAATTACCCATTGCAATCGTCTCATTATAAGAGTTCAGTCTCAATACTACCCTCTCATGACTCGCTTAACCTTCACTCTCATCCATTTTATCCTTTCTCGCCATCTTCCCCGCAGCTATTCTCCCCGCCTTCCACACCCGAACCCGCTCCTTCAACTCTAAGTCCTCAACTACATCCTCGATCTTCAAAGCCATCCGATTGAAAGGATCATGAGGATCACTCAATAAATGTGTGAGAATGGTACTTCGGTCTAGAGTTTGTTTACTTGTCGGCAGGATGACCGGATTCTCCATCAAGATAGCCATGATAGGATCCGCGAACTCATCTGGAATCTCACCCAAGTCTCCTTCATTCTCATCCTCGAGCTGCTTGGCTATTGCAAACTTCTTCTTGAGATTTTCCCATTTGGCGATATCTTCCCCAGATCGCATGTTGTAACGTTGGAGAATACGAGAGGCGTTATCGAAATTCTCGGGTTTGTAAGACCGTCCATCTCGAGCAACTGCATTAACAAACTCTTCCGAGACCCCTAAATTCAAATAGATATCGATGAACTCGCTGAGTAATGTTCGTGGCTCGAAATGGTATTTCTGTGGGTCTTTGACCTTCAGGTTTGCTGATTTTGGCCCGACAATGGTGTCGAGTGTATAATCAACCATTGCTGCTACTCGATCAACAATTTCTGGCATCGTAAACGAGCCGCTGAGATTTTTTGTAAATAGCTTCATCATTGATACCGTTTCGTTGGTCAGTTGCATGTACTGTTGGGCCTGGCCTTCCGCAGTTTTTAGTTCTTCTTCTTTAGCTGTTCTTGCTTCTGGGTCGAGAGAAGTGTCGTCTAGTTCGCGTTGGAGATCATGTATCTTAGGGAATTTGGTGAGGGCTTCGTCCAGTACATAGGTGGCATCATTCAAAAGAAGATTGACAAATCGTAAGAAGAACTCGATGTTGGTCCTTGTTCAAAATTAGCCTGGATCATACGCATACAAAAACCCCCAACTTACTTGCTCTCTTGAGTCAATCTTTGCTTGTAGACATCATTCGTCCAGATACATTTGATCACCTGGAAAATCTCATACCGAATGTTGAATTTATCGTAAAATTGGGTATGCGCACCCGTTGACTCGACCTCTACCCATGGGTTAGCAGCGATGTTCTCTTAGCTATGTGTAAGATAGTCTTACCGATGTAGAACTTTATCAACGCATGAAGCAGATGATCGTTTGCAAATTTTGTACCGACGAGCGAGTCTCCCAGGATACCTTTTGTACGATGGTAGACTGGCCAGGTCCCGTGAAATAACAGAGAAACGAGTTTAGCTTTCAGGTAAGGATTTTTGATGTATTCGGAATTCGTTAGGAATGTGATACAAAATACAATGATTTCATCACCAAAAGCGGAGATCATAACATCTGGCATGAAGCTAGAAGCCCTATCAATAATCGATAGAGACAAAAATGCGAGGAAATAGAAGCTTACCGGAAGATGAAATTGAAGTTCCCTACAATGTCTTCAAGAACGTATTCAGGCAAAAATTTGAAGATGTCAGGTTGTTCAGACTTCAAAGGTAGCCTTGAGAGAAGTGATTAGCCTGGGAACGATACTCATTTCAATACTAAAGTACTAAAGACTTACTGGATAGTCTTGTCAGGAGTGTATTCTGACTGAGTCGCCACTCTGAGCAGCCAAACAGTTACATATCTCATGAATAGCAATGATTTTGTTTGCATTGATTTGTCAAAAAGAACGCCCTCGATTGCCAATTTTGTTTGCATCGACTCCATGAGTATGTCGTTATACTTCTTGAACTGCGCCTCAAACTGTGCGGCTTGTACGGGATTCTAAAGATGTCAATTATGTTCTTGCATCTTGCTGGGAGAAATCTTACGCTGGCATATTTGGATCGCTCTCTTTCGAATTCTTCAAGTTTTGATTGGAGATATTTGATATCTTTGTCCAAGCTCTTCAGACCACCATTTGTCGCCTCGCTGCCATAGTGATGCGCGGCCAAATTTAAGAAGAAGACTTCAGAGATGAAGTTTGATGCCCCTCCGACTTGGACCTTGTAGAACTCATCAGATGCTTCTTGATCTGCATTGAGCTTCGTTTCATCCGCAATATTAACACGGGGGTTTCTCCTCAGGTATTCAGGTTCAATTCTGGAAATTTTCGAAAATGTGGTATCCATGAACGGCTCACATAAACCGTCAAGAACTACTGTAACATTTATCAAAAACCCATCGGAAGATAGCTGAGTTTTGTCTGGTCGCATGGCTCTCCGCTTGTGATTAGAATTCACGATATAAGCGAACCAATCCAGAATCTTGTTTCTTGACGCCGGGCCAGCTTTGACAAAAGAATTGGTGATATCAAGTAAATCCCGCTGGTGTGTTTGTAAAGTTAATCGTAAAGCTTCTTGTGATGTCCGAATATGACTTTTATCCATGGACTTCGGAGAAGCAAAATACTCCTTGCAGACTTCCTTCTGAAGAGGAGAAATTCTGAAAAACGGTCCCAGAAGTGTATGACTCTCGATCCCAGGCGCCGATGTTGCCATTTGGAATAGAGGGTCCGCCGCAATAGCGACCACAATTTTTGAAAACTGGGCCAATTGCTTCAAAGCCTATCAAACAAACAAATTAATACTGTATAAGGTATAATTATTTCACATGATACTTACATTAATGTACGGCTTGTAGTTATCATTCATGGTCATGTTCGACAACTGTAAACTCAAACCGGCAACAGCCTTTGTAAGCATCAATTTTACAGTGTCGTCTTCCTCGAATCGAGAAACTGCCTCTATCAAGAAATCCGGACATATTCCCTTGTCTTCTGCGGCCTCAAAGAGGAAATGAGGAGTCAGAGAGTCAGTGGCGGGGTTGGATTCGCGGCTAGATGTTCTTGTCAGCAGTGTTTCTAGAATATCAGCGCTTCACTAACCCATATAGCTCTGGCATTTCCGCCGCAAATATGCAATGGCTCATACATAATCTTCTTGCCTCTTTCAAAACTTCATCTCTTCCAGTGACATTAACTTTCTGCGCTCTCTGGGCCTTTATTACACGTTTCCAGCATGGCAGAAGATAGTCCAGAACCGATTTCTGAGCGGGAATTGTCGAAGCTGCTTCGAGAATAGCCGAGTCCAACCGATCCTTTGTAAGTCGTAAAGGTAGCTTCTCTTCCTCCAATTCCGATCTCAAGTTGGGCAGGTAAATAAGTCTGTGGTTTGATGAATCCACCTGCTGGTCTGAATCCAAAGTCAATCTAAAGAGTTGACTCAAGACCCGATTCTCCCAATCTTCCATATTCTCACCCGTGGCCGGCCGTTTTGCGAGAGGTGCCGAGGGATACTGTATCTCATCTAGTTCAGCCCGAGTCCGTTTCATTGAGCGCTCTTCTGCTTTTCTTACGGTGATCTTTGGACCAGTTGAAGCTTGAGCCGTCAGTTTGGCAAACGGATTCTCAGTCGCTGCACTTGAGGAAGCTGATTTGATGGTAATTCTCGTTTTCTGAGCTGGTTCGACATTTGCTGGAGGATTTGGAGTCGAGGAGGAAGCTTGTGGATTCGACGACAAAGCTGTACCTTCTGCGGGCCCTTCGGGATTTGAAGTTGACGCGCTCGATCCCCCTAGCTTTTGCATTCGTCGCTGCCGGATCTACATGAATAACGTCGTCAGTTAGGCCCAAACCAAACAAGTAATAGCTGCAATCCTAACCTGGTCCATCTTCTCTTTGTCCGGTGCCTCTGGAGGAGGGGGCGGTTGCTGATCGTTGCTGTCCATACTTGCGATCAGAGTGGTGATTTCCTGGTTCGCAAGATGGTTGATGGTAGATGTTTATGGGCGAGAGCGATCGAGGTACGGCTTGAGTATTAATGTACAATGGTAGCCTTGTCCCACTCGAGTCACTTCACTGCAGTTACGCTTAGCGATCAAGGCAAGGCCAACCGATAAGGTTCTCTATCGCAACTTGCAGGGATGTGGGTGGAAACCCCTCGTCGGCCAATGCACCTCAACATTTACACTGAAACAATCTCCAGGCGAACAAGAAAAGTTGCAGAGAATCATTTCCCGTTAGCGTGACTGAAGTTAGCCTGTTTTATTGTTTTGATGTTTATTGATAAAACCAATTCACCAAAAGCCCTGCAATAGTTCGCTAACAAGAACTTTTTGTCTGACAGGAGACAAGGAGAAAATGAAAGTTGTGCTTGAAGTGTTATAATAGAGCCAAGAATGTTCAATACTGCCGTTACTCTTTTGCACTATGACAAATCTTAAGCCACTACTAAATGGCATAAGATTTGTACTGTAACAAAAAGTAAACTCTAATAAAGAAAGTGAATATAAGGAAATCCCTACAAACTCCTATTCTGATATACTTGTTGAGAATTTCAAACCATAAGACCAGAAGATGTTCGTCGAAATGACTTCAATAGTGGAGAGATCAGGAGTTCCTCCCCTGCTCAACAACTATATGAAAGTAGAAGAAACTCGAGCTGACTTGAAGAGGAGCAAATTCACACGTATACATAGTATCAAAAAGTACGAATAACGCTGTATTCATTATATTCGGATGCCCCTAAACTCCATGGCATGATTATCAAAAATGCTACCCCAAAAAACGCCATGCTTCTCAATCATGTCTCCCAGCAACTCATACACGAAGGATATGAGAATCCAAGGGTCGTCCGCTACCGGCTCAAGTCCAATAATGTCTGGCAATTGGGTAGCGACATACTTTTCGCCTCGTGCATCTTAGCCCTATCTATGCCAAACCAGCCTTGTGCATCTTGTATTAACTGATCTCTCTTATCTCTTTCGTCCTGACAGAGTATCTTCAACTCATTAACATAGACATTATCAGCCCGCGAATCAAGTTCAACGAGCTTTCTGGCTGTGTAACCTTCCACTTGAACAGGATTGATCCAATATTCTTTCTTGTAATGTTTTGAGTGACGAGGCATAGTATGGGGTGGAACAGCTTGGTCAAAACGCATTTCTGGCCCAGACGGAGATGAGCCAGAAAACAGGGAGGAAAGTAGCGGCAAGACGAATATTAGAAGGAGCGGTAATAATCCAGTCAGTACACTCGAAAGCGTTGGCGGGGGTTCGGGCGGCGCATTCGGGTCTCTTGGCCTTCTTCTGGGTCTTGCTCCTCCAAACTGTTGTACTCTAATTCCAGGACCTCCATTCATGTTGAAAACAAAACCAGGGCCTCCTGGCCCATCCCCAAATATTCCGCCGCCTGAAAAGACATTAGTTTGAGATTTTTCACTTGATGACATACTAGACTTACCACCACCAAACGCACCACCTAAACCGCCTCCAAAGAACCTATTGAACATCTCTTCGGGGGTGATCTCTTCTTCCCACATACCCCCACCACCTCCACGCTGCTGTCCCCTCGCACTTGACTGTCTCTGTGAGAATCCTGAGAATGGGCCAGGCTGAGGCGCACCACCACCGAAGCGGCTATCCGGATCCCCACCATATCTATCATACTTCTGTCTCTTTTCCTTATCGCCCAGCACCCCAAAAGCCCTGCTCACCATTTTGAAAGCCTCGTCCGCATGTTCGTGTCCATTCTTGTCGGGGTGCGTTAACAGACTGAGTTTCCGATATGCCTTCTTAATCTCACTCTCAGTCACCGTGGCTCTGACGTCTTCTATCCCCAAAATTTCGTAGAAGGCCGTGGGCGCACACCTTCGAACTCTCAAGACTGCGGTCTTTTGCTCCAAGGTATATTTCCTATCCTGGTTGCCCTGGTTATGGTCTCGACTTTTCGCAGTTCCATTCGATTTGGCATCTGTGCCGGACGCAGACATCGTATCGATGAGCCTTCTTCTCGCGGGATATAGAAACGATTAGAGGCGATCCAGAAATAAATGGGCTTGATGCGAACCCCTTTACTAGCGATGTTACTGTTGTTGTTGCGCAGTATTTGTTTTGGACACGACGCGGGAAGCCGTCGGTCTTCTTTGCCATAATGGTAGCCGTATCTCTCGGTCCTTGTTTACAGGGGTCGTCCCAAAACCCACGTGATCGTGGAGCTATCCCCTGCAAGTTCTCTAGCTCACGATGCGATGACCTCAGCGAAAAGTTGTGTGAGTAAACACTCTCTTTGAACAGGTGAGCCAAACTCAACGTATTCTCCTGGGCGCACTCGTACTTCAATTTTCTGCCTCCCCCAAAACTTCACCTCAAGATGTCTTCCGAGACAAAAAATGCGCAAGCTGCCAAAGGAACGGCCATTTCTATGGCCATGGATTGGGGGAGTAAGTCAACTCCACAAGCAGAATGCGCCTACAGTGATACTGACTTAAATCCCCAGAATCTCCTCTACCTCCAACAATTTTAGCAACTCTCCTTACCGCGTTACACATGCGCCCATTCCAAAGACTCCCAATGCTCTTTCCGCCCGTCCTTCTCTTGAGCACATACTTGAACCTGAACTCCTTCGTCGCCGATTCAGCTGGGATTACGGCTGCTTGGTCTGGTCTTTACCTAATCATGGCAAATAGAAGGAAGGTGAGAACCAGCGGCGTAGGCTGGGGGAGAAGAGTCGGAGAACGATTCGGGGCAAGGGGTTTGACTAGGGGATCCGCAATGGTTCTTGCGGGCATGAATGTTGTTGGTGGGGGTTTGGCGTATACATTTGGGAAGCTAGAAAAGGAAGAGAGCGTTATTTGATAATGACTTGATATTGAAAAATGGTGGCATGATATCATGGAGAACGATATGAGGACACTCAAAACTGTACGATTAAGGGCGCGAAAGCCCGCTTGGTCAGAATTGTACGATGAGTGTAGTGAGTAATGATTAACGAAGAGCTTACGAATTCCCTTACATCTCTAGGACGCTAAACCTGAGGTTCAGGAAAGCAAACCCATGTTTGGTTGGGCAGGCTACTTTCTACCACAGCCTAGTCTTTCAGATTGCAAATGTTTCACCCCTCTCTTGAACAACCCTCAGTAATACGATCCCCTCAATTCCAGCTCCTATCCAAGATAAGCACAACATCTTCCACATAATTGCAAAGTCCCAGCGGCGAATGGCCAACCCACCAGACCGACAGATGTATTTTCTAAACACGTCTGATGCGCGATACATTGCAAAACGTCAAAACGTCTAGTTCTGGAAAGTGTCACCCAAGGTTCCTGCCCAATATACTATCTCTACGTTTTCTTTTTTATTTTATTTATTTTTCAAAATACGTTGGGTAATTCTTCTGCGCAGGCAATATTTCGTTTATTGTAAGCGAAGTCTAGCGAGGGGGCGCTTTTTATATCTTGGCACTTTCAATGGTTACCATATTGTGGATGAAGAGTTCAGATAGGGCTCAGGGTAAGCAAATCAGTTGAATAGCTTTGAATAAATCAAACCCCCGAAGAGTGTAAGTACCGCAAGGTCACCAAGAGAAAAGAGTGGAGAAGAGCTGAATATTCAAAGGACCTTTGGCCATCCCATTAAAGTCTATGTACAATTGCACTGTCTACTCATACAACTTCTAGTGACATGTTCATTTCCCGCCCGTCTTCTTTCAATTTGTACAAATCACTCCCTCGAACGCCTTTTCCCGAATGCAAAATATTCTTTTCCAAGACAATTGACGCTTCAGTGCCGTACAAAACAATTTCCAAACTCCTTTGGGTATACCCCGATGAATGCCCCCCGTCCGATTGACAACGTCGTGTCAAAATGCGAAATAACCAGAAAAAGCATGATATTATCGCGTCGAAGGTCACAAACTGAACCAAACCCCGATGCAAAAAATCAAAGTTGCAGTCGAAATCAACACAAATTTCGTCACAGTAAACCTCTTGTATCTATGATCAGTGGAGGAGACCGATAGGTTCTTCTCAAATAACGCTACAACATCATCGACATCCTTTTCTTGTGGTTGGGGTGCGAAGAATCTTGGTGGTGCAAGCTGGAAATCAGCTGCTATTTTTCTAGGTGCAGGTGCAGTAGGAGTTTTCGGGACTGTGGGAGTCCAGTCCATACTGGAGTCTTCTAGAGAATTTTGATTGACAGATGGACCCGCCGCTATATCAATCAAGGCGGAAAACATTGTGTCAGGACCCTTTGGTTGAGGTCGTGGTACCGTGGGGTCAATAAGTGGAATGTTGCGCCAATTGGGCGTTTTTCGTGTGGCAGACTCTATCGAATCCAGAGCCATCTTTGCAATCTGGAAATAATTAGAAGAGGCAACGAACTGGAGAAAGAAGTCCATACCAAAACGTAAAATATAATCAAGGAAACGTGGAAGCTCATAGTAACCACGGCAATATTTAATCCGAAGACAAGCGGGTTTACATAAAGTAAGGTGATTGCATTAATCGCGCATGTCAAAATCTGGAAGAAATACCATTTTGTGTACCGGGTGAGGTGTGAAGTAAGAGGTTGAGATCCATTGTACTTTGGATTCCAGAAGGCGGAGGACAAGGTCAAGATGAGGCAAACAATTGAGTCGGTTGCAACCATGTCAACTGCGGTGTTGATGGTGTTGTTGAGAATACGGGGAGGGGCAGCGATAACGATGCTGCAGATGCTCAAGAGGATGCGAGCGATGATGGCGGTGATCCATATTAGGCGTCCAATGCTGGCAGTGATAGTGGTATGTTGACGATTCAGTTTCTCCGCTCTGCTCTTCCTCAAAACTTGACCAAAGAAGTCTTGTTTGGCAGTCTTGTACGAGAGCTTCAGAGCTTCGTTGGCGCCCGGTCGGCATTTCTCGCAAATTCCAGGGTATCGAAGTTCGGTGTTGCGAACGAACTCCTCTCGCGCAGCCTCCGAGGTGCCTTCGAAACCGGCGATGGCTGCGACCTTGAGACGCTGCTCGTTGCTACATTGCTTGCAGAAGCTGAAGGTATTGGTAGATGGGGCTTCGATTTCAAAGTCCAGTCGAGGGACAGTCAAGGGACGGCGGCGCAGATTTGCGCTTCCATTGTTGTCGCTAACGAGGGAGACTGGAGGATCGGTAATGTCTCCGTTCTATTGCGCGTGGCCATGTCAGTGTCTGCAATCTGCGAAATGAACGAGTAGCGGTACTCACCTCATCCAAGAAATTTTCTGCGTCGCAGCAGGGACAGACGAATGAAGTTATTCCACTGTGAAATTTGGTGGAAGATTTGACGTTGCAGAAGTAGCAAACGATGTAGTTGCTACGAAATGCCATGAGAGCATACTTGATCGATGTCGCAAGGCGATAGAAAACGTTCGAGTGCTTGATGGTCCGGGTCAGCGTTCCCTCGGTTGGGGTCTGTTCATCATCGGGGTTATCGTATAAGTAGGCGTGCGCGGGCAATCGCCGAGACATGGAGATGCTCATGGGTGTTGTGATGTACATCTTGGCAGTGGAGGTGAATAAGGTGTGATGATGGTGATGGCAATTGCGAAGGATCCGTCGAAAGCAACGTGGTTTGCGCCTGAATAGAAAAGGAGGAGATCTGGACGCTGGTAGAAGACGTTTTTGACTGCGGTGAATGTATACATGGAAACCGCGACTTTGTGGGAGCAACGCGACAGCCACCCCCCTTCACTCCAGCCAGCCACCATCCCTGCACCTTCCCACAACCCTACTGGTACCTAGGTATCATTGACTTTTATGAAATAGTCCAATCAGATAGCCCATTAAAGTGTCTTACAGAAAATTCGAATTATGATTGGTTTTTCTGTCTTTTGGACTCTGATACTGTTTTGTGAAGTTCGTGGCTCCCTTGGTCTCATAGCATACACTAAGGTGAAGCAAGAATTGTAAATGGTCAAGTACTCCATTGTTTCACCCAGAGTAAAAGTGAAGACTAGACTGAAGTGTTCCTTTCGAGACCCAGTACTCAACGATCTCATGGAGAAGATTAATCTAGGAGTTTCTAGTCGAATGCGGGGTTGAGAATCTGTAGCAACAACTAGATTTCTTTGGTACCAAGTATCGGTAAACTGAAGATTGGTTTCAGAATGAGTTTGTGAAATTTGACCGTGATCTCTCTTTGGAAACCTTTTAAAAGTCGGAAAAGGAACATTCGATCAATTTGAGTTTCTTCTACTAAACCTCCAGGAGGGTTGTCGTTGAGGCAACTCAGGGGAGTGAGAGGCATTAAAGTGGGCCAAGTCTCGCTTCGCAAGCACCCGGACCTGCAGCAACCTGGCCTCCACAACTCCTCGACATCGCAGCCTCAACATGGCATATCTCTCAGCCTTGCGATTGTGTATCGCAGCTACATTGATAGTAGTCACCACCGCATTCGTAAGAAAAAGTGACTGTTTTGGAGAACCTTCACTGATTGTCTCTAGTTACGGATTTTGTACATTCTGCCTTCCAAGCGGATATCCCACCAGAAACCCCGTGCAAAAAGCCGCCGCAATGGCGCAAGCCATATGGGAAAACATATGGTCATCGTTCTGGGTTCTGGTGGACATACAGCTGAGATGATGTCCCTCATGCGGGATTTTGACCCAAGAAAATACAAACACCGTACCTACATCATGTCATCTGGGGACGGGTTTTCTTCTAGCAAAGCTTTCGATATTGAGACGCGCATTCAGACCAATCATGCGGATCCACCATCCAAAGTCACAAATGCCGGAGAGTACAGTCCAGTTACCGGAACTTGGGATGTAAAACTGGTACCTCGAGCGAGAAAAATCCACCAACCTTTGTATACGACCCCCTTTTCGGCGTTATGGTGCCTGCTCGGTTGTTTCAAGGCTTTGAACGAAACAGCAAGATACTCGCGTGTGACGGAAGGTCAATTTCCAGATGTCATCGTCACAAATGGTCCTGCAACCGCCGTCATCTTTATACTAGCCGCTACAATTCTGAAGTTTTTCGCTGTGGCACCCGTTTGGTCCATGAAGATCATCTACGTGGAAAGTTGGGCTCGGGTCAAGACTTTGAGTCTGAGTGGCAAGATTTTGTTGAAGACCGGGCTTTGTGAGAGGTTTTTTGTGCAATGGGAGAAGCTAGCTTTGGCTATCAATGGACCTAGTGGAAGAAAAAAAGTTGAGTGGGAAGGATTCCTCGTCGAATAGACATACTATCTGCTCCTTGCTTTAGCCTTTGCAGTCATACAGTTACGAGATTTGCAACGACTTGCAGCTGAATATTTGCAGAGAAATTTTCAACAGTTGAGGCTTAGTATGTACAGCCCGAGGGTCTCTCTAACATTATGAGCAATCTCAGATGATTATGTGCAACAAGCTTTTGGTAGCTGAAGATCTCCATGATCTTGACCTTTCCCAAGAACTATGAATACACTTCCTGCGTATTGTACATTTACCCATATTCTACAAGAAATCTTTTTGCTACGCTGCCGCCTACACTTCTTCTGCCGCCACAACACCTTCAGGTGGGGATACTTCCTCCTCAAGTTCTGGGAGAGTTGTGTACGCTGCGTCTCGCATCCTTTCCACCGTCGCAACATTTTTCTTTGCCCACTCCATCCAGGAGTCATATGTCCGGTCTTCCAGCCCCATCCCAATTTCCAAAACACCTTTACCAAAGTAAGCTCCAACCCACGTTGCTTCTTCTCTCGCGACCCGACGCTCCACTTCCTCCTGATGTCGTAGGGCATAAAACTCTTTCCGGGCTATATCGTATGCTTTTGCTTTAGGAGTTTGTGCCTCGTTTATTAGCCATAGCTGTCTTTGAACAACACTGCAAAGTATCAGCTCAGGTCCGTCCTATTAAATCATTGCTCCTACCTTTCGCCTGACAATGGTATTCCCGGTTGCTCAATCCTCGACCAATTGCACCTCTGCCCATCCTTTCCATCATTTTCTAGTAACACCTTCGGCCTGGCCAGCTCCCACGGGTGATCGCGATAGAATTGCTGCCGTATTGAGTCCTCTTGGTATACAATATTTTGTGGCTTGAACATCTTGCTCGGCTTCCGGCTTTTAGAGCCTTCCTTTCCTTTCCGATGTCTAACAGGCTGTGTTCGTGTAAGAATCTCTCCAGGGGGGATTGAGCCAATGGCCTCGAACCATGCTGGTGTTTGGTGTATGCTGTTGGTTTCGAGGAGGGCCGATGCCATTTGATAAACCCGCGCGGGTTTTAGATTACGGACTCCCATGGTGGATAGAACCGATCTGAGTTTATATCAGCTGTGCGCCTGTAAATCAAGCAAAATTTCACGTACAGTCGTCAGTAATGTTGCGATCGTCCAGGGTCGAGTCTCCCCTCCAGCTGGTGGCTGTGTTCAACCCTGAATAATTTCGGCAGGGGTGTGGTCGGATTAAATTTCCACCGTCATCGCAAAAATAGCTTGGCAATAATATCTCAAGATTTCAGAACCTCAACTCAAAGAGCATTGCGCCTCTGTCTCCATACCATTCAATTCAATTTTCGACCGAGGAAGAGGGCAGAATTACCGAAAAAATTTCACCATTGCTTAGACGGCAACGGTGACAAAAAGCTCACAATGTTAGGAAGCTCATGTCCGTCTTCTTCTGCAGCTCTCCCTCGACGGCCCGTTCTCTCGTCACGAAGGTAGCAGCACATCGACGAGTGCTTTCGTTCCTATATCCAATTGACTCTCTGCGTAATTCGCGACCTTCAAAACGCAAGCGACGTCCTCAAGCTGTTCGCGAGATGGTGTCCACAACCACTCCGAATTTCGAATCATGGTTTATCAATTCCCTAGCCAACGCTGGCAATTGCAATAAACACAACTTGAAACCCCTCCATCCCACCTCTTTTTTCTCATCTCGGCGACCAGATTTATCAGCCAAGAGACGACAAATTCACAATCTTACGCCTCAGCGGCAGCATGCTACGAAAGATATGGAACCCAAAAATATCGGAGATGAGGATAGCGAGCCCAATCGAACAAAAGAAGAGCTCATGGAGTTGGTGGACCAGTATGACGGGGAATCTTTGACCGGTCAGCTGCCGATACCAGACCTAGAGCTCCCGAGTCTCTATCAACCCAGCGATGGACCAAATCTCACCGTTTCTGACAAGGAGGAAGACGAATGGCCACCCCCGCATTATGCCTGGCGTGCAAGCCCGGAAACTGAAAAGAAGCTCGACCGTCTAGAGCTGCTTCTTTCAGAAAAGAACCCAGATCCAGATTTAGCATACCAAATTTACAGAGATCTACCAAAGCCGGGAGTCCCGTACCTTGATTCAGGCACCAGACATAAATTCCTACGTTGTCTATATACGGTGGAAAAAAAGGACGAACAGTCCATGTTGCGATATTTGTCTGTTATTGATGATATGAAGAATACGGCCATACCTTTGCGATCGACGGAATGGAATAGTGCCATCTCGTTTGTAGCACGGTATGTTGACCGGTCTACAGAGGTCGAAGTTGAGGCTGCATTGCATATGTGGAGAGATATGGAGCATTCTGCTGGGATCAAGGGCACTGCTACCACTTTTAATATTCTTTTTGACGTGGCCTGTAAGGCAGGGAAATTTGTTCTGGCAGAGATGATCTACAAAGAAATGCTTACTCGTGGTTTGGAGTTTGATCGTTTTCATCATGTCAGTTTGATCCATTATCATGCTCTTAAAAGGAATGGCGATGGTGCGAGAGCGGCATACAAAGCTCTCGTTGAAGCTGGAGAAATCGTTGATACAATCGTCTTGAATGCTATGATTGCCGCTCTGGTTTCATCCTATGAGGCGAACGCTGCCCATAACATATATCATCGGATGAAGAAGATGTATTTGGAGCAGCCCGAGCCCAAACTGGCGCCGCGCCACTATCTCAAACAGCGAGAGATTACTAGGAGATTGAAAGAAATAGCCCTAGTCACGAAAACGGATCTTGCCAGTAGAAAATTGCACCAGAGGAATTCCATCATCGCACCGGATCTTCACACTTACCAAATCCTTGTGAGGTATTATGCGGTCGAAGCCGGTGAGCTTGATAAAGCTACACGACTTCTCGAGGAGATGAAACAATTCAATATCCCCATCCATGGCTCCCTTTTCCTAGCCCTGCTGAAAGGATTTGCCGCGCATGGAGGCATTCGATACACAGACTGGACATCTGAGCGCCTCGAAAGCGTCTGGAAATCGTGTGTCTCGGCCGCCGGGAACGAGAACTTGGACGTGTTCCTCTCCAAATGGATGGTCGTATGGGCACTGAAAGCATTTTCAAAATGCTGTGGGAAGAGAAGGGCTTTGCAAGCTTGGGAAGAGGTCAAGGTCCACTGGAAACCAGACGAGATGGAGCTGGTGTTCGTGATGGACAAACTTACTTTGTTGGTGAAAGAAGCGGATAAGGAGTCCAATGAGGATTCCAAAGACAGAGAATGGCTGTTGGGAGTGTAGAAATTTTATGAATGCATCTGTCCATCTACCAGACTATGTAAATATGGGACTGGACTAGAAGCGACAAATTTCGTTTATTTTGTACTATACCTATATAGAGATATCTCGTACATTGTAAGATTTGCCAGTTTCTTTTTTCCGTACTTATGATCTTGCTCCTCGTACCCCTTTCACGCAAAGGTCCTCACAGCGAGAATCGTATCGGGGGTTGAAATTGAAATGTCATATGGAGATATTCTCTTCCGCGATTGCCCTTTGGCGAATACAATGCGGTATCTGGAAAAGATAGACTTGCCTCTCCTCAAACACCATATCATGAATATCCTCATCCCAGTTCACAGAGGGTCCCTGTGGCTTTTCTTCCAGAGTGGCAGCGCCTAGGGGTAAAGAGCAGGTTTAGCTTAACTGTAAATAGCTCGCTTATTGAAGTAAATCCATATGGCATTTTTTCTATGTGCCAGTTCCTATGCCACTCATCGTTTTACTAACAAGTTTACTAGTAAATCAACAAGAAAAGAAAGAGAAAAAGGGAAGGAAGGTGGTGTTTGGGTTAGGTACCGTGGTTAAGATGTCGGGGAACAAGAGCTTGAATAAGGGAGCGTCAAACGGACTACAGGAACTTACTATTAAACTGATTAGTCTTAGGGACCGCGATACGGTGACTTGTTCTGAAGGAGTTTGAAAGGTAGAAATTGCTTGTTTGATACCTTTTCTTATGGCCCGATGGGGGGGAGATTAGCGATTTGCTGTGGTGTGGTGGTGACATTGCAGGGCGGATCGTGACCTTTTCGGGCGGGGGGAGGTTCATTCTTCTAAGGGAGAAGAAGGTGTACTAAGAAGTAGTAGACTATCGCTTGTTCTGTTGATAAGGTGGTATTTGAGATAATTCTTAATTTATACTTGTAGTAACGGTAAACGACTAAACCACCACCTAATCAATTCTTTTGTAACAGAACTACTACCTATGTACCCCCTCACTAGTATACTAATTAACTTTCTGGCAAAGTAGTGTTAGCTTCACAGGTAGTATTTCTAGTAGGGGAAGCCTAAAGTGCATGATTTACTTCCGTACCTACAGTGTCCCCGAACCGCAATCAAAATACATAAGATCAAATAAGGTTAACATCAACGTTCGGTAACTGGAATTCCATTCGGTTCCAGAGGCATATATTCCATGGAATTTCCAGAGCCTGCTAATGGAAGGAATCTTTCCATTTTATATAAGCTCTGGAAGGATTCCAGGTGGAATGGAATGGAATAATTCTATGGAATATGGTTCCATGGCCGAACGTTGGTTAACATAAAGATTCTAGCAATAACCAAGTCCCTAGTAGTATTTACTGTATTAATAGACGTATATCCTAGGACTTTGGTCTACCCGTACTACCTACCTACCTACGAGGCGACATGGGGATGCATATGTATAAGTAGGGGCATAAGGCGTCGTTTCTTGTGGTGACATAGAGTAGTACTGGTTTTAATTTCATCAAATCTGTATGGAAAACACTAATAACAACAACGATTGGTATACAAGTGGTATTTCTGCCTTTTTATTTAACTGGGTGGTAGTTAGTTGTTTCCCGTCGTGATAAATATGCTCCTCACTCCATGTCACCTTCCTCGTTCTCGCCTTCCACAAGCCCATTAAATACCCTTCCTTTCGCAACCTCGCTCTCTACCCACATAGTCCATTCATAATATGGCATCCATTCTGCGGGCACATTTCGATGTAAGGCACTGAACCATCTCGCCGTCACCTCTTCATTTTCTGTTCTCTTCTTTTTATCCTCCCGTGCAACCCACTCATTTCGTGTGATGGGGGTCATGATAAGTTGCATGGCGACGAAGTGAGCACACAGAATCTGGCATACACGATTCACTGGATTGGTGAGATAAGCGAAGGAAGGCTGAGGAGCAAAGTAAGAGAAGTATCCGTATATTTTGCGGAGCGAGGCATAAGCTGTTGTGAAATTAGCTGATAGGTGTCTCGGTTATGGGATGGGGGTATGCTTACCGTCCCTTGAAGAGGTGATGTGAGGGTTGGAACCCATGATGGAGGCTCGGGCCATGCCCTCGCTAAGCACTGACCAAAGTCCCCGCTCAGCATTGGCCATTGCTCCACTGCTAAATTGGTTTCTCCTTTTCTACACTTTTCTACTCTATTCTTTTGACGTCACGTATTTGTCAAACAGTTTCTTGGAAGACTCCAGAAACTCTTCCTCTCTCTATATATAGAGGAAGAGATTGCATGTATGTAGTCTTCACGCACTTCTTAATTGAATATTCGAAACCACACCTTTGAGCTATTCGAGGTCTGGCCTCTCACAGGTGATGAGGGAACGAGCTACTTCGTGCAGCATCTTGAACATTTCTATCTCAACCGGATGATCGCATAAGGGCTGCAGTCTCTCCAGGCTGTTGAGAGCCTTCCTTACTAGTATCGGATGAACTAGAGGTGCTGCCAACATCAAATTATCTATCGATTCTGGTATCTCAGTCTGTTCGAAAGCTTGTTCAAACAATACTCGATGACGTTTGACGCCCATTTGAAACCCCACCGTTACGGTACCACGGATAAAAGTCATATATTCGAGAAGTCCATCTTCAAGCAGAACTGACTGGAATAGAAGCGAGAAGCAAGCTGCCAACATTGCGTTTCCCTGCTCAAAATTGGCAAGACCGGCGGTAATCGCTACATTAAGTTTTGTGATTGCTGTTACGCGGTGGGAGATGGCGGTGCAAGATAGGGCTTTGGAGGTCACGGGATTGGGCTCTTCGTCTGCGAGCTCAGAAGCGCTTAAAGCCAGCATTGCGTGGAGAAGATACCCATGCTGTCGTCGGGTTATTACCATCTCAATTGTATCCTCTGGGAAGAGAACAGCTTACCTCGTGAGCAATAGCGGGAATTTCGTGCTTCCAGACCGACTCACTTCCGGTTGGATGGTGTGGATATGCACTGTCAATGAAATTTTGGAATAGTCTGAAATCATTGGCATTGAAAACCGGGCCTTGAACTTGTGGCAATGCAGGAATTGAGTCTGGGGGTCCCGTTCTTCGTGCCAAAGCCCTACTTGGAATAGTTTGTGCCTGTAGCTGTATATTATCAGGCCACTTGCAAGCTAAGTTTCGGTGAGCGCAGTAATCGCATGCTGGGCGATTTTCTTTGCACTATATGTATATATTAGCGATCGCTATGACTCTATTTTCAAAACGACGTCTTTTAACATTGATACCTTGATTCTAGCTCTTTTGCAATTGAAGCAACCCCGTCTTGCTTTTGTGTGCCCTTTTCTTTCTCTCTTTTTCGTTGTGACAACACCTCCCGAAGGCTCGCTTTGCAATGACAGTGGTGTATGAGAATCTCTTGGTACTGAGAAGTTTTCATTCAACGATCGCAGAGTACCAGAAGATTCATCCGAAATTTCCGGGGTGAGTTCAGAAAGGAGATTTGACATATTGACTACTTTCCCGTCTCTTCGAAATTGCACTCGGTTGTTGGATTGGAATTAAGAGCACTCATAAGTCCCTTGAATGTTTCTTCGTCTTACTACGTCGTTATTCGAGCGTTGAATAGACGCCCTTAATGCAATTGTGATGTGAACTCGGCAATTCTAGGGGGTAGAATGCATCTTGAAGTTTGCAGAGCATACTCAGGAGACGTGAACGATGTTGTTGTATTCCTTTCAGCTGAATGATATGAAATAGGAGGCTATGCAAAGAATGATAGCTGCCTAATTCTTGTGGCTTAAGGAGGCTTACAGCTTTATTGGTAATCACATGACAGCCCCCCTCATTATCACAAGAAGGTCTTTAGGGACATCAGAATACAAGAGAATATAGAACGCCGGATTCTGGTGTCATCACAAGAAGCTGTGCGATTAGCCTCGAGTTGAGTAGCAACTCTCATGAGTATGATGTCTGATCTTGGAATATCCCCGGGGCCGCCAGTGAATTCGTTGTTACACATGACATAATTTTCAACCTTATATCTAACCAATCATCTGTCACCCAGCTTTGTAAGGGACCCATTGTGCTAGCGATACTTACACAATCAACGCCATTGTACTTAGCTTAACAAGATAGATAAGTTCTAATTGTCGCAAATCGCTCGTATAAATAATTTAGCTGTAGAAGGCTTTTAGGATATGATTATTCAAACCTTGGTGTTTAGAATAACGACAAAATGTCCTATATCTGAAATCGCCTCCATACTATATTTGGGCGTCAGTGCCTTCACTTGTGTAACCGCATGGAGGACCAGTGTCTAAACTCTTGAATACATTGCCGGTTCTTGAGGACTTCGATCACTGCTCGTTTGCTAACGTTCAAAGACCATGATCCGGAAAGTCGTCGGGAACGAAGCCTTCCAAGTTGCATCTTTCGATACGGAGAAAGATGTAAAGGCGACAAGAATGAAAAAGAAAAAGTGAAATATTTAATTTAGCAAAGAAGAGAAAGGAGTTGTCATCAAAAGTTAGTTGGAGGTTGTAGGTGGCATAGGTGGCATCCATAGGTAGGCGAAGAGGGGCACCCAGTCACGTGGAGATTGTAGATCTCGCGTCAACTTCGTGGCCCCTGCGCGCCCTACGCGACGACATGGGAACGGCTATTTGTACTTACCTGAGGAGGACCTGGATCTTGGTCCTTGGACTTCGGAACTCAACATCTTGAACAGCCAAGACGAGGAGCCCCTTTGTCTTTGGTGAATGAACGCAAAAGCTGGCTACCACAATCATCCCCATCACTTCCACCTTTGGAAAACACATCCAGGGCATCTTTTTCATCTTCAAGATGGCAGGTTCCTCAGCACCCGCATCCGCATCCGCATCCGCAAAGAGGAAGCACAGCACCCTCGATGCGCCTGTCTCCCCTCCCCCCTCACGTCGCAAGCTTCAATCCTCGACAACGAGTATGTACTGCCCTTCCCTGACCACAGTAGTACTCACACTCGCACTCGTACCTGTCGAACTTGGCCCAGCTAACAGGTCGGTGACAGAGTCCGCTGTTTCCTCATTCTTCACCCCCGCATCCCAGAAGCTCCCGGAGAAGATCAACTGGCAAGAACGTTCTCCCGACGAATCGTCACCTACTACCCTGCTTGTGGCGAAATATATCCCAGAGAACTCGAGCTCTGGATTTGGTGCACACGATAACAAGAACAAGAAAGTTGCTGCATTTGATTTCGTTCGTAATCTCCGCTCTCGATCGAGAAGGTCTGAGTAACTCTGACATGGATTTGTCTTGTAGGATTCTACTCTCATCAAAACCTCCTCAGGCAAGAAGTTTGCTTCCAACAGCGAGGACTGGAAATGGTGGGATCCATCAGTGCCCGGAAGACTTCGAAAGCTCCATAATGAGGAAGGGTACGTTGCATTCCGCTTCCAAGAGATGGGATTAAATAACCAACATCGTCTTAGTTATCGGGTCGTAATTGTCAGTAACCAGGGGGGAATTGCTTTGAAAGCGGATCCGAAAGTTTCCAAATCAAATCAATCAAAAGTGGCCGTATTCAAGGCCAAGGTTTCGGCCGTCTTGAATCAGCTGGACCTACCAGTCAATCTCTACGCAGCTACCGAGAAAGATATATATCGTAAGCCACGCACAGGAATGTGGACAGAATTGCTGGACGATTACGATATTCATCCTGATGACCTTGATCTGGAGCACTCTCTTTTCGTTGGTGATGCTGCTGGGCGTCACGCGGAAGCGGGGCGAGCAAAAGACTTCAGTTGTTCTGATCGGTATGCCCCAATTCTTCGTTCAAGTGATTACAATTTTCACACAAGATAGCGATTTTGCAGGGAACATTGGTCTCAAGTTTCAGACTCCGGAAGAGTTCTTTCTCGGCGAATCACCTAGGCCCTTTGCTCGCACCTTTGAGCCATCGGAATTTGTGGCCCGTTCTGCGGCTGAAGGTTTGTCACAGTGTAACGTTCTACTACTTGACGGGAACGATAACTTATCTCTTGCCTAGTTTTTGCGCCCTTTCTGAAGAAAAATAAACAAGATATCGTCATGTTTTGTGGAAGTCCAGGTGCTGGAAAGTCTACGTTCTATTGGAAAAACCTTGAACCAATCGGGTATGAGAGAGTCAATCAAGACATCTTGAAAACAGTGTGTATTACATGTTACAGAGCGTGATCATTATTCTGATACTCAAGCAGCGGGAGAAGTGTTTGAAGGTTGCAGACGAGTTCTTGAAAGAAGGCAAATCAGTGGCAGTTGGTTAGTATTATCGACTTTCGCAGAAGGTGTATGCATACTAATTTTGCCATAGACAATACCAATGCCGATGTCGCTGTTCGAAAAAAGTGGGTGGACCTCGCTGCAAAGCATTCCGTGCCGATCCGCTGTGTACTTTTCAGTGCTACCACCATGCTCTCCGAGCACAATGCTGCAGTTCGAGCGTTTAACAAAAGTGTGAGTGATCTCCCTCTCCTCACCAATGCAATGCATTCGATCCCAACGAAGAGTTGCTGTATGCAAAGCCTTGTCACATATGGACGTTGGCATGTGAGTATGTAGCTCATCATTTTGTGCAGATGAACCCTGAGAATCGACCCATTCTCCCAGGTATGGCATTCAAGGGTTTCACTTCACGGTATCATGCCCCTCAGTTGAGTGAGGGATTTCAAGATATCACAGAAGTGGCTTTTCAGGTACGCCTATCACTCAAGCCTACAACATTATTATAATTTCACCTGTGCTAATCGGACTGCTTGAGATTAGTTTCAGGGGACTGATACGGAGAAAGAAGTGTGGTTACGACATTGGACTTAAGAAATTTGCCAAAGTGGGTGTGAAGAGCAGCAGTCTGTATGTTGTGCACCAGACTACAGCCGCATCATCAAACCTAATTCGGCCTCTTACACCGGGCATTGCGTGTTCAATAATACCCCTCTTCGTATCCCGAAGTGATGTGAAAATTATTTCTGTTCAATTGAGGGGTCGATTGATACCCGGATATCGATCATCATCAAAACTCAACTTCACAGTTCGGGCTAAGCCTAAAAGAATTCTTTTTCTTTTGAGTGACTGCAAATACGACCTTTAGCCATCAAAAGCCTACTTTTCTGGAGTTCCGGCGAACGCTGTGGAAGTCAAAGATGGAGAGATATGATGAGCATTATTGAAACGCTCGAGTTCTTCGTTACTGGATACTAGAAAAATCCCCACGGTGCGATTTTGTTCTGCAATTCTCACCATGAAAATTTGGATTTTATTAATCACGTTATGGTGCTGTTTCCTGCTGACATTCGGGCCTCTTGTTGAGTTTTTTAAGCTGCAGCAACCATTCCAGGTTACTGAGAGGGTCGCTAACTTGTACAGCGGAGACATGATGTCAAAATAGAAATCCACTTATTACGTGGATCAATTTTCTGACTACGCGATTGCTTAGTAATGTTGATCATTCTTCTCATTCTTCTCATTCTTCTCATTATTCCTCTATGATATGATATTATAGCATAGATTTCATGTATTTCCGTTTAGTTGCTTTGATTTTACCAGACACTTGAACCTAGTGGTTCTGTGATTGGTGCGTTCTGAGATAACGTTTGTTTACTCTCAAGCATTTTGTTTTGGGCCCCCCTTTTTTTTGGTGTGGTGGGGGTGTTCAAGGCCCGGGCAACGAGCGGCTTACGAATTGCAAACTCCTTTTGGGGAGAAATAACCGTTCTTCGAACAGGCCACGTTATGGTCCGAACAGGGCAACCAAACTTACCAAAGGAAGAGGTTGGTGTTTGATGTTTCGTGGATCTTGGTCTAGTGTTTGGGCTGTCTAATGGTCTGAACTTTTGGGATGGTGTCGATTGCTGAAGATGCGATACTTCCCCGTCGCAAACAATACAGCAGCCCTTCGGTTGAATTCGCTCAGATTCTTCTTGGAAACACAGGTTGCATTTTACCTCGTGGCCCAAGTTTAACAAAGCTGTTCACCGTTGAGTGACGCTGCCGTCCGGAGAGGAGCCGTCTCGACCACATGGAATGCCCACAATCCATCATGACATTTTGGCCATGATTACGAAGTACGGTAGGTACTTCTGCGAAGGGTACTCCGTATTCTGCAGAGAACCTCGCCGTGTTTACGGCCCTGGTTGGACTGGTTCCAAGGGCTGAAGGCGCGGTGTGTTGTTGGCAAGGCTTGATAGTATCGTGCTGGGGTTTTTTTGGTTTTGTTCCTGGCCCTGACAGACTAACCCTACATTTGCGTCTACCTAAGCCAATCAAGGTGGCGATTTATTGTGCCGAAGGGAGCTTGCAGGCTTCCGCGTAGCGACCCGCGTGGGTTAGGGGGTGTGCTGGAAAAGTTCTGGACTAACCGGGTGACAAGGAAGCGAATGGGGCAAGGGCGAAAAGTGTGGATGACGCAGCGTTGCAGACATTTCGACGGCGCTCATTGACGTTGAAGTTGAAAGCTGCAGGAGGGACTCAAGGAAGTTAGGAAGGCAACTGGTGCAAGATGAGATTGTGAGATTCTGAGAAGTGACGGACCACCATAGGGCCCTGGCACTACATCTACTTCTGCTTTGACAGACTACGGACTACAGTAGTTCGTTTCGGAGCTTCGGGATTCTCGTGAGAATCAAGCGGTCGGGATTTTCAAAGATGCTCCCTTGGGAAGTTGGGAGAGCCCATGCCATGGCTTTCGCAGACCCTGTCCTGTTCATCATCTTCCACTCCCGCTCACCATCATGGAATTTGCACGCTTTCGCGCAGGTACCCGAGCTGGGGTGAAGGGCGGTCTCACCAACGCAATCATCGATGTCGATTGCTCAATACTTGTAATTCCCCCAACCACCTGTTCAGCAGCCGGAGCCATCTGAACCGACTCGTGACATCTTGTCTGAAATTCTGTTTGTGCACTTGCACTCATCAGTGTCGGCTACGGTATGGCATCTGCACCCTACGACCAGCCAGTGGGTGACCTATGGTGCACTGCCAGACGATCGAAGGCGGTCACGGGAAGCTGACAACGAATACCACGGGGGCACTTGTGCTGGCACCACTGGGAGAACATGTCCCAACTGGGACGATTCCACAGACAACCGGAGGCTTGCGAGTGGTGGGGGGATGGTTGGAAGTGTGGAAGACGCTGGAACGATGCCGGGAGGGCAGAGGCAGAGGCGCAGCAGGGAGGGAGGGGAAGGCTTTCAGGGGGTGACGACGGTCAACACTTTGCATCCTCAAATGCCGTGACACGGTGGCCGAGGTTGAGTGTAAACACGAAGTAGACAGTAAAGGTTACTTCGAAGTACGTTCGTCCTCTGGTACTGGCACTTGGCACACTATTCCTAAACAGTATCACGATCTCTTCTGCCACGACTCTCAGGCAGAGAAAGATCACGGCTTTACAGGGCCGGGGGAGGTAGTTTTGACGATGCAATCAGCTCACGGAATCAGCACACAATACAAAGATTCTTCATTCCATAGTCCTCGCAGGCTTCCGAAGCCGAGTTTCTCTCTCACTGGCTCGGCTCGGTGACCTTTCCAAGGTTTGGTGGGATCGAGTGAGTTGCTTTTTTTTCTTTTCACAAGGGATGGGGATGGTGCTTCCACACCCGAAAACTCGCTTGAGGTTTAAACGGCCGGTGTCCTTTCTCTAATGTTCTCCCGTTCACAGTGACTCCACAGGCACATTCACATCCATACCCACATCCACATCCACACCCCTCCCTCTTCGCTGGGTCTTCTCCCACACTCCGTGGGAGCCTTTTGACTGGCTCCCTGATCAGAAGTCATTGGCCCTGGCTGCTCGGCAGGGACCCTCGCTTCCAGACTGCCTTTCCTCCTTGCTCCTTGCACCTTGCTCCCCAACCCTGACTTACCCTGCTCGGCCAGGCCAGCTCCCCTACCCTGTCACGACTTACTGCCCAGACTTCTCGACCTCCCCTGCCAGCCCGTCGCTCACAACGTCAAGTGGGGCACTACCTTGGCTCGCCGTCACACTGGGACTTTTAGTCCAGGTATCCACCCCTAGATTAGAGCTTCCACGCAGACAGGCAGCGGACCCGGACTCTGCCTTTGCTGCCAGTAAACTCTCTAATCTTTTGACCGGGGCAGATGGACTGATGCTGCCAAACCCCAGTCCCTAGCCCCCTAGCCCCCTAGCTTCCTAGCCCCGCAGTCTTGGGCCTTGATTGGGAGCTCCGGGCGAACTCTGCCAGCAGCGCGAACGGGCTTGCTTATGACTGGCTGCGTGGCCGAAGAAACTAAAAAGGACCTTCACAGAAAATCGCACCAGGCCCAAGTCCACCAACACCCTTTTTATCCTACGTGTACCTGCCTCCTCTTCGAATCACGACCTCAATCCAGCTGTCTCCGACCACGTACGACTCCGTATGACTTTGTGAGCAACCAATTCCTCCATTCAAAGCTCTCCCGACGAAAAAAAAAAGCATACAAGAACATGTCGGTCGTCTGCTTGCTATAATCGGTAATCAACAGCGCAGCCAGAAAACACACCGATACGAAACTTCACCTTAAATTTGGAGAACACCACAATGTCTCCAATACTCAAGCCGCTATTGCTGCCACGAATGGTGGAGGAGAGAAGACAGAGAGAAGGCATACTCGACGCCGAAATGGACCTCTCGTCCACATCCTTCTGTTCCCAGACTTCTTCATCCGATGTACCTTCACCAGTAACTCCAAACTTCTCCCGACAAGGGCACATGAGATATTCTAGCTCCACATCTTCAATTGAATCAACATTCCACGCTGCGCTCACCGACAGTCCGTCCTCACCAACCTTTGTAGGATCTAAATCAAGCAAGCGATCATTGCCAGACGTCCAGGAAGAGCCACAAGAACGGGACGAGGATTTCGACATGTTTGACGATGCGGTTGATGACGACCTATATGATTGTTTGTGTAAGTAGTCATGGGCGGCGTTCATTATAAACAGGATACAGGATTACGGCTAATTCATGTAAAACAATAGGCGACAGCCAACAATGTCTCCACCGCGATCCAACAATGGCGCAAAGCTCAGAACAGCTTTCTACGCAACAGACGTTCGATTATGATTTGGCCGATGGTTTTCTAAGCGATGGAGAGTACTCGCTAAGTTCACGTTCAAAGAAAAGAAGAGGAAATGAGTTGCCACTTACAGGTCTCGCTGGGCGACTGGAAAAACGCTTCCCATCATTCTCGCGCAAGTGGCGAGCTAGAAAAGGGACTTTCTCGACCGGATCAATCGCCTCGGATTCCCAGAACGAGAAGACCGGTTCAGGCGCCGCGTCAAGTCGTTCGTCCTCCGTCTCGAACTCAACTAGGCAAGCGCTAGACCAGCCCTTTGAGCCCCAGATGCCACCCACTCCCACGGCGAGCGAGTTCGACGAGTCTTCTTCGGGTCTTCCAATTGATATCGAAAAGGCAAATGACCTTTGCGCCGCTCGTGAAGCTGAATTCGCAGCAACGCCTCTACTTCCACCTCTTATGACGGACATTTTCGGTCCACGGGATATACCCATGCAATCTCCATTGCAGTCTCCCTCTGTGGCTGATAGAGAGCCACACGACCCTTTCTCTGGGCCAGGACAACTAACACCAATCGATTCCGTTACCACTCCTCAACTGGCCGGCATTCCTTCTCCACCTCTCAGTACGAAGCCATCTATTTCCTCTTTTCATCCGAACGCAAATCGGCCAGGACAGCTCGTCCCATCCTCCGAAATCCCGCCTATGCTCATTGCCGACCCAAACGATGAATGGGCGAATAAGCTTGGACACGCAAACTTTTGTATTCTTCCGGAGCCATACATCCCTGAGAACTTTGATTTGGAAGCTTGTCGCCAACTACGCGCCAACTGGGACCTCGCGCGATGCAATTACACCAAGCATCTCGTTCGAACAGGAGAGCACTATGGCGTTACCTCCAAGGCCTACAAGTTGACGGAAGAAAAATGGGCGTCGGTTGATGCTACCTGGAGGAAGTACAATGACATTACCATTACCCACACAGCCGAGAATGGCAGCGACGCGTTCGCAACCTTAAAACATAACACTCTCGGGGACGACTCGAACGACAATATCATGACACGCATACCATCGCTCAACGACATCCGAAGCGAAGGCAAGTTCCCTCCCATGGGCGACGAAGATATTGTCGGCCCAATGCGAGTTATGCAGCTGCAGCGTAGTCCAAGCAAGAAGACTAAAATCATGAAGTTCTTCGCCGAAAAGTTCCCGACCGGGCTTGGAAAACCATGACATTGCGCGGAGTACACGACTCGCCTCGTGCAGAACTAACACAATCCCACCAATATTCGCGGACTTACATTCCGCCTGGCTTGAACGCCGAATTACCTAATATCGAACCACCAAGTTCGAAGCTTGTGTACAGCATTATTTCACTGCGCTTCTACCAACCACCACATACCAAACTATCTATCACGAATGATCATGACGGCCGAATCTCGCTTTTCCTTGTTTATGTTACGACAGCCGATACCCTCACGCTCCTTAGCAATACTACTGTCCTTCGACACTATGCTGTCATTGTCTTTGACGCCGATAACTTTCTTGTTTAACTTACTCAACTTATATTGTTTATTTTCGAACCTTACCGTTCAATCAACCTTATTGTATGTACTTTGTGTTCTTCCTAGGTCATTTTCATATCAGGGAAACTGGAACAGGGATATTTCTTTCGGGGTCATCCGATAGATTTTGGCTTTGGGGAATACCCTTTTTAGAATAGGAATTGGTTCTCTGAGTTTTCTTTTCCTTTTCATGGGCGCGAAACTATACAAAGGACCATACAAGCAATTGTGTCTATGTTTGTGGGCTCATTTTTCATTTTTCAATTTTTCAATTTTTTTTTGTTGGGAAAAAGTAAGAAGGAAAGGATTACAGGACATCATAGTGGTAGCAATTGGCTTCTCTGACATTGGATGTTCTGGGAGAAATGTGTATATAATAGTATGGAGGAAGGCGAGCGAAAGAGGATGTGGCGGTTTTACGGCGGCTATTACCTTCAGCGTCTCCCAATGAGATTTTGGTTGGGAGAGCGCAGTCTTTTTTGAAAAGGGGATGTGGGGGGTGGAATGAAGGATTAACGAAGGCGGAACTCATGGATGATGAGTAGAAGATGAATAAGAAAAAAAGACCAAAAAGCCACCAAACTCTTGTCTGCTCTTCGTGTTCTTTGAGTTGATTTGTTTCCCAGACGAGGGTGTGTTTAGAGTTCCCCGTTACTTTTTCAAATATCCCCATCTCAGATTCCGTCCCTATTTCTATATTGTTTTCGCGCCTTTCTGAAAGCGCGCCAATTGCCCTTTCGGGTTTGTATGGGGAGTCACGTTGGGAGTGACGTAGGATCTTATCCAAGGAGCTGTGCATAGAGTTACGGACGGCCAACCTATTAATGTGCCGTCGCCGCCGGTAGTGGGACAGTGGGAACTTACTTCAGAGTCTAGGAGAGGTTACGTTACGGATATGTAAGTAGGTCTTTCTTACGGTACATTACAATCAATCGTCCAAAGTCTGGAAGTTCGTTCCTTTGGGACTAGGGAGCCCAACGGATGATAATATGACACTACGCTACACTCTACCTACAAACATTATTTCTGGTAGTGTGAACATTGATTGACCTTGAGTTCCACACATACATGCGTTCGACGAACCTTTTTGATATTGCATTTTCGTTTTAAATTCCCTCCCCGCTTGGCAAGCGGTCATTTTATTCGAGCGTTTTTGTGGTTTTTTCTCGATTCACTTTCTTAGCGTTGGAGTGCGAGGCTTGATCCCTTCCCCGCCAAATTGCATTGGGAATATCAAACTGCGCTCTGCCTCTGGCGGTAATAATGGATGAGGGATCGAAACAGTTTCCGCACGTGAGCTTGGGTTTTGAGTTACTTTATGGTATGCATGTATACTGCATATATTCTCCGAGCAAGGCGTTGAAGATCCTCGACCTCTAGAGCTGGACTGGGCTGGGCTGGGCTGGCAAGAATGTACTGTATTGTACTGTGGATGTGGTTAGGTGGGGCAGGGTTGGATGACGTTCGTGCTGAAGTGAGCGCCGACTGCAAATGCCATATGTCATGTCATCCTACGGAGGTACTCCCTCATTCAGTTAGTAGAAAGCAATCTAGCTTTAATGTGTAAGAAAGATCCAGTTGGAATTGTTGAATGAGTTAGTCGTGAAGTCTCTTTCGCTTATAGTGGGTTTTAGGATTTGGGAGATATTTTTTTTCTTCTCTTTTTTTCTGCCCTTTCGGTTGGACGTCCGGGGTCTAGACCCGTGCAGAGACTGACTACCTATATGAACGCTACTCTGGATCATCGTAGGGATTCATGGGGACCTGGTTTTGGAACTCCCATTGGTTGGTGTTGTCCTAGGTATGGATTGGGTTTCTAGGTTCGTCGATGAAGAGCTCAGGTGGGGTTGCATTGGGAAGTGTAGGGTGGGCTCGGTGGGGTGGGATGATTTTTGTAGGGATGAGGGAGGGGGAGCGATCGGCACGTAGGGACGAAGTGTTGTGACCACAATATGATGACCCCAGTTGTCGGTCGGGGTTAATTGAATTTCACACATTTTTTTATATTGGGCTGGGCTGGAACTGTTGGACCCCTAGACATGACATGAACGTTTCTTTTGGCTGCTTTTGTGGGGTGAAGTACCGTTCGCTTAATTTAATCTTGTTGGTGGGTGGTGGGTGAGGACAGGATGTACACTTGTTCGGCTTTCGGAATGAGATGTGGGAGTCGTGGTGCGGTTGAAGGATGTGTAACACCATTGACATGTGTTTTCTATGATTGCCTTATGATTTCGTCCATCGCTTGGATGAAAGTCCTCAGTGAAAGAGGGTATTGAAGGTGTGATTAAGAAGCGAGTGGCTTGCTGATTGCCGGAGTTTACAAATTCATCTCCCATCAGGTCGTATTGCGATTTACAGTGGCGGACGGTTTGACGCCTCCAAAAAAATCAATATTATGTAGGTCTAAGTGTACTGCCCGTGAATGGTAGGCTCATAAGGTAGGTAGTGTTGAAGTGTTGATATGCACGTCAAACCGTTTAGGGAGTGCGTGTGCTTTTGGTTCCCGAATGTGGCTGGATTTCGAGATTAAATTCGTGTGACTCTCTTTACCTTCTCTGAATCGTGGTGTTGCATTGCTGCAAGGTGGTCCGTATGCTGGCTGAACCTGTAAGGCTGGGATTAGGAAAAGTGGTTCGCAGGCGATGTGCAAAATCGGCATGGAAGGCGAGAAGCGCGAATGGCGATAAATAAAAATGGAGATCATAAGATTGCAATGCTATGCATACGCGATGATAGCAAAGCACGTAGGGAAACTATACCGGTGATTGTTGGGGAAATCAGTACTAGGCCAGATGCAACTCGGGCAAATAGGCATTCTCGACACACCGAGATAGCTTGCTGTATAATGCACAGGTGGTCTTGTCTTACGTCAAGCACTTTTTGTTGCAAATATCATGATATCTCATGTCTATGGTGGTTCTGGGACTAAAGCTGTTTTCATTTATAACAAGCCACTAACACGGCAAGAATTAGAATTCAAGTACTCATATTCACTTATTGGACTGTTTAAGTCAAATTTGAGCACACCCTCCACATTTGATATGTATACCTAAATCTATGTCTCTTTTTGATAAGCATGTACAGTACAGAATATAATTGTAGAGTTCCTCCTTTGCCTAAGAAACACGGTTTCGCTTATTAAAAGAGAACCAAGGGAAAGGAAGCTGTCTTACCTATCGATACGTATGTAATGAATGGCGGTGAAACTTTTCTCTTTACTTGGGTACTATATTTAGTTGAAGTGACAGTGTTTGTTCTCTGTGACCTAATTAAAAATCAGGAGAGTAGTTCTCTAAAATGGAGTGTATTACGTAAAGTGAGTCCTTTTCACTAAACCTCTGTGGGATGTGGTTGAGTTCCTTACCGGGAATTGACTTGGACGACCCCTTTGAGAAGCTTTCGTCGGGCATTTGAATCTGCCAACGTCATTCAATCACATATGAGCAAATTCACCACCACCTGGCGAAAGTCGACAATAGTCTAATTATCTTGACTTGGCAGCCCAACAAGTGAAGAACCAACATTCTTGTAAGCGTATCAAGCAAGGATACGGTTCAAGTTAGCTTCGGTTCACGGAATCTCATGGCCTCATATGAAGGTTTATTAAATGCAGGAACCAGACCATAAGTTTCTCGGCCCAATCCATTATCCTACCGGTACTCCCCAGATTCTCACCCATGATCCGGCTGAGTAAATTGCATAAACAAGTACCGAGGACAAAGTCTATATCCCTTAAAGATGTGTTGGGTAATAGTGTTAAATTGCTCGCTGCACCAGGCTACCCAGTCCCGAAGGACATACACCGCTAACACGATAGAATAAAAAGTACATGTACCCTGTAGACTCTAGGTCTGGCTCTCTAACTCTCTTAGATACAAGAAGAATCGTAGAGTAAGGGTCTTGCCCCCACGTTCAAACCCAGCTCCATTCCTAGGGCAGTTACAAAACAAGAAGACTCCCTGCATTATCATTCAAAATGTTAAAATCATCATTTCAAGGTCCTGCTTTGAGTCACTAAAGCGAGGGAAGAGGGAGCGAGGGAGACCAAGGAACCACCAGGATTCCAGATTCAATGCTGCAATGAACCCACAAACCCCAGAATTCCAACAGGGCTAAAACTCAGCCTCAAAAACCCGGTATCAGAAAACCCACATTCAAGATGTGTGAAAAAGGAAAAGAAAAAGAAAAAGAAAACCCGTCCCGCTCCCCCTTTTAAACTATAAAAACACCGTCTGTAACAATAGACTTTTATCAAATAGTGGATCAGTTCTACAAAGAGACAAATAAGCAGCGATGGTATATTTCCATGGGATACAAGCTCTGTAACTCTCTACTTTATTTCAGGGTATCATGTGGATATTGGAGAGTCAGTTGTATTGTGACTTAGTGTACTCACTCAAAGACGGACCGATGTCCAAGCTAGCCGAACACCAACTTCCTTCAACGAGTTTACACATGATTTGATATAAATTTGGAATTCAAAAGCTCCGTAAACAGAGGACAATTAAAGCTTATAATCTAATGTAGTACTTTTCACTCAAATTGCTCTGGAGTAAAACTTGAGGAATAGTCAGATACTCACCACTCCGCTCTGCACGTGTCCACCCAAATGACTCGGTACTCTATTTTACTTTACTTCAAAAAAACATAGCATACAGCAAGCAATGGAAGGCAATTAACCCAAAAAATGTGTTAATGACTTCCCCACACTGGCTGAATTAAAGTAAAAAGTCAAACATAGTGAAAAAAGCATGATCTACTGTAAGCGTCAGTCATTCTTCTCCACGTCTAAAGGTCTTCTCCCCCACAACAAGGAAAAAAACAAAAATGCCGCAAATCCGAACACGACTATATCAGAATTTAAAAACACAGGGCCATTCCATAGTCACGGACCGTTGCCGCCTGTGCATTTAATATAGTACCGTCAAATAGACTCCTAAGGTAGCCAGGAGTAGAGGGGTAAGTCTTACTCCAGGTCTAGGATAAATTGCCTTGTGAGGTTGATTCTACTCAAGACCAGAAACACGGTATGGCGTGTTGGAAAACAGACTTTGGTATCTATGATCTCATGCCATTTTATACAAAGGGGGTGGACAGTCAATGCCGGACTGTCTCTGATCATAGTACGTCTTGGCCCCGCTTTTTGGCCAAACCAGCGAATCAAAACTTATATCTGGGCGATATAGACCTTTTTCACATATGATCTACGTAACAGTGTCTAGCAGCATTGACTGTCCACCCCCTTTATAAGGTAGAAAGTTCAAAAGAACTCCTATTCCACCGAATGGTCCTGTGGAATTAGGGTTGTGAGATCTAATCTTAGAATCCAATTATAATTTATTTTTGTCTAATTTATGTTAATTGAAGATTTAGGGTCTAATATTAAATTTTTGTAATGAACCTAGAGTTTTTGGGGGGGCTAAAAAGGGGTAAATAAGGGGTATAGAAGTAGGCTAAACTCACTAAAAAGGCTGCTAAAATTGCATGTAAAAAGTCACTTGATTCCAAGAATTAACTAACGTAGCTAATCTTCGTGCTTTACCTTGTTGTTACTGTGTCTTCTTCTTTTATTTATATAAGCGCTCTTTTAAGTTTTAACAGGTCTCTCCTTAGGTACTTAAGAGAGTTTTTCCGCCCTATATACCATGTGATGTATATAATTTATAAATAATTTATTTTCAGATAATCGCCTCATTTGATAATTATAGATTTATTTATTTAATTTATTGCTATTTAACGTCAAGCGGAGTCTAGCTCGCGTGGGCTAGGTCCTAGAAGAGTCCCAATATGGGCAAATGACGCTAGGGGGGTGCCCTAGGCTACAGGGGGTGTAAAAGAAGAGACGCTAATTTACAAGAGACAGTTTAAAGAGAAGCCCCACTTTCGGGACAGCCCTTATCCTTAATTAGTTTTGAGAACCAGGGTACAACAAGTGAAATACATAAATCAAAGAAAGAAAAAAAAGTAGGCCAGCCTATCTAGGTAGACAAATCTTAGTGAAGAATCTAGTCTTAAAGTAGACCTTATTAAATAGCTCCTCGCAGCCGGGGCCGAAGAGCAGCTGAGGGTTCCTCTGAGCTTCTGCTAGTAGCCTAGGGGCTACGTTGTTTGCTAGCCTACAAAAGAGTAGGTGGAATTGAGACTTAGCCTTCTTACACTTACAATCCCCTGAGGTAAGTAATGCGTCGAAGTGAAAGAAGCGAAGGTGGTAAGCGACAAAGTCTCCATGCCCAGAACGAGCAGCTATTAAGCGAGCTAGAACCTCTCTTGGTAATTGAAGAGACCGTGGCTTCAAAGACCAATTTTCAAGCCCCAGATCCTTATAGACAGCCGGGAGTGTAGCGCTCCAGAGCTTCTTTGCAAGTCCAATCCCTGTTTCTTTAACCCCCCTCTTGAGCGTAGCAGTACAAAGTGGAGAGAGGGAATTAGAAGGGGGTATCCGCGCTGCTTTCCCAGCAGCTCTGTCCGCGATTTCATTGCCTAGGATACCTATGTGACTAGGGCACCACCTAGTCTGTATTTTCCCAGGGTATGATGACGCTAACTCATGGACTGTATTAAAGATCCCTTGCGATGTGCCACAAGACCGGTATGTTAGTTGAAGCGCAGCCTCAAGGTTGTCGAGGCAAATCCAGCACTTCCTAGCCGAAGGCCAGTACAGGGAGTTTGAAGCTAGTTCTAGTCCATGGAGAGCAGCCCTAGCCTCTGCATCATATATCTCCAATGCCTTGCCGAAGGAGAAAGCCTTAGTATTAAGAATAACCCCCCCTCTTGTGAGACATACGCCACCTCCAGTACTTTTGTCGTCTAAGCGAGAGCCGTCGGTAAATACTACCAGATCCGTAGGTGGAACATCAGCTAGAAATTCAAGGAATTTGGCTTTAAAGGAATTCTTGTCTCCGCTAGGGTCTGGTCCCCCTACCTCTAGAAGACGGGCTTGTCGGTCAAAACCCCTGCTCCATGGAGGGTCTTGTATAGGGTCAATCTCTTCAGAGGGAGGAAGGATTCTCGGAGCACGGTAAATAAGCCTAGCTTTAGGGCTAGGGTTATTTACAAATCGTTTGAGTGGGTGGTCCGGATCTAGCCGTCGGATTCGGGCGTCTAGTGCTTCGCTTCTTACTATAAGAGCAATTTCAGAGGCTAGAAGGCCAGATTCCATGAGTAGTATCGAGGTAGGAGTAGTCTTATACACCGGAAGAATAATCCTAGCACACTTAGCCACTACTCTGTCTAAGAGAGTCAAGTACGGCCAATTCGGTTGTTTGTAGTTCCTACTTGGCCTGTTTTAACCCTAGACCGCCCAGGGAACCAGGTCTCGCTTCCAAAGTAGGCGATTGACAGAATACAAGCAGTGGTAGCTTGCTTCAGCAAGTGGGATGGAGAGCCTCTTGCTGTGTTTGTTGTCCCTTTTAAAGCGTTCGCTACTAACGTAGTCTTACTTGTCATTCTTTTAACATGGTTGTAGAAGGTAAGACGGGGATCAAAGAAGATACCGAGCCATCGAAGCTCTTGTGTCGGTTCTATTGTCCTGTTTTCTATG
>CAJVRM010000044.1:20233-137724 GCA_911693285.1 Hymenoscyphus albidus | reverse complement strand
TCGGCCTGTTGTACCACGTTCTAGGGCTTTAGCAGTTGCTGAGATGAAGTGTTGCTGTATATTTGGGAGGGGGGGGATTGGGCGTCCTCCCCCCCTTCCCAGGCCCCTTCTCAGGGGCGTAGGCGAGGCCGGAGGTCTCCTTGGAGGAGTCTCCATGGAAGGAATTTAGCTTATTAAGCGAGAGTAAGAGAGATTGAGCGTTTTAGAACAAAAAATTCAATCTACGAAAAAAGGTGATGGTTGTCTTACCACTTACAGTACATGAGTATGATGAATTTAGTATCGTGACTCCGACCTACTCCGTACGTTAATTATATCGTAGCACTAGTATTTTCAACTCGCTAATACTAGTATCATTCACATGGAGATACCAAAAGATGCTTCTTTATTGTGACGGTTCTGACAATCACGTGACACTTGTATCACGTGGCGCCGCTCAGCGACCCACACCATGTATGTAGACTCGAGCTCCCTCGAGCTCTTCTCTTCTCTTCACCTTAGAATCTTCGAATAAGACAGTTCTACGATTCCATAACCTACACCTTGGACGCCCACGGGCAACATATCGTACGTGTCGTCACAGTCTTTTAGGATCTAAGGAACAAGGAATAAATTATATTAAGATAAGAGGATATTAAACTAGATTAACAAAAAAGATAAAGATAGTTTCCTAATATACTACTACTTATATATAGTAGTATATAGTAATTTATAGCTAAATAATTTAATTATATCTATTTATACGGCTACGCTTACTTTAAGGTTATTTAAACTATTATAATAATAGTAATATATTTTAACTTAGAATTAAAGTAATATAATATAATAAATATATCTATTAATACTTCTAGATTAACTAAAATAGTACTAGTTATATACTAGATACTAAATAGATTTAAAAAGAAAGGAATAGTATCAAAAATTAACTATATCTGATATAAACTCTAAGATTTTTAGTACTTTAGTTTAATAAGTTTATAACTACTTTAAGAGATATTCTTAGAATAATTCCTTATATAAAAGAGCCTTATATATAACTAAGAACTATACTATCTTTATATTATTCTTTATAGATAATATCTAGTTTATATATTATAAAAAAGATAAACTTAAGGCCTAGACCTTAATTACTAAGCTTAGCTAAATATATAAACTATAAAACCTTTATAATATTAAGTAGTTTCTTAGTATAAGAGTTATTAGGGATAGAGAGGTAAAGAAATTCCAGTTTTTATATAATATATATATTAAGAAAGTAGTAAAATAATTTAGGCTTATGAATAAAACTAGCTTAAGTACTCCTTTACCTAAGGTTAAGTTTTAAAAATTTAAAGAAAATATAATAGCTACTATAATTAAGCTCTTTTAGTAATAGATTAGGTCTATCTTATACTCTAAGATAATAATTAGAATAGATATTACTTTTACTTACTTACTACTTTTATATTTTCTAACTAATTTATTGTAACGAATACTCGCTGGCTAACTAAACTTGGCTGGGTGTTCGCTGGTTGGTATGCTATGATAAGAAGAAGACTGTCGGGTTGTTCACTTGGAAGTGAACTCGTTACTTGTATCAAAGATGTCAAACTAATATGATAAGATTGATAACTAAGTTGAGCACGAAGCTCCTATCTAATGGCAGAAGTGCCAGTCTTATATAGAACCTTCGTCTCTCCTGGAGCTTGAAGGGAGCCCAAGATCCTCAAGCTCCAACCGAAGCTCCTGCAAGCTCCAATGGTCATGTGACCATATCACGTGATACGATTCAAGTTAAATCCCTGGATCGCTTAGCTAGCCCAACCGATCCCATTTGCTATAAGAGTATTCAATAGTGCTTGACCTGTCAGGACGCCGCCTGGTCTTCACTCGTTACGTGCAAACACGTGATTCGTGACAAGTATATCTTTAGTAACATTAAAAAAGAAGGTATAAATAACAAGGTTAATAATATAGCTTATATAGTATATATAATATTTAAGAGTATTAGAGTAAGTTATTTAATATTCATAGTATATAGCTAATACATAATTGTTATTAGCTTTAGAATTAATAGTATAGATTTAGATATAAGTAACTTACTTTTCTTAACCTCTTTTATTATAGTATTATTATTTAAAGTATTACTTATCTAAAAATACCCTAGATTTTATACAAAACCCTAGTCCTTTAATATCTTATATATATTATTTCTAAGGTATTTACTATTTACTTTAACTTTAATTATTTAAGACATAAAACTATAGATTTAAGTCTTTTATCTTATTTAATAAAGTATATAATAATACTAAATATAGCTAGGTTATTTAGTAAACTTTAGAGGTTATAAGAGATATAGATTTTACTATATACGTTATTAATAAAGTAATAGATAATAGCTTTTTAAATTATATATTAGTTAATAACCTAAGCTTAAATAGTATTATATAATTATAAGAGATAGTCTAAAATTATAAGATTTAGATAGTAAAAGAATACTCTAAACTCTTTAACTTTAATAAGCCTAAATACTAGCGTATAAATACTAATAATATATACCTAAAGATACTTAAGGATTTTAATATTGAGTATACTATTAACTTTAACTTATATCTTTTTATACGGTTAAGTTAAAAGTTTATAAAAGCTTATATAACTAATATTTATATATTATAAGCTCTCTCTTATTATAGACTTTTATCTAGTATTTGATAATATTTAATAAAGTATTTTATAAAGGCTCTAGTTCTACTAGTAACCTAGTATAATTAAGTAGAATACTTATACTTCTAAAGAAGTATTTTTATTCTCTTCTAATATATATAACTAAACCTAAGAGTATTAATAATCTATATTATACTTCTACTTTCTCTTTTTTAAATTAGTAGAAGTTAAATTAATAGGAGAGAGTTTTAGAGATATAGGCTTATTATTAGGTTTATTATTATTATTATCTTTAGCTATAGGTTTATTTTATAGTATAGTATTATCTTTGGTAGCCCTTATATATATAGCCTATTATTCTATAGAATCTACTAGCTTATAAGAATAATAATTTAGGTTAAATTCGCTTCTCTTAAGCCTTTTTAGTTAGTTTAATTATATAGCTAGACATCCTAAGTATAGGTTAATCTATATAAGGCTAGTAGGTAGATTATTATTCTATTAGTATAATAAGTCTAGAGTTAGTAGGGTAGATTATAGTATTAAGTTCATAGGTAGTAAGATTAAGCTAATTAGAATACTCTAAATTACTAAAAAAAGTTATAGTTTAAGCTTAGTAGTACCCCTTTCTCTAGTCTATCCTTTAGAAGCTCTAACTAGTAAACCTTTAACTTTATAAAAGTACTCTATTAAGAGCTTTATAAAATAATCTTATAAAACTACTAAAATTACGAAGTTTTAATAGCTAAAACTATATTAACTAGCAGTTTAGATTTTACGTTTAAAACTATACTAAAAATCTCGAGAACTATACTAACTAAACTAACTAACGGAACTAAGATAACTATTACCTATACTACAAATGTCCGAATTGAAATGATTGAAGTGGTTTCCGTGAAGCGGCTTGACGATACAAGTGTCTTTGAGGTCATTGATTTGTCTGGCTCGGATTACAGGTGTCGCAAATTTTTTTTGGCAAATGGGGTTGATGACATCTTTCCTGAGGTAGAAGGTTATAAAGAATGGTGGGGAAAAGGAATGTATGTATCACTATACCTTGACTTTTAAGTTTGGTTTAATAACTGAACTTAAACTTCCGGCTTTCAAAACGTGTTCAGTAATGGGTGTGAAGAAGTGTTGAATAGCGAGTACAAGACAGCTGGGGTACTTGCATTGCAAGCCATTGCCATGCCCAAGTACGCTGTTCACATGGCACACCTATCTGCACAGCACGCACCTAATCAAGTTACAATATATACCAATGGGTCACCTTCCCTATCGAAAGAGATCAAGCAGATTTCTGGATCATCTCCGGGATGGAAGACAGATGACCGTGTCATCAAATCACTGGAGATGCACCCTGACAGCAACTATGGAATCGACATCAAATTCGAGGATGGAAGTCAAGCAACTGAGGCTTTCCTTGCCCATAGTCCATTTACAGTGCCCCGTGGCCCTTTCAAGGAGCAGTTGGGTATTCAACTGGGGCCTACAGGTGATTATGCCGTCGATGGGCCATCAAATGAGACAAATGTCAAGGGAGTCTTTGCAGCAGGCGATTGTATGACAATGTTCAAGGTGGCAACAAATGCTATCTAAAGTGGAGCACAAGCGGGGTCGTTCGCTGCTGTTATGCTGCAGGAAGAAAAATACGGTATTCAGTCAATTTTTGGTTAGGTGCGGGGTAGTAACGGCAATGGAAAAAGACTTACAGTGAGAATTACTAAAATACAAGCTTATTCTGAGGTGTTATGATTTGAGCGTTTTTCTGAGATGTCGGCTGTTTCCATGCGACTCCTGCCCGGTGTCTTCGCAGGAGTCAGAAGAGAAAAAGTCACATGAAAAAATCTTGTTATTGAGATTCAAATAAAACGCAGCAGAAGGTACAAGTAGTTATTAGTCGTGGTGATTTGAATACGGGAGTTAGGATTCGTTGGCCGCTTTTCAATTCAAGCCTTTTCTTTAGATAGCTCACTCCCCACGTCCTCCTTGACCTTCTCATCCTCTAAGGCAAATTGGGTCTCCAATTCCGTTCCCAACTCAATGTGCTTTTCTACAAAAACTGACAGAAATCCAAGCAGACCAAATGCTACAGCGGCATACCAAGTACTTCTGAGGGCGATGGTAGAGAGATGAAGAATCTGTTCCTTCGTATCTTGTGTTAACTGAGAGTAATTTTCTGTGCCCTGAGAAAACGCATCTCCACCTAGAAGTGTTGTTCGGATCGTTTCATTTTGGACCAGATTGATATTTTTGGATATTTCGTTGTTGAAGATGATCGACGGTATAGTGAAACCCCACACAAGACCGAAGGACTGAAGAAATGCATGGGTGGCTGTTGTTGCAGCAACATCTGCTTCTGGAAGAGAAGACTGAACAGCCGGTAGTGTTGAAGATATCAGTGAACCCAAACCGAAAGCTGCAAATAATTCCCAAAATGTCCATTGTACTGTTGGGGTATTCTCGTCCATGCGGGAAAATAAGCCAGCAGCCAAGGCGAAAACACCAAAACCAGCCCAGTGTAGCGGTTTATATTTTCCAAATTTGTTTAACAGTCCGCCGGATATTCCAGCAGATGGAATAAAAAATATGTTGAAAGGAAGAGTATTAACCCCAGAACCGAGGGGGGACTTTACCTTGACTGCTTCGAAGTAGAATGGTAAATAGTAGGTCGCCCATTCTAACAACATACAGGAGAGGAAAACTAGCAAAAAGCCAACAAAAGTGGTCCGGTTAAAGAATAGGCGGCCAGGAATGGTTGGCTCTACACAGAAGCGCGAGTTCTGGTGTAGCTGGAAAAGTATCAAGCCGAGTCCCCCGAGAACAATTGATAGAATGGTTCTCCATGATGACCATGGGTAAATCTGTCCGCCCATAACAAGTCCGAGCATAATGGAGCAGGTCGCCATGATGAACAATACATTGCCGAAGACATCTACCCGAAGCAAGGATGCTTTCCATGTGGGTTCACGTACAGATTTGAGATTAAGAAACAAAATTGCAATTAGGCCTGCAAATCCCCAGATAGGAATATTGATATAGAAGGCCCATCTCCAGGAGACTCGACTTCTGAACGCCCCTCCTATGGTCGGTCCAATCGTGATCGCAATACCGCAAACGGCAAAGATGAGTGCCAGATACTTAGGCCGTTCTCGCAGTGGCAAAAGGTCACATATTATGACCTCCAACAGCATCATGATCCCTCCACCTCCGATGCCTTGAATTATTCGAGCAGCAATCAGCATCTCTATGCTGTTTGAACCTCCGCATAATCCACTCCCAAGGATGAACATTGCCAGACAGAAGAGCATTGGACCTCGCCGACCAAAGATATTTGAGAGCTGTCCCCCCAAGGGAAGGATTGCCGTAGAAGCGATGGTGTATGAACTAACGATCCAAATGTACTTTTGCCCTCCTCCAATATCTCGAACTATTGTGGGAACCAGAGTCGAAAGGATAGTAGCATTCAGATTGGCGGCAAATGCTGCCAGAATTAGACTCGAGAATACGAGCCAAAATCTGATGCTTTGAGTTCCCCGTAGTTGGCTTGGAGGTGATGCCGCAGGTGATGCTATTATTTCGGTTGTTGGCGATACACCGTCGGCATGAGGCTCAGATACTTTGTGCCCTATCATCATAGGAGCCTCCTTCGAGAGTGCAGCTTGATTGGTCATTATGTCAAAGAAGCGTGAAAAGAGAAGTTAACAGCTATAGAATACTGTATTGAGGTTTGGTTGTAATGACGAAATGATAAAACTGAAGATGTTTTGAGTTATCTAGACTTCAATGAATGGTACGAAGCCTCCCGTTCTAAGAAAGCAAAACAAGAACACCAACCCCTATATGCTTCCATACCAATTGCTATAGGTGGTTAGCCGAATGTTTGCTGGTTGGCAGCTAATATGCGCGTTCTCACAGTAGTAATTCCAATCTAAAACGTTTCTAACGTGCTATAAACAAGTGAAAATCTCTTTCTCGGTTGCCGGATATCCTTGGGTGTGCGTGCATGTTTGTACATAGGGGAGATTAGCCGACCAGGTTGTAATCAACTTCGGCTGCCAGAGAACCCTGTATTTCAACACTCGGCCCGCATCTTACAGTACCTATTGCCCTTGTCATCATCTCACCCACCTTTCTGCATTTCAGGATCTGTCAGAGCCTGCCTGGAGCTAGAGCCTAGGCAGATTTAGGTTACGCGATTAAGAACGAGTGTAAGAATACGATATACATCTATGGTACAGTAGGTGATAAGGCGGAAAGGCCATCTGGGCCATATCACGAGGGCGGCCTGTTTTCAAGCATCTCGGGCGTCGAAGAAATTCTCCAAATTGCGGGTCTAGATATACCATATACCGGGCTGTAGAATTACCACTGGCCATCCAAATATTGCTACCAAGAATCAATCTTCATTTAAAATTAATTTTCTTTAGTTTATTAGTTTGATGAATGTAGTTGTCGGACGGCGGGCGTGTAAAAGAGTATTATGATATTTGGAGAGATTTTCCAAAGTTAATCATTCATGCAACCATTATACTTTAGTGTCAATGTTATTGAGAGAGTATATTTGTGACTACGGAGGTATAGGCACGTACATCTCGACGAATGGCTTCATCACACTAATTGGCAAAAGTGAAACAACCCCTATGCGCATTCTCAAGAAAGTATCTCCAACAAGAGGTAAACAGACCCAGAACGATGCAACTACCCATACATAACCCGTCAAAGTGCGGAAAGCCATTGAGTCTCTCGAGTATATATCGAATCCAATCTTCTGATAAGCCCATTGTACGAGGTCTTCTACAGTGATAGCAGCCATTTGCCACAGAAAGAAAAGAAAGAAGCCGAATGTCCGCTCAACTGGTGTGATATTTGTGGAACATGGCATCTTCATCTGTGAAAGGGCGTGAAAGGCACCGGATATACCGAATGCCACATACAGTTTCATGTACGACGATAGAGTGGTACCTTTGGAAATTTGAAGTGCGCTTGCCAAAGCGTCGGCATAGGATATAAGCATCTGCATAGACATTTCTCAGCCCAAAAATTAGAAAACCATTTAAGATGGAAACTCACGGAACGCAACTGTTGATGCCAGTACTTCCCCCAGAAGTGTCGGACTGTTGTCACATCGGCAAGGCGACCGAATGGCGGTGGCCAGTCCTAAGTTACTGTTAGATAAAGACATCAAAACGACCTATGGTAATATACCTCTGGCTTGCTGAGACGAAACAAGACAGCAAAAAATGCAAATTGAGCATACTGCATGCTGAGCATAAAATAGGGAGTCGCGCCAAATACAAAAGCCTTCACAAAATTCCACCGGAAATCGGGATGACGGAGTGTGAGATTCTGGCTGTCGACCCATCCAACACGTCCGTCGGGTGGGGTAAAGAGCCTCGTATTGAGCTCAAAGAGAAGATCAGCAATGAAGAAGCACTTCAGAAATTCAAATGCTTGCTTAGCAAGAAAACTCGCTCTTTTCGTTGTTGAGGCCGAAGGGACATGCTTGATCTGAAAGTTCCAGGGAATCCCTCGTTGGTTGAACACCAGCGTTATCGCCCATAGGATCTTCTTTGCACTGAAGGCCGTATAAGACAGAGCCTCTCGCGGCGGTTGGTCCATACGCCAGTAATTGAATTCTGGTCCGGGATTATGCGAAAAAAGAAGCTTCGCTAAGGTGTTCATATAGTATGACCAAGCAATTGTAAATGGTTGAGCCAATGCAACATTGTTTGTGAAATGTGGATGAATATGCACATGAACTGCTAAAATAATTATCGCAGTGCTGAATAGTGTTCGGCGGCCTCGAAAGGGGGGCGAAGCGAGGGCGACAAACTGAATTGCGAACAATAAAATATGTGGGATGAAAGACGAGTCTGGTTCGTGAAGTGTACTATTCGGCTGCGCTGAGTGGATGCTCATTTTGAGAATTTTTGATCTGTCTGGCGAGACAAACATCGCCCTTCATAAAATAATGTCTAGTGTTATAGTCCTACAGTAATACCTTTCGGTGCCCTGGGCTCTCGGTTGCCAAACCCCGGGTTGCAAACAAGAAACGGTACCCGAATCAAACACAAAGCTAGCAGGCAACTTTCTGTTATTATCAATTCTTTCGCTCAGACTGAGCGAATAATTGAAAAGCTCAATACTCCCACTGGAAGTTTCAATCTACTACTATGGACGGCAAGATCTTCCCTGTCATCGGGACCCAAACTTCGTCAATCGGCTTTTTTCTACTAGCCTTTTTCTTACTATACCTGTATTCACTACCAGCAGGTATATATAGAGAGTTTGAGAATGTGGGAAACTCCTTTTGGGGGAGAGCTAAGGTATATAAGCTGGTGCAGAAGGATTACGTCCAGATATCTAGGACTCCACTATCTGTAGTATCATCAAACTCGCTAACAAGCTTGAGATTATCAAAACGAAAAATGTCTCATTTGTAGTGAATTGGTGGGCGAAGGACTACATAATTCTGTCTCCAAACTATCTGGCGGATCTTAAGACCGCAGGATGGAGCCATCTAAGTTTTTTCCAGAATATCAATGATTTAAGTTGACTTGATAACCATTGTCTCAACGGAATGCCACCGAAACTTACATTTTACGCAGGCACTCTTCCTTGACAAAATTGCCGGGGATTTATACATAAGTCACGAGAGTGAAAGAATGGTAGATATCGTCAAGCGATGTATAAATCCACAACTTCGTAAGTAAGCTGTATCGCCAATATCTACTTTTACTAAAATAGATCCCCAGCTCAGATTACCCCTTTGATGATCGATGAAATCACATATTCGTTCAATAAGCAAATGGGTGATTCAATGGGTAACCTTCCGCGTAGGAACGTGGGCGGATAAAGCTTACATTGTCTACAGGTTGGAAAGGAGTTAACGCAATGGGTTTCTTTGGCGGAATCAGCCATCGAGTAGCATCGCGAATATTCGTGGGCGAGGAACTCTGCCAGGACGAAAGGTTCTTGGAAACATCACAAAGCTTCCTGAACTCCATTTTCATGACCGCACTCGTCATAGTCAAGCTTCCCTTGGGTCCTTTTAGGCAATTGTTTTGCTGGCCGTTGTCCCGCGTTCATGCATGGAGACTAAGAAAAGCCGCAAAGCTTTTGCTGCCAGAAGTGAAAAAGCGGATGCAGCTCAGGATGGACAAATGCAAGACAGCTGCACATAAACTTGATGCAATAGAGTGGACGCTGGACTTTCCAGCTTCAACACCATTCAATGATACACCGGAGCAGATAACAACTGAGTTGCTCTATGGTCTATGGGCGGGTAGCTCTGTACCTGGTGGTATGTTAACAGAAATTGTCTACCAACTTTTATTACTACCATAATATCTCGATGCTCTCCGCCAGGAAGCAGTAGCTGCTATAGAAACGTATAGGTGGTCTAAGAAGATGGTCAACAACCTACAACTTTAAGATAGCTTTATTTGAGAAGTAAATAGACTCTATTCGACCGGCTCCGGTATTTATTTCAGTCTGTTTTATTAGAGAGAATAATAAGACTAATGCCCGGATCTAGTTGCGTGTTCGAGGACAATTATTAGTCAACTATTCCAATTTTCCGATAGACTAACTATTCTAGTCTGATCTCGCGTGGCGTTTCTAATCAAAACCATTTAATGTGACGCAGATAACTTTAGCGACCCCGACAAATTCGACGGATTCCGTTTCGTTAAGGACACTTTAATAGAAACCTCTACTTTAGAGTCCAACCGAAGGTGGGGAGCGGCTTCAATAGGCATCACCAATCTTGCGTAAGTCTCTAGTGCTTTAATATAAATGCTGTTCATATTGTACTTGCTGACCGTATATCTTTAGTTGGAGATATGGAAATTATATTTGCCCTGGTCGATTCTTCGTAGTACGAGAGATCAAAATGGTTATCACGAAACTGCTTCTGGAATATAAGGTGAAGAAGGACAGAGGAGGAGATGATAGACCCTTGCTGTGAGGGTTGAAACCCATGATGGAGGCTCGGGCCATGCCCTCGCTAAGCACTGACCAAAGTCCCCGCTCAGCACTGGCCATTCCCCCACTGCCAAGCAAGTCTCTGCTGTTCCATACTTTTCTGTTCTATTCTTTTGACATCATGTATTCGTTAGGCAGCTTCCTGGAATATTCCAAAGACTCTTCCTCTCTCTATATATAGAGGAAGAGCTTGCATGTATGTAGTCTTCACGCACTTCTTAATTGAATATTCGAAACCACACCTTTGAGCTATTCGAGGTCTGGCCTCTCACACTTGCCTATGTATATAGAGGGCCAGTTCATTCCTAAAACTTCACAGAAGATTAGTATAAAAAGAAGAGTTATAGGCTAGAGGTAGAAGCTGTTACGTGAGTAGGTAGAAACTTTATTAACAAACGCAAATATAATTGAATGGTTCTTAGTAATACTCCTCTCTGTGTCTCTATCTGTTCTTATTTTGCTTTATTTCTTAAAGTAATCGGTAAATTAACTAAACTACCCCCTAGTTAATAGAAAAATCCTTAAATACCTACTACGTACTTAGGAATTTATAGGACTCTCCCCTAATTTATACCCCCTATTAGAAGGGTAGTTCTGTTAGTACTACTTAAAAAGTAGGTTATTTCAGTCTATGGTTCTATAAAAAGGGGTATTTCTGTTAGTAAATTAGTAATCCTAGGATTTCATTTCATTATTAGTTCTTATATATAAATGTACCTAGAAATTGACGAATAAAGTAAATTAATCTACTATTACTACTTCCTACCTCGTAATCCACCGCTAATAGATTTTAGAAGATCTTAGATCTAGTACTCCTTAGGTCCTTACCCTTAACCTTACTATTACGCTTACGCTTATTATTAGTTATTCCTTGTTCCTAACTTAACTAAGCCTCTTGTTATTACGTAATCTGTCTCCTAAGATTTGGAAGATTTTAGGGGATTATTGTAACGAATACTCAAACTGGCTAACTAAACTTGGCTGGGTGTTCGCTGGTTGGTATGCTATGATAAGAAGAAGACTATCGGGTTGTTCACTTGGAAGTGAACTCGTTACTTGTATCAAAGATGTCAAACTAATATGATAAGATTGATAACTAAGTTGAGCACGAAGCTCCTATCTAATGGCAGACATGCCAGTCTTATATAGAACCTTCGTTCTCCAAATCCCAAATGTCGACAGCGCGCTCGTCGTGCTGTCGCGCGCGACAATTCGCTTGTCGCGCTGTCGCGCTTTTATCACGTGACTATGAATGCTATGAAATCCTTGGATACTCAACAACCCTGAGTAACCACTGCTATGATATAACTACTCTGGATGTATCTGTCCTGTCAGAACGCCGTTTGGACTTACTCGTCACATGCTAACACGTGATTCGTGACAATTATTACGAAGCTTTACACCTAGTAGATATACTAGTATACTCGTAGTAGTAGTAAATGTAATCCCTATGGGAACTACGTTAGGAAATACCTAATACTACGCGGGCTGTCCTAGGGTATAAAACCTTCCCTAACGCGTACTTTTCCTAATACTAACGGTGGCTATTAAACCTTAATTCGTACTAAAAGTATAGTTCTTTACTAGAGTCTTTTTTCCGCGTTTACTTATTTATAGGTAGTAGAGGGGGAGAGAGGGGGGGTATAGGGGTATAATAAAAGTAGAGACTTATAGGAGGGTAAAGTAGAGAAGTACTTATAAGAAGGAAGGAAGAGGGATAAATATAAACAACTAAGTACTTAGTACTTATAGGTAGGAGAGGAATAGGTGAAAACGACTAAGTACTTATAGGTGGTTTATAGAGGGAAAGGGCAGGGGAAAGGCTTTATGATATAGATAGATAGCTCGCGGAATACTCGGGTTATACTTAAACTCTCCTAGAAGTATAATATTCTCTAGAGTACCCTCTATCTCTAGAAGCTCGCTTTTTAGTTCTTAAATCTTTACTTTTACCTAGCGTTCGGTAAATAGTACTCGATTCTATAGAGTCTATAATTCTATTCTATATAGAATATTTCTAGACCTCCTTATAAATAGAACACATATTTCTATTAAATAGGCTCTAGAATTCTATAGAATTATAGAATACTAAAACAGGTAATAAGTATATACTAAGCTAACCTAAAATAGCTTATTTGTATACTATTTACTCTATCGGTAGATAAGTAGTATACTTGTTTAGTATAGCGTAGGCCAAAAGCTACGTTAAGTTTACTACTTATCTTATTAAGCTTATCTACTAGGAGTTACTACCCAACTCTCGGCGCTAAGTAAAAGTATGAACTTTTATTAGTCTTCGGACTAAGGAAACTTTACTCCGGGTTATATAAAATTATTCTATAGTATACTATATTCTATAAGGGGGGGTCTAGTATAGAATAGAATTCTAGTTACCGAACGCTACTTTTACCTACCTAATTAAGCCTATATTAGGTATTTCTATATAGTGTTAGGAAATATCTAATATCGAGTTCCTAGAAAGAATATAGTAAACGTAATATATAGTAATAGTACTATTAAACTACTTTATATTAGTAATAATCTAATAATCCTAGTAAAATATTAAAGTCTACTTAAATCAAAGTCTACTATCTAGATTCTAGAAAATACTACCAGATATAAGATATACTCCTATCTCTATATTACTACTATAATTATGATAGAACGGGGATAAGAGATAGTTATAAAGAATATATAGTACGATATCTTAAATATACTACCTACCCTAGACTCATACGAACCCGAAGATTAATTTCTGCGATTAAGTGTTATTAATAATTATACGTTAATGAGTAATGGTACTTCAATAGTAAAACATTAAGCGAGGATGTTAAGCGAGGCCGGAGAAATGAGGTGTTGAAGTTTCTCAAAGAACTTCTATTATGATTTACCTTTTATGTTCTAGTTACTATTTACCTTTATTACACCTGTCATCGTCCTCCTTGCCACATCAAGAATATTATGCCTCGTCGTCTTGATATTGATCGACGCTCCCCTGCGGGATCCGCCCACTCCTCACGGCTCTGCAATGTTTCAAGGCCAGATGGGAGAGGATCTTCCACTGTGTTCCTCGGCTGAGATCAGCCTGAATGGGCGTTCTGTTCTGGGTTTGAACACCCCAGGTTGGGTGAGATATATCCACCTCTTTAAAGATTATTGTCCAGGAGGACTTGGTAATTTGTGTCCAAATCTTGCTCTGTTGTTTCATCCCTTGCTTCTTCGACACAAAGCTGCCACAACACTGATATCATCGTGTTTACCTGAAGTTTTGTTAGTAAAATCCTGCCTCTCGAGGTTCGACAACAAACCTCCTTCCATAGCAAGTCCCTCCTCCACTGCATGCTCCATAAACGGACTCTCCGCAAAGGGGTCTATAGCAATGACTCTAGCAGCATTCATCAATTCCTGCGTCACGAATTGCATTCCCCCGCCCGCACCACCATTTCTGCTTCCGAAACTCTTACCACCTTTCCCTTCTTCCCATTTTCGAATACTGCTCACCACATTATCAATAATTTCGTGCTCCCATAAATTATCAATCACGCCGTCGGACATGGCTAACACGACGTCATTCTCCTCAATTTCGACTTTGTCCAATACTGCATTCTCAAGTGGAGTATCTGGAGAATTGGTGCCCAGCTGTCGAGGACAATCAAACCAATGCCATTGTTCCGTCGTCTTAAATATTAATTTCGAATCTCTAGGTCGGAGTACTAATATCTGCGAATCCCCTAAATTCGTGACATATAGCAAAGGCCTTGGAGATGCTTTCTCGTCGCCATCTCTATGACGGAAATGTAACTGTGCGCCCGCCGCTGTGGTAGTTCCCTGCCATTCATTCGGTTTCGACGTCGCAGCCTGGGTCTGCTCAAAGGCTCGCTGTAAATACTCCACAGGTCTGGGTTCGAAATTCTGTCCCGGAGAGCTCATTCGGTCTGCATCCTTTTCCATCTCCAGAGCCCAGAAATGAAGGATTAACCTAGACCAAAGTCTATAATAGTTATTTTTAGCAGGAATGGAGACTTATTGTATAAGAAAGACAAACCCAGCATGACCACCGGGTCTGGTAGACCAAGCTCCCACCCCATCATTTGCACCTATAAAGTTGTCGCTCACATATACAGCATCATCTCCATTGGTGTATCCCCGAATGAGTTCCCCGTTCACGAAAGCGCGCCGATCACGGCTTCGGTTATGGGTGCTCAGAGGGTCGGAGAATGAACCTGAAGGCGGTGACAGGAAGGGCGGAGGAAATGGTCGCGGTGCTCGTTTCGCGTAGAGAGATATGCCCGTCTCGAAGCGAAAGGGGAGATTTGGTTTTTGCGGGTTTTCGGGATTCGCGATCGGTGACGTTGTTGAGGTGGGTGCTAGGTCAGGGCAACATCGCGGCGGAACGTGGGTGAAGGGGCGTCGAGCTGGAGGTTGCAGAGCTCGCACGAGTGGTCTTTGAGGGAGCGACCTCCTCATCCCAGCGTCATAGGCAGAGTAGATGTTGGGAAATCCTTCACCAATAAACAATCTGGGAGTTGTGGTTTTGGCTGCGAGTGGCAGTGGCAGTAGCAGTAGCAGTGGTAGCCAGATAAGATGAGGGACGAAGGAGGGCTATCGGGAATTTTTGTGGAGCCGAAGCTGGGCCGGATGGAATTTGGGAATGAGCCAAATCTTGAACCAAATCTCGAAATCTCAGGGTCAGCGCCTCCTTGAAATAACAAACCATTCATGGCGACGAGTGACAGTTCTTGCCATTACTCCGTAACGAGTAACGGGAATTTGCGTTGGAGCATAGATCCAGATACAGGACTAGGTCTAGTCACCACCACAAAAAAATGTGAATGAATGGTTTAGTACGGAGCACGAGTACGAACTTGCTTCCTCGCTTGTCATAGTGATTGTTGCTGGTAGAACGGAAAGCACTCCGAAGGCACTGCGAGTTGTACTCCAGATACTGATACAGGCGGGGAATCTATCATAGATCCATAGGGAAGGTTCATAGATTCATAGGTAGGCCCATAGGTCCACAGGAATCCCCGGTTTGACGCATTCCCCATACTCCCAATCTTAACCGGCTAAATTTACGGGTATCATAATTCGTATGCTTTCTCATAGTTAAAAGGTTACTCCAGTGTACAGTGTACAGTAGATATGCGTGGCATGATACTCAAAAGGACGAATATTTTGATATGATGCGAGGAATTATAATTCTTTCCTTTTCCAGGGGCCTCCCCAGGAGAAATGGGACGACGACGCCATGTGTTTGGATACTCGAGTACCACCTATGCACGCCATGCAGTCATTCCGCTGCTGCCGCGTGAAAATGGGATGGCGGCAAGGAGAGTGAGTAATGGAAAAGGAAAGAATGATATATATACCTGTATAGTACTGTATGTAACTGCCTGTAGGTATACAGTGCAATACTGTAGTATATTAGGAGCATACCATGTACCTAGGTATAGGTACGTACGTCGTACCGAGTATCTAAGCGAATTCATATACTTCTAACCCCCTCGGCAAGTTCGGACGGTCGAGTTCTACAAGATGCACCTGCTGAGTACGGAAACTAGGTACAGTACGGTATGTGGGTGCAGACCGTCCCAAGAATAGCACTTGCTGCATTCGGTGATGTTGTGTGACTCGCACAACATTTTGACCGTCAGACAGAACAGTGCTGAGAGTGAGTACCAGTCATCCACTCCAGGTCAACGATGACGCAGTCGACTGCATCACTTATACACCGTAGTCGTGCTGTAGTACTGCAATGCTATAGGTATATCTGTACTTATGTTCCAATAGCCGCCACGCCCTTCCTTCCAAGCGCTGGGTCTTGGTGTCTTATGCTCCCGCTTGTGTGCAAGTTGGCTGTGTCACGACTGACACCTGGCTACGGCTACGGCCATGGTGGATTCGAGTGGAGTATTGATGATTGACCTCGGGATGGCACGAATACGGGTTCGGGGATACGATCAAGTGCTTCCTCAAGTGACTCGATTGGGGTGCAAGAGAAGGTCTGTTAAGCTTACTGCACTTGTACATCCATCGGCATTTCTAAACGAGAGGCCGGTGTGTGCCAGTAGTCATCCTCGGCAAAGTATGTACTGGTGTACTACGAGTACTGACTGTGCCTTTCAACTGCGGCTGCAGCTCAGAGGAAGAAACCAAACATGACGCGTTCTCTTCAGCCCCCAGCCCTCTTCTTGGCCGCGTCAACAGGAACTCTGAAGGTGTGAAGGTCTACACAGGGGCCCAGGGCCACAGGCGCAGGGAGAATACGATCAATGTTTGGCTGGGTTGCTGGATGGTCACTGCAATTAGGTTGACGGTGGTGGGCTGTACCGTGTACGAGTAGCGGAGCGGAGTCAGTGGATTGTATCTCGTACCTCTATGCGCCCATCGGGGTCATCTTAATAAGCCCATGACTGATGGTCTGATGTGATGTGGTGAATTCGTAGATGCAGAGTAGTTGGTGATAAGTGAGGCATCTTCATCAAAATCTCTGCATTCTCATGCTGTTCCCTCGGCTCTGCTGGATATAGAGGCGTGAATAGTGAATAGGTAGTGAGTACGGTACTACACTACGTAGTGAATACAGTACGAGTACTGAACATCATCACCACCCCGCAGATCCGACACCGGCGAGTCGGAAGAATCCAGTACAAAGTTCCCGCCAAGTCATCATCCACCACTAAAACCCTCGCCTGGGATCCAACCCTCCCCTACCAAGCCGTCCTGCTCGACCGCAGCCGTTACGGTCTCCCTCAAAGTGACGTCCGATCAGAGCCACCACCTTTTTTAATTTCAAAGGCCATTCCTCACCCATCGACACCCATTATTTACACAATCGGATCCTGTATCTGTCTAGCCCATCCCACCACCCGTAGCGAAGCTCGTAGTTCGCGCAGGTCCTACTGCAGGCCACCCTCTGCCTGCCAGTTGCCAGTTACCAGTTGCCATCCTGCTCTTCCGCCCACCAGCATCATCCAGCCAGACCTTTGCGCTCATTGATGCTTGGAAAGTAGCCACCCGGATAGAGGCGGACACGCAGTACGCAGTGAGAGCATCGCATTGGGAATCCCCTCACACTCGTTCCTACCACGGCCAACATGTCGGCACCAACTCCCAAGATGGGCACTCGCAGTCGAGGTGAGTTCGCTAGAGCCAGAGCCAGAGCCAGAGCCATCTGGAGAAATGCGGTCAAGAACGCAACGCTGACCAAGACATTCCATGACAGTCCTCTCCTTCATGTCCAGCTTCGCGAATCGAGATGCACAATCCCCAACCCCCAAAGCTGCTCCTTCCTCACAAGCCCCATCCGAGCCCTTTCCAAAGTATGAGCCCAACCGGCGAGACACGGCAAGGGAGCCACCGACCCAGGCATATGATACGGATGGCAGTTCTTCTCAACCCCAATCCAGAACGAGAGAGCGAGCCCCTTCACGGCCAATGTCAATGGTACAGACCTACCAACCTCCTCTAATGGACGTCAATCAGGATACTCTCCCGGAGCTGCAGCCCATATTTACCTTCCTGAACAGCCACGCGAACAAGCTGTACCAGGAGGGCTATTTCTTGAAACTGGACGATCAAAACACCCGTATGTGTATTCCTTCGCACCATGTTACTTTTCTAATCACCAGGAACAGATGGTAAGGCCAATACGGATCGAACATGGACCGAGTGCTTTGCGCAACTTGTGGGAACCGTACTGTCATTGTGGGATGCTGCTGAACTGGATGCGGCTGGGCAAGATGGGGAGGTGCTACCCAAATTTATCAATTTGACAGACGCCTCAATCAAAATGGTATGCATTGAAGAAACGTAAGTTGCGGCAGTCAATATGCTAACTGCAATAGATTGAATCACTGCCCACCCGATCAGATAACGAGGCCCCGCTGCAAAATGTCCTCAGTATTTCTACAGCCGGCCGCAACCGATATCTCTTGCATTTCAACTCTCATCATTCTTTAGTGCAGTGGACGGCCGGAATTCGACTCGCAATGTTTGAGCATGCCACGTTACAGGAGGCCTACACTGGAGCCTTGATCGCCGGGAAAGGAAAGCAAGTCAACAACATCAATGTCATTATGGAGCGAGCGAGAGTCAAGCATGAGGACTGGGCGCGTGTAAGATTTGGAGCAGGAACACCATGGCGACGATGCTGGTGCGTCATCACACCTCCAGACGAGAAAGAGGTCCAGAAGTTGCAAAAACAAGCCAACAAGAAGAGATCCGCGTACGATCGATCCCGACCTCCAGTTCTAAAGGGCGACATCAAGTTTTACGAATCCAAGAAAACAAAGAAAGTCAAGCCAATTGCTACTATCACCGAAGCTTATTCGGCTTATGCAATCTACCCTCAATCCAAGCCTTTGATAGATGCTTCCACCTTGGTAAAAGTTGAGGGATCAATCATGATTCATTCCAACCCGCCATCAATGACAGAGGGGTTTGTTTTTGTCATGCCAGAGGTTCACCCTGCTGTGAGTGGCTTTGAAATGATGCTACGCTGGCTCTTCCCTGCGTATGACACATTCGCTTTATATGGACGACCGGGTCGATTGATTCCAGATACAACGGACCCCAACAGTCTGATGTTTGCCATGCCAAAACACCGAAGATATGGCTACCTTGAGATCTTGGATGTGTCCGGTCTTATCACTGAACAAGGGAGCGGCAGTTGGCGAGAATCCGAATGGCGACGAAGGATGAAGGAGCTCACCAAAAAACGGATGACAGCCATTGAAAATGGAAGTCAAAGGAACAGTCGATACGGCAGCCGAAGAAGCACTCGTGCAAGCTTTGGGCCCTCCAGAAGCCGCATTCAATTTGATGATGCTGCTTCCGTGAGATCTACTCCATCGACGAGCTATGGCCAAAGTGATGGAGCGGGTATTGTAGGAGCTTTGCCACGGGTCGATTCTGCGCCTGTTCAAGCAGGGACCTTTGCTCCACCACCAAGAATGGCAAATCCGACCCACCAACGTTCGGTGTCTGAAACAAATGGTCGTGATCCTTATGAGAACCAAATGTCCAACTCTCCTTATGATGGGACCTACGAGCAAGGCCCACCTCCTCCGCCACACAATATGCCCATGGCTATTGGTCATCCCGGGTCAGCACTTCGTTACCAAAACGAAATGGCAACAACTCCAGAACGTGTGAGTTCCGAAGATGAAAGTGCTGCACGAGAGACTCCTGTGCGAGAGTTGCAAGACCTTCAAACCACTTCTACTCCTGAGCCAGTTTCTGCACCGCCTGCATTTTCACACGCCCCTGGTGCTTTACCAATCACCGTACCATATCATTCGCCAGAACTTAGAAGGGCCAAGAGCCGCATGTCCACTACTACCTTATCACAACTTGCCGGTGCTGGTGGAGCTGCTGCTACTTATAATGAAAATGGTGCGAGGGATAGCGAGGAGCAGAAAAGGGGATATGCGGAGGATCAGAAAGGGGTACCATACAACGCCAACAACCTAAAAGAGTTAAATGCTAATCAAGGTGGTTTGAATGAAGGCCTGGTAGCACCAAGAAATCGTCGCTTTTCTTTCGAAAATTCCTCTCTTCAGTCAGATATCAATAATCCACAACCTCCCACGCAACATTCAGATAATTTCACAAATCCTCCTCTCCGAAACGATTCCCAAGCTCCACCACCTCCAACTCATGGCAATACCCGTACGTATGAACCGCCAAGTATTTTCACTACCCCAAACCACACCCAAGGCCATAATTCCCAAACATCAGTAGGTTCCACGTCTACCGTGAGCCCTCATCAGCCTCCTCGGCTACAAACTAGCCATAGCATCGTTCGGAAACCTCTTCCATCCAGGACAGCAACATTGAAGGACCCATCATCTGTGAGCGATGACGATACACCATCAAGTCTCAAGAGCTTAAGAAACCATGTCATTGACGAGGCTGCCTTTGAAATGATTGGACGTGACCAGAGAATGCAGACATTGCGATCCGAATACCAAATCCACCGACAGAATAGCGGCGCAAGTGTCTATGATGACGGTGCCTCCACTGCTTCTCCAGATTACCCGAGCACGAGGCCATCAATCGATAGCAAGAGATCAAAAAAGTCCGTCGAAAAACCTCGAGCTGGTGTGAAGAAGACCGTGGGTGACCCAGAATTTGAAACATTCAACAACTTTCGCCAGTCTGTTCATATTGACTTTGGTCCAACAATAAACTATGCTGCTGAGGAACCACCTCGAAAACCAAGCCCTGGCCCCAATCAAAGCTATAATGCAGGATCACCCAGAGGACACTCACCCGGTTTGGGCATGGACAAACACTCTTCTGACCGACCGCGCCAGCAGAGCCCTGCGGCAAGGCCTGACAGCGCTGGAGTCATGAATCGAAATAGTGTATCCCCTCAACAAAATGCAAATTATCGTCATAGTGTAGCCTGGCAACCGGGTCTTGCTGTTGCCACTCATCCTGCTGCGAACTCACAGAGTATTACTCCTGAGCAGTTTGTGGCTCAGAAAGCTGCCGCTGCTGTTGCCACTCCAATGTATGCTCATCAAAGACAGCATTCTAACCTTACTCTTGGACGTACAACACCTACCATGATGGGACGGGATACACCTACACCGCCCCTTGTTCATAATCGTCCAAACGATCATTTGACCAAGCAAAGTCATTCTCGTAATACGTCAACCGATATGCTTGCCCGTCCAAGCGATCATTTGACCAAGCAAAGTCATTCTCGTAACACCTCGACCGATATGCTTGCCCGTCCCAACTCGAGGACCGCTGGTGTTGCTCTTGGACCTGCTGTAAATCCCAAGTTATCGGCACGCGAACAGGAACATATTGCGCGGGCTACTGGAACACCACTCATTAATATGGCACAGAACAATCGCTCTTCATCCGGAGGAGGTTTAGTTAATGCTATTGAAAACCGAGAGCACGAAAGGCAGCAATTGAAGCATGGTATGAATAGCCAGGCCGTTCAACAAGCAATTGCTCAAAGACAACAGCAGCAGATGTATCAACAACAATATGCTGAACAACAGCAGCAGCAACAACAACAACAAATGATGCAGCATCGTATGTCTCAGCAACTCAATATGAATCAATACCAACAGCCACAGTATCCAGTTCAAGGTCAAAGTCCAGGATGGGGCATGTCTCCGGCAGCGAATGTCTTTGCGCAAGGCGGAGGGTGGGCTTCTCCTGGGTATGCCCAAACTCCACCTGGTCGACAACCGTCGGGGCAATACTTACCACATCAACAATATTTCCCTCCCCAAAGTGGTCACCAAGGACGAGGAAATAATGGCGGCTATCGCGGTCATTAATGAGCTACATACACTACTTTGTTATTAGCGAGCATGGCGCTGGGGAGTTTATGAAGATTGATTATGTGAGGTCTTTTCATGTCACGTGGGGTGGGAAGGGGGAGATTCATAGCGATTCATTCCATGGAGTTTGCCTTTTTCTTCTTCGATTTTCATTTTTTTCTCGGAACACTTTTTTGATTACTGCTACTCTTCATATGAATTGCATCAAGACAGCCTGACCAGAACCGGGGGCTTTTCTTCTTTGTGTTTGTTTACGTAGTGTATTTTCGTAAGGCCTAGGTACCTACACTTTTTTCTGTTTTGTTTTGTATTCTTTTTTGTATCTGAGCATATTGCATTGGTGGGTATGACTGGTGGTTTTTCTGCATGCATACATAAATTTTGAGATGAGGGAGGGGGTTCCTTGAATTTTGGAGAGGGGATATGTATGTTTACGCGTGCATTGAGGGGTTCGAATTGGGGACTGGAGAGAGGGATTTAATTTGAGAGGAGAGGAGAGGATAGTGTGAGTTGAAGGGGGAGGGTCTTGTTGGGTGGCTGTGATGCGGGGTGTTGTAGTAGGTAGGTAGTGAGTGGGATGGATGGGTAATCGAAGATATTTCACCTTGCCTCTTTTTTTGTTTGTCTTGGATGCTGGGTGCCCTGATTCCTTTTGGTCTTGGGGATTGTGAGGTGTGAGTTGTGAGTTGTGATGTGGGATTGATTTACCTTTTTCTTTCTTGGTGGAGGTAGGTATTCTTGTATACCTAGGTATGCATTTTCAGCGATTACGGTACCTGAAGGATATCTTGTGAATCTATATCCTGGGGTTTCGTTGGCCGTCATTCGTGGAGAAGGTATTTGGTAGGTAAGTGCCTAGGTAGGTAGGTAGGGAGGTAGAGCTAAAGAAGGAAGGATGAAGAAGTAGGCACGAGTAGATGTTGGTAGGATTGTGTTTACATGGTATTACTTGTATAGAGTAGGATTCGTTATATCTATCGCATACGAGTACTGGTAAAATCTCTAATAAGTGAGCTGGGTAGGTGGGTAGGTGTGGGTGGGTAAGCGGAGGGTTTGTATATTATAGGTAGGTAGGTAGGTAGGGAATAGGTAGGTAGATTTAAATCTAGACGTAAGACTCTAGGTTGGAAGTATAGGTACAGTACCTATTAAAATTTAAAATGGGGAAAGTTCGGTTGGAGACTAGAGGGGGTTTTATTATGTTGATGTCGGATGATTGGATTCTTCTACCTTGCTAGGTCGGTAGGTTAGTAGGTTGGTAGGTAGGTTAGTAGATGATTTGGTGTAGGGGGGGGTTTTTTGGTTCGGCGATTGAGGGAGCTGGTACTGTAGCTTAGTTATGGTGTTGATGCTTGGGATTGGGATTTGAAGGATGCGGGAGAGGTTCGTTATTGGTAAGGAGCTTGGGAGTTTGGGCAAGAGGGAGTAAGGTTGAGGTTGAGATTTTTGATGAGAACAGAGAAATATGGGGGTGTTGCTACCTAGGCTACGTAGGTAGGTGGGGGGAGGAGCGAGTTTGATGTTAGCCCAGATAGCCCAGGACAAAGACGAAGATGAGTGCCCTGTCGAGGTGAGACACTAGAATTTCAGGTAGTCTCGACCGTAGGTAGGTAGACGGGTCTCTGGACTCGACTTTCTGTCTATAGGTAGAGTGGACAGTGGACTGTATTGTACCACCTACCTTCCTTCCCTCTAGATTCCGTCTCTAAGTCCTAGACTGGTTTCGTTCTACTCTGTCTCAACTCAAGCTTCGTTCCTCCCTTGCCATGGCGGCCTAACATAACCCCATTCCTAACATCACCTCGACCAGTTTGGAAGTGGGCTGGATTTGATGTCCATGTAAAACTGGGGGCTTAGAGGTCTTAGGAACCTGGAAGTAAGAGAGAAAGATTCTGTATAGTTTTTACATATGCATGTCCTCAAACAACGACCAGATATCAACAACCTTTCTGCTATGTAAAAGCTCAGTTTTTGGTTCAAGTTTAAGTTCACTGTAACGAATTTGCAGAATTATATTCCATTGGACGTCAATCAATTGAGATTCTTCCTACGGTTGAGGTAGGTGATATTGTAATATCTAATACTGTAGCTTAGTTCTTGAGGGTATATCTAATGATGCCTGGTACTAGCGAGGGTATCTTGTAAGTTGATGGGTTGTCAAACACCATTCCTTTGTGTATCCATCTAATCCATTTCTGTAGGGAAATATTTGGAGGGGAGAAAATGGAGGACTTTGGGTTATCTCATGCTTCTATATCTAATCTAAACTCCTGAACTCGTCATACTGACATACCTTGAGTACAGTACCTGATACTCGGTAGATAATACCTAGGTACTGTACTTGGCTTAAGCAATCTCACTTCCCAAGTCCTCAAGTATTACACATGACTTGTAAACTAGGTAGGTAGGTACCAAGCAATGGAAATCCTACGGTATCACGATATGACGAGAGGGCAGGCACTACATCTTTTCTTCTCAAAATCTCCATTCATCATCCCCCTTTTACAACGAGCGTATCCTCCTACACACAACCCCAAACATCACATCCTCATCCACCTGGGACAACACCTCCACTCCATCCCGCACCCCAAAGAACCTCACGGCTCCAACAAAACATCTAGACATAACCACCCTTTTTCCCCAAAACCCAGAACAATACAACAGGAAAAGCGTCAGAAACCCCACCTACAAACTCATCATCCGACAGAAAAAGAAAAAAACGCCCCCTATTATAAACACCCCCCAAAAAAAGACTCAAAGAATCGATAGAGTAAAAAACAAAATATAAATTAACCCCCAAAAAACCCCCCTTGAAAAATAACATACAACAAGAAACCCAAAAAACCACCACCCCCTCACCGTCCCTTCACACTCTTCAACCGCTCCGCCTCCTCAATCGCCGCATCAATCCTCCTCTCCTCCTCCTCCTCCGTCAACCGCACAAGATCAGCTTCACTCATCGAGCCCCTCGATTTCCTCTCGTTTCCCAAGAATGGGGCGGGTGGTGTATGTCTTTCTGCATATGTCGTAGGAACGTCGCGGTATTCTTCGAAGCTTCGCGCGGGAGGTGAGACGTCGTTGCGGGATGGAGGGCCGATTGTGGATGCTGCGCTGACTTCGCGGGATATGGTGGGGGAGACGGTGGTTGTTGGGGAGAGGGCGGTGGTTGTGGATGGTGGGGATGAGGATGAGGGGTCTGCTATGGGTGGTGTGGGGTTGTTTATGTTTGTTGGGTTTGCATTTTTGTTTGAACTTAGGGTTGGTTTTCGCCTGGGAATAGCGGCTGCGGAGCCGGTATACGGTTGCGAAGGGATTTCCTCGTAAGGGGAGAGTGCCGAGTGACGAGTAGGTGTCTGGGGTTTGGGAGGGAGGTTTAAGGCTCCGCTATATACTTGGGTTGGTGCTTCGTATGAGGATGGGGAGCTTCTTTCTGCTTCTTTTTCGGTTATGAGGTCGTGTGAGTCGGCTGAGCTTTGGTTGAGCATGATTTGATCGGGGCCTTTGGTTTGGCGTTGTCTTTTTCGGAGACATAATAATATCCCTAGGAGGATGATTGCGGCTACTCCTAGAGCTCCTACTCCTATTCCTGCTTTTGCTGCTGTTGAAAGTCCGCTGGGAGGTGCGGGGGTAGTTGTGGTGTCTTGCGTACTTGAAGCATCTGATGTCGGTGTTTGTGTAGGAGGGATTATAGTTGTTGTAGCAAATTGAGTAGAAGTTTGACTGGGCAATAAACCTCCATCGGGACGAACATATCTAGGGCTGGTATCGGACTGGTGGATAAAAGGGTTGAATTGAAGTCCGGATATGAGCTGCTCTGGTTCACCAGGTAGACCAGGCGCCGTACTAGATCCGAGGATTTGAAATGCTTTACTCGTCGAGGCACAAAACTGTTCGTCATTCGTAAAACATAGAAAGAAGTAGCCCGGAGGTGGAGTTCCATCCTCCAAAGTAAATAAAATATTCCTCTCTTGATCATTCTCGATAATTCCGTTCAAGTCTTTTAAACTCTTCTCCTCATGACAAACGTTGCCTGCGCAATAAGCTACAGATAATTAGTGAAAGATAGAAATAGCCCTATATGATTGTGATTCTCACATCCAAGTCTTTGGGTTGATATGGGTAGCTTGGTGGTAACTCCATCAGGCGCTGTCGCTTGGCATAGGAAGAGCGTGGTGTTTTTGTGATTCGCGTTCGATGTTTTAAAGCTTATAGTGTAAGTCGTTGTTGGGTTGCCAGTATATGGTGATATGCCAGTCGTATTCGGCGCAAAGGATTGAACATTGGTGGTGAAAGGTGCTTTCAATTGACTGCTATCCTCCTGTCCATGAACAGGCGACAACACCCAAAACGAAGCCATCAGGCCCAAATATCTGCACCTCATCGCATCCAAAATCCCATCGACCTCAAACACACCAACAAAAACAAAAAATAAAGATTAAAGTCAATTGCAAAGTTCGCACTCACAACCAACCTCAAAAAAGACCAAAAGGAGGAAATCCTCAGCTCGCTGACCCGTTGGGGGGAAACCAGACCATTAATACCGGCAGCCCTCCCCCCCAAAACAACTCGTGCTGTAAGCTAACACAACCACGGCGCAGGACCGCAAAAATGTACTGTAGTCTGTACGAACATGAAAAAGTATGGGTCTCACTGCATGGAACCCAACAAAGAAGGACTAGGGTCTTTCCGCTGCGCCTCATTTTTTCGGACATGGCTTGGTCCCATGAAGTGAAGCGGATGGGAAATTTCCCCTCTTCTTGGTGAGATGTGCATCGTGATTGGATCGTGGGGTGAGATGTAGATGTACGCCGTACAGGCTGGTGCATCCTCCGAAGCACGAAATCGTCGCCCGAAAGAGAGAAAGGGGAAATATTGTTGGTGTTGGAGGTGTGTTCACTGGGTCTTGGTGTACCGTATCACAGAAGCGATGCGATGCAGTGTTTTTTCAACGCCCACTTGAGGTTGTGACATCTTACAGTACCATCAGCGCCAATGTAGAACTCCGCGTTAACAGTTGGTATGTGTATTCTTAGAAAGAAAACAAAACGATCGCGAAATCGATTGGCTTATCCGGATAGGAATAGTGCTTCCGTAAAATCCGCCCATGTCGAAGTTGTATGTCAAATTCCGTACGCGAAGGAGCGCCATTCTTGCAATTGGGAGCAGAGGAAAGGCGCCACCATGACAGGCATCGATGGTGTGTACATGGGGTGGATGTCGTCGGCCTGGGGGCTGAAGGGTAAGCGAGTAAGCCCCGCAACAAAGATGGACAGATTTCCCCCCCACGAAGGAACCATTCATCATCGACCATTCTTATTCAAAGTTCTCTGATTCGTGGCCCGCGGTTCACTGCCTGCACTGACCCGGCCGATGTTAATTTGGGAAGAGGAGAAGAATGAGGCTGAATAACCTCACGGGCAGCGACGAGCAGTTCCATCCATGATGATCGCTAGGTACCTCAGTCCACCGAGTAGGAAGAAGCCTTCGAGAAGGATGTACACTCGAAAAAATTAAGATGTATAAGATAAGCGGTGTGGCCGCTTCGCGAGGAGAGGAACAGGACAAGAGGGCCAAATGCATCCTTCATGACTTCAACCTGCTCGTACCTGGTCACGATCAGCAGTCAATAAAATTCAAAGTAGATTCGGACGTAATATGCATCTACCAGCTCGTACTCCGGAGGGTTGTATCAACACGTCTACGCTGAAAGGAATCGCCCCGATGAGCGGCACCCAAGCCTCACATATGCTTGTGGTGCTAGACCCAGAAAGATCGGGCTTCCGAGAAGCTGCATCTGACGTTACTGATCCTTTCTAGCCAACGGTTTCAAAGATCTGAGTAATTTGACGCAAAGACTTCATAAGATTGGAGAGGGGAGTCACTTCGATCCTAATTGTTTCATCAATCCACGACCACTCTGCGATAGGAACACCTAGAGTTGTTTCTGCTTATCCTTGAGCGCCGACTACGTCAATCTCTGCTTACTCTTGTTTTAATTGTTTCCAGTTGGCGTTTGGTGTCCAACAGACAATATGTTCAAGATAAGGTGGAGGAAGGCTGAGTTATTTAAAAATTGTCGTTTATCATTCATTAAACCGAACCATCACTTATATCATGCTTCATAACCCAAACTCCACTCCCATGAAAATGATCCGTAGTACAAAAAGATGCTTTGCAAAACAGAGCACCTAACCCCCAACAGTAATTTCCGCTGTAGGATCTACTCGGATGTCGAGCTCCATCAGACCTTCCTTTTTCTCAATAACAAGTCCTTTCTCGTTGGCTAAATGCAACACACAAATGAAGCAGTAGCTAGTCGAGATATCGTTCAAAGTATTCTTGGGGTAGACACTCTTGAGGTTTTGCATGACAGACGTGAACTTGAGGCTGCCATCCTCGCCCTTCTTCGGCTCGAGAGGTGCGGTAGTTCTTGCGGGCAATACCTCCAATGGTGTATCCTAAGTCACATTAGCTTTGTTTATGGCTGACTGCAAAGATTGATGATAGACTTACATCAAGTCCTTTGATGCCCATGCCTCTCCACAGCTCCTCCTTTAACCTTCTTACATCGACCTTGGTCGCTACACGAGCATACTGTACATATTCTGGTCTCAATCGACGACTTTGGGTGACAAGTTGAATACCGAATGCCCCTTCACCATCAGCAGTCTGGGTCATGCTACCATTGAGTACATTATTGACGCCGTTCATACCGCCCTCTCCCCGTTCTTCTGCTCCAGGGGAGAAATGATCTCGAGCATCGGCGAATTCCATATCATCGTCATCATCCATTCCACCAGCCATTGGCAAGCCATCATCCTGGAAGAAATTGGCATCATAATCACCTTGCGGTGCCGCCTCTTCATCAGCACCCGCAGGACCCTCTTTACGAGCCCAGAAAGCCTCATCCATCTCACCCTCCGGAGCCTCTTCCTCTTTAACATGACCGATATTCCCAAACTTGGAACCAAATGCACTTCTTCGGTTGCCCATCTTTGCCTTTGGCTTCAAGAAAAGACGTAATAATTGTTTCGAGTTGAAGTGTTTGTCGTCTGGAAGAAGATTTCGGGTTTTTGATTTCCAGTCCTTTTTCGGTAGAGATATAACTGTGTTGGAAGATGCCGGGGTATAGATGGTTTCGGCGATGCTCTGGCTAAGTGAGGAGGTGAAATCGATCTCAAATAGTTCTTTTTCCTTTCGGGGCTTTGTAACAGCCGCAGGTTTGTTGACATCCTTGATTTTCCGGATTCGCCAATGCTCAGGACCGGCCCAATTCTTTTGTAATGCCTCATCAAAGTAACTCAGGATATCATCACGAGTGCCCTGGTTTTTCCCGCCATGATTCATGGATACGACGTACTCACCGGTCTCGGGATCGAAGTTTCCAGCTCCTTCTCCATCTTCTCCGTCACCAACACCCAAGCCGTCATTATCTAGGCCTGCATCATGAACGCGCATTCGAGTCTCAACTGCAGCGTCGCGGGCCCATGCCTCACCTCCCTCCCCAAAGCCCGCGTCAGCTGGTATATCGAAGCCTTCTAACAAACCATCGTCGTCATCATCAAATCCAACAGGATTGTCATCGTCTAAAAAGATACCGGATTTCATTCCAACAGCTGCCATTTCACCTTCGGCGGGCTTGTCCTTCTCCTGTCGCCAGTCTTCCGGTGCTTTCAAGAATGGTATATCCATTGACCCAGTTGGGTCGCCTAGGTCGAAATTTTTAAGTGATGGACAGATATCCTGTGAGTCCAATTGTTCCAGGTTAGGGAAGAACTTAGCGCCAAGTGCAGCGACATCAATTTCGACGTCTTCTTCATCCTCTACATCTCGCGCCGTAGAGTTCACAGTGGTATCCATATCTGTATCATCCTCATCTTGGACACCATCTTCTTTTCGTCGAGTTGCAGAGCCTTCGCCTGATGCGTCACCAGCATCATCACTGCTATCAAACACAATCCTACCTTGAGAATCAATTGCCAAATGATTAAGCAGTAATCCTTTGGCTCCGCCCTCGTCAAAGTCAGCGGAGGCTTTTTTGAAGAGAGGGTCGACTGAAAACTCTAGTTCCATCTTTTTCAATTGAATGGCGGAAAATGAAGCTGCAAGCGTGGCCTCTGAAGAGCGTTGTGCCTAGTTGATATTAACATTTTGCCTAGTAAAATTTATAGCTGCTGCGCTCGAAAAAGACCATATATGGATCGTCCGTAAGAAAAAGTAAACATTGTAAAGTTCCAAAACATAAGGGGTTGAAGAAATACTGCCAAAAATACAAAGGGGGCTTATTTTAGAAAGGTACATTGCACCAAACGCGATTGTCGTTTAGTGGTATAATCTACCCTGAGCATAGCCTTTACGAGCTTGTGATTGGTCAAGAGATATTGTCAGTGCCAAGAGAGAGGCATAGCAGAGAATGACGAGCGGAATTCATAACCACTAGACCGTCAAGGACGTTTCGTTTTTTTCGAATGATGGTCAAGTGATAATAATTCCCGCTTGTTTCTGAAACCCGCGAGAACTCATTTCGACATATTGGCTGTAAAACATTAACGAGGAGAGATGGGGAGGGAAATCAAAGCAGATATTGCTAGAAATCACCTCCCCAGTGGCTGCTCCGCGATACAATCACGTTCCGCACTAACATGCGTTGAATTACGTCAAGATATCCAAAGTCGTGAATTGACCACCTTGGAGTCTCGTAGGAGCCCACGGCGATGAGCGGGAAATTATGGTATCGAATCGGAGCACTAGCTCCGTCGCCGTGGCATCCCTCAACAAGTACAAGATAAACAGAACAAAAGCGAACATACCCTCTTCTTAGGCTTCTTTCTGACAACACCATCTTCATCCTCGACTTCCTCCTCACTTTCTTCACCTTCCTCGTTTTCGCCTCGCTTCTTTTTATTGTTGCCGCTGTCCGCAAGTCCACTGAGCAACTTGCCCGTCTCTGTCGCAACACTGTCGACTCTGCTGGTATATATCTTGACGCAACCATCCAGCGTGCAACTGGCTTTCTGAAAATTCACACCGTCGCCTTCCTTTAGTAGTGACATGTCGTGGAAGTAGTCGATGAGCGCAAAATTCCAAGAATTGGTAGCGTTAATTTTGTTGTCCGTAGCCATCTTCATCCATTCTTCAAAATTGGCCAATATTGGGACGCGCTTCATAGGTGTGACTGCTGTCCCTCCAACCGTGATCACATCTTCATCAAGATCATTGTCCAATTCCCCCATCCGCCGTGGTGTCTTTGGATTTGAGCCTGGCGAGGAGCCTGCAGATCCATCGTGTTTGCGCATTGGTGAAGCCGCAGCCTTGATTTGGTTCATGTGAATGCCATGGAGGGCATGTCGTGATTGCATCCGCTTTGCCTTTTCCTGCGCATCGTCATTGAGGGGTATCCTTCGGGTGTTAGCAGAGGCAGGTGCAAGCAAAGAATGGGCGGAGGGTGTCTCACTTAATAGGCGATTTGAAAGGCGACGCGGTCATGGATCCGGAGGCCACTCGGCCATTGCTACTGCGGGGTGCTTGGGCGACTCGAGGCATCGTGGTGTGTGTTGTGGTGGTGTTGAGGTTTCCGTAGATTGCGCTTACGAAGATTCATCTCCATGTCAATAGAGACGCGATTTGTTTACCACACAACAAATTTTGGCCTAGGAGCCTTGGATCAGAGGCAGCGACAGCAGGGTCTTGGTCCCTGCCGAGCCTACCTATCGTTGACCAATGACCATTGACATACGAGACGTGCAAGTGGTTGTGGCGATAGAGCTGTGGCTGTGTGGCTGTGCACGGGTGGTACTGGCTCGCTGGTAGCACCGTAGCCCGCCCCGAGCCCGCCCCCTGCAGCTTAAGGTTCTTGGTTTCTTTTCCCAGGTGGGGCCATCCAAGCTTCGTCATACTGCGCTCCCGAACTCTGAACCTGATGCTGATTCCTGAACACCAAGACCAGTCATCTCAACCAATCTGGAGCATGGCCACGCACGCTTGCATCGTCCGCGACCCAGACGGAATTCTTGCCTTTGCCTGAACCTCGAACTAGTGATTGACAACTCACTCTCCCTTCCTCAACCACTTCCACCACCGCAAACCTGCCTACCAGTGGCCAATTTGATCTTCTGCCCAGCCCAGCCCATCGCATCGCGCAAAGCTTCTACTTAACCTCATCGCTCGCCGGAATTCCAAACACCGTACAGTATCATGCGCGAGCAATGCTACAGACCTTCTCGAATACGCCCGCGGTTGCGACTCGCGCACGCCGACCAAGGTCAAAACTGAGTTTTCGCGCATTCTACGTCACCGTTCTTTTGATATCTGCTTTTGCAGTCATCAGCTTGGTTGCGGAGCAGACAGCGAGACACAGACATGGCTCGGAGTATGGTGCAGCGCAGCGGCGGGCGCTGGCCAGTTTGGATAGTGGCAGACTTTACAGGAGGGACGAGGAAGTGAGTGTTGGCGAAGTCCTTCTCAGATATCAACACTAACAAAGTCCAAACTTCAGTGCCGTCTAGTTCACCAAGCCGAAGATAAGTGCGCCTTCATCAAAGCCAATTGTCCGGACGAAGAAGCCGGTCTTCTATCCTACCTATCCCTCTATTACTGTGATCTCAGCTCGGCGCAACCGTTCGCATTTATAATTCTCACCCTGTGGTTGGCACTGTTGTTCACAACAATAGGCATTGCAGCTTCGGATTTCTTCTGCATCAACCTATCCACCATAGCGAGCATTCTTGGAATGAGCGAATCCATGGCCGGAGTGACATTCTTGGCTTTTGGCAATGGGAGCCCTGATGTGTTTTCCACGTTTGCTGCCATGAGTTCTCATAGCGGAAGTATGGCGATAGGTGAACTGATTGGAGCGGCCGGTTTTATAACAGCGGTCGTGGCTGGTTCAATGGCATTGGTACGAGAGTTCAAAGTCGGGAAAAAGACTTTTGTCCGAGATGTGGGCTTCTTTATTGTCGCTGCATGCTTTACTATGGGATTTCTGTCGGACGGGGAGCTTCATTTGTGGGAGTGCTGCGCCATGATTGGATTTTACATTTTCTACGTTATTGTGGTGGTCATGTGGCATTGGTGGTTGGGTCGCCGACGTTTAAGACGAGAGAGAGAGGCTGCTGCTCGCGGCCACTATCTGGCAAATTCGAGCGAAGAAATAGAAGTGACCGAGGAGGATGACGACGATGACGATGCCCCCGCGGGACAAAGAGGTCGATATAGAGACTCGGAGGATTTTGCTGCTCTGGAGGGTGGACCAGGCACAACTTACGACGGATCCCAGGCAGACCATGAGATTGATGAGGAGGGCGAAGAAGGAAGACAACTGGCCGCCGAGATGGCGAGCAGTATGCGTGTCACGCGCCCAAGGGGCTCTCGGAGAAATACCATCACTCCAATCCGACCCAGTTTGGTTGGAGCTCTGGAATTTAGATCGGTTCTTTCATCACTTCAGAGATCTCGAGGATCCCACGCACGGCCAATACATCTTCGTCGATATTCGGACGATCCAACTGGAGGGAACACCATAAGCAACTTTGCTCGATTGCCTTCGGGCCAGGGGCCATATTCAGACAACGTTTCTAGCATTGTTGTGACTAGAGCAGAAGATTCCGACGAATCCGTAGAGACAATGCCATCACGAAGATTACGAGCGGTATCTATGAATGACGCTGAGGGATCCAAACTGCCAGATCCAGCGGCTTTTAGCGTTGCCAAAATCCCAAATATCGGGCTTGTGGCAGCCACTCCTACACACCCCACACACCTAAGCGCAGAATCTGCAAGCCTTCACGCACCTCCCTCACCATCGATTTCTGTCTCTCCTCCATCATCGGTTCTTGGATTCAGGGGTATGAGCCCAGCTCCTTCCAGAGATGGTCGCAAACATAATAGCCTGGCACCCCCAGCTGAGGGTTCGAGCGCTCGTCATCTTCGAGTAGACTCTATAGACTCTTTGAGGCCGCAGCGTCCTCGACTTGATATTCCTGGCTCCATATCAAGAGATAGCTCCCGCTCTCCCAGATCTTCAATCACGTCTCCCATTCTGCAGTTTCCTGCCTATACCGACTCCCCCTTGCCGATGTCTGCCCGCAGCTCACAAGCTCCAAGTCTCATGCTTCCCGACAATGCACTGACTGCAGAGTCATCATATACAGAGCAGGGTCTGGGGGAAGAATATCTAGAGAAACGGATTAAATGGTGGCCATATCGTTTCTTACCTAGCCCCTACGTTCTACTGTCTACGCTCTTCCCTACCTTATCAACGTGGCGAGATAAATCGATCTGGGACAAATTCGTCAGTGTCATATCAGCACCAAGTATATTTCTTCTTGCTATTACTCTGCCTGTCGTAGAGTCTGAGCAAAGGGAAGAGGAAGTTCCTGAACCGGCTGTTACAGAAGAGAGACGCCCTCTTTTGAGGAACAGGTCGAGGAGGGGTACACTGCCACCTGTTTTAACACCAGAAAGTCCATCAATGGGACCCGAGCCCGAATGGTCGCAATATCAACGAATGGCTGGTAGTCAATCTCCTCGATTGCCAAATGATCATTCCGGTCTTACTGGCCACGGTGCTGCAGCGGTTGCTGTTTCTGCTGAGCATCTCCACAACCACATGCAACCAGTGATAGATCCACCAAAACAACCAACTAACTCCGTCGAAGATCTTCACGACACGACCAGCGATAAGTGTCCATCGGGTGATTGGAATCGATGGTTGGTTTCAGTTCAACTCTTCACTGCCCCTTTGTTCACAGTGTTCATAATTTGGGCCAACGGCGATCCTAGTTGGAGTCTTCTCGCCCGATTGGTTCTATATTCCCTCCTCGGATCACTTGTGGCCTTTGCCATTTTGGTCTTCACTACTACGCCCTCCAAGCCACCAAAATATCGATTTCTTCTGTGTTTCATGGGGTTTGTTGTTTCCGTGGCCTGGATCTCGACAATTGCAAATGAAGTGGTAGGGGTTTTGAAGGCTTTCGGGGTCATACTTGGGATATCAGACGCCATTCTCGGACTCACCATCTTTGCGGTTGGTAATTCTCTTGGAGACTTGGTGGCCGACATCACAGTCGCTAGACTAGGATATCCTGTCATGGCATTGAGTGCTTGCTTCGGTGGACCAATGCTCAACATATTGCTTGGCATTGGAATTTCTGGTGTTTACATGACCATCAAAGAGGCGAACCATAAGCACTCGAAACACCCAGGAAAAAACATCAAATACAAACCATATCATATCGAAGTTAGTCGAACTCTTATGGTTTCGGGAGCTACTTTGTTGGTTACTCTGGTTGGATTATTGGTGGCGGTTCCAATGAATAAATGGGTTATGAGTCGACGAATTGGTTGGGGACTTATTAGTTTATGGATCTGCAGTACGGTGATTAATTTGGGTGTGGAGATTAGCGGGTGGGGGGTCACTTCCTAACATCTCTTTTTAAATATTGTTTATGTTTCATAATCATAATTGGGTTTGTTCTATATGGGTAGGCTTTGGGCAATGGGCGTTTGAGGGAAGCTACATAGGTAGCGTCTTTGGCTGTTCTCGGCGTTTTCTTGACTATTGGAGTTTTACATACGAGTGGGAATACGTATATATGTAGTAGATTCTTATGATGACTTCAAATCTCAGTTCAGTCTTGATTTTCAAGAAGTGAGAGACCTCGACATCGCTCCCTAGCGGAGACTTTATGAGACGACAATCTTATCAGGAGTTCCGGTGCTATTATTCTGGTTGTTTACATTCGTAAAACGATTGAGAATTGCAACATGTAGTGATTCTTCCCTTTTGTAGGGAAGGTGAATGATTTCCTGGTTGGTGGTTTTAAGTTAGATTCACCTACCAAGTGCCGTACCTGGTGCTAGCGTACTCGTACAGGAACGGCTTTTCTTGGCTCTCTCCAGCTACCCCATAAAATAGGGATCTCGGATGCGGGGAAAAGTGGGGGTTTCTATTCCACAATTGGACGTGGTGACCATGAGAAGAAATTCTATTGGTGGGACAGGTCGGCGTCTGAAGGTTGGAAGTGGACCTTGTGAAACGGTCTGTTGCTTCACCGTCACCGGTGCAATGTGAGCCGACGATAACAAGCCAAGGTCGAGCCTCCTTCACTTGTTTTTTCCTTCTTCAAAGTTTGCACTGTACGTAGAATTGTTCCTGTCAAGAATCTCCTGTCAATTCACAGAACAATTGCAACCATGGGCAAAGTATTTGATGCTGCAGAATGTAAGGTATCCAATTCCCAACGGTTATGCAGAACTAACTGTCCCGAATAGTGGCTAGACATAACCGACCCGACTCCTGCTACGTCTGTCTCTACGGCGACGTATGGGATGTAACTGATTTCCTGCCCCAACACCCCGGTGGCTCATCCATAATCCTCAAACTGGCTGGCGCAGACGCAACAGAAGAATATGATCCCATCCATCCTCCCGGAACCCTCGAGGACAACCTTCCACCGGAGAAGAAACTCGGCACCATAGACGTATCGCTGATTCCCAAATTGGAACCGGAAGAAGTACAACATACAGAGGGACCGGTGGATGTGCAAACGCTGCTGAACCTCGATGAGATCGAGGAGGTTGCCACGAAACAGATTTCCAAAAAGTGCTGGGCGTATTACTATTCTGCGGGCGATGATCTGATATCAAAGAACTTCAATAATCTGGTTTACAAGCAGATTCTGTTGAGACCTAGGGTTTTTGTGGATTGTACGAGATGCGACCTTACTACCTCGATGCTAGGTCACAAGGTGGGCTTGCCACTTTATGTATCTCCTGCTGCCATGGCGAGGTTGGCACATCCAGATGGAGAACAGGGTATTGCGAAGGGCGTTAGTTCTTTTGGGGCGTGCCAGATTGTTAGCAATAATGCTTCTATGACACCCGAACAAATTGTGGAAGGGAGTGCGCCGGGACAGATTTTTGGGTGGCAATTGTATGTTCAGGATCAGAGGCAGAAGAGTATCGAGATGCTGAAGAGGATTGGAAAGATGGCTGATAAGTATAAATTCATCGTCTTGACATTAGACGCGCCTGTCCCTGGGAAACGAGAACACGACGAGCGGTCGTCTATGAGTATCAATGGTCTGCCGAAGAAAGACGGTTCAGATGGGGGAGTGGGGAAGCAGTTGTTTTGGGGCACGGCGGCAGATTTGACTTGGAAGGTTACGCTAGCGTGGTTGAGTAAACATACGCAGTTACCCATCGTCCTGAAAGGTTTGCAAACTCATGAGGATGCGTATTTGGCTTCTCAATACCCGCAAGTCAAGGCTGTTATACTCTCTAATCATGGAGGGAGAGCACTGGATACGGCACCCCCGGCGGTACATACTCTGCTTGAGATTCGAAAATTTTGTCCCGAGGTGTTTGGCAGACTAGAGGTCTGGGTTGATGGCGGGATCAAGAGGGGAACAGATGTGGTAAAAGCCCTGTGTCTTGGAGCGAGGGCGGTAGGTGTTGGAAGGGCGGCATTATTTGGTCTGGGAGCCGGGGGAACAGAGGGCGTTCATAGAACTTTCGAGAGTGAGAATTCCTTGCTTCCTAACCGTGTGGCCCTGGAAGAAATCTTGCTAATTAAGTTTCACAGTCCTCGAGGCGGAAATCAAAACTTGCATGCGGTTACTCGGTGCTGAGAAAGTCAGCGATTTGGGGCCGAGATTCGTAAGTCCAACCCCCTTCCCCCCTTTTGCCGTGTGAATCCTAACGAAAGCAGGTCAATTCCAGGGCTGTGGAACGAGATATCTACGATGGACATGCGGGACTAGAAAAACTGGGGCTGTGGGTGAAATCGAGTTTGTAGATAGAGAGGGATGTACAGTCCATGGCATTTCCGACTTTTCGATTACCGTACCTCAATTTACCTTTATATCTTAAGTCTAGGGAAACTAAATCGTTGTACTGGTAGGTACTTATACCCTAGGCGCTACCCCTGTATTACAGCCGCCCTTGTGTTGTTTCCGGAGACGTTTTTAATGTACTGATTTTTGGGAACTTGTCTTGAATACATAAGAATTTAAGTCACTCATAATGCTGTCTTCTGATTGTGGGGCTTAGAGGGTCGAACTATGCCGGCTCCTTATCTGAAAACCTACTTTGGCCGGAAACAACGTATGGGCATTGTAGATTTACGATACCTACTTGGTTCCAGGTGTAGTAATCGTAACTTTCTCAAGGTGGCTTCATTAGAGAGCAGGGTGAAAATCCCGTAAAAGTACAGTTATTATCCCTGGGACGAAATACCAGTACCGTAAGAACTCGATAGGATGGTCCAAAGTGTAGCAGGGGGGGGGGACTTTTGACCTTGGCTACCTATACCAAAAATACCCTCGGAATGCCCTTGCTACTGTACTCCTTTTCAAGCGGCTTTCTATTTCGAAATTGGTACGTTAGTACTTGGAGTATACTTGAATGGGAAGGAAAAGTGGCTTGTAAAGAGATCTGGTATCAAGTCGGGGCCCTTTTATGGTACTTACGGTATGAGCTTTATGGTGGTTAGGAATCCCCCGGCTACCTACACTTTGGAGTATCCTCTTGAGTTCTTGTGGTATGATTGTAGATTGTTAGGGTTGTATACCTGCAATCTTACTAGGTGTAGTCCCTTCGCAAATGTAGCAAGAAACAAGGACCATCTACTAGTGTGTTGCAGGGTATTTTACAAGGCATTTTATATATAAACTGCTTTTTTCTACACGTTCTGGGGTCGCGAAACATCTTGCTACTTTTGCGAAGGGACTGTATGTTCTTGTTGGTGGATTGTCTACCTTGTCTTGTTTCATGGTTAATCGTTACTGAAATGGCGTGATAAAAGTTAGTCTGGACGTTGATCTACAGGTTATGTGCACACTAACAGACGGTATTTATAGAAATTGAAGAGGCGGCAAAACTCCTCTGTTTTGTTTCTTTCTTCGATTCAGTTGGAAGTTCAAGTCATTGTAGCAAGAGTCTAGCGACATGGTATGCCTTCCAGATGGCAACATGCACCGAAAGCGAGGTACTGTACGAGTAAGGTGGCTACTTTTTCAACATCTACCAAACAACGTCGTTTGGCCAAGCAGACTGATCTTCCAAGCCTTTGAACCTCAAATATTCGACCCGTATCCCGCTCCGAGTGTATGTTCTTTTGGCAGCTCTCACATCCGGACGGGATGTCAATCTAGAACAATCTGATACCGTTATCTTTTCCTATTTAGGCAAAGAAGTTGGGCACAGGAGGCAGGTCACTAGGCTTCCCTGTCAGTTGTTGCGAATACGCTGAATCTAAAAACCGCCACCGTGTTCGACAAAGTTGTCCAATCACGGTAGCTCGCTTCCCAATATCCTAATGTATTCGTATGATAAGAGCAGAACAGCGGATAGGGTATGTCGTAACCCATCTGATTCTTGTTCATGCATACCAATACTTGAAGGTTCTTTCGATGGTAAACGTCGTCTATCGTAACTCAAAAAACCCCCTAATAATTCAGACCAGTAAGGCAATTTGAGTTGTGCGACACTCTTTCTGTCTCATTCCATCTATCAGAGACTTAAGTATAGCCCCGGGTTTTCCGTTACCCGTCTCCTTTTGTGTTGTTACAAGTAACCTCTTATCACTAAAAGCTATTCTCTTGAATTTACTGTTGCAATGATTTAGACGAAGCTTTTCATATTGTGATTGCGATTATACTCAGAGATTTTGTTACGGGGGGCTGGTCGTAAGGGTACCCTCCTGTTTGCGCAGAAACAATCGACGAAACAATTTAAGCTTAAGCTGCGTCGAATTAAGCTTTGGGGATCGTCGTGCATGAATAGTCATCTCAAGCATCGGATTCTTTTGCGCAGGACTCGGTTAATAGCCGAGCACCGGACGGCCCGTCATCAGAGATGCTGTATTTTGCCCATATGTAGATTGTCTAACATTGGAACCTCGACGACTATGGAAATATTGCGAAGATTAAAATTATCGATCTCCTTTGTATGTTCAGTCTGTAATTGAGCCTTACCATCTGACTGAAGTGCTCAGCACTCCGTTGCCAAGACTTCATGTATAAGATTACCCTGGGGATCCTGACAATTCGAAACAGCACTATTACAGCTTCGAACAACATGTATCACGATCATCCTTGTACTAGTATGAAGGCACTCTGTACCCATTCTGAGCAGCAGTCAATATCCTTTCCCCACTTCAGTTTGAACTTTATTGTTTAGCCCCAATCATACTTGTTTGCGTCATCCGAATGGTTAACTCGACGACCCAAGTTCGGAATCCATGGAGCAACCAGGACTAGATAATAACTTTCATTCCCTTCAAGTCTACCTAGGGCCATCCAGGTTTGATGGAGTTTTAAGAGGGACGATTACTTCGAAAGAGGGTTTGTTCCACACACGGTACGAGTAATATGTGCACGTGGCCACTGTCGATCCTATAATCCGTTTTGCATTGTTCCTGACGAAGAGGCGAAACTTTAACTGCGGAATGCATACACTTCAAACGATCGCGGGAGTGTCTGATTCTTCCGAAGACGAGAAGGTATATCTGTCTGTGTCTCAGTAGAATCCTCTAGTCAAATACCTACCTCCTCTTTAGCAAGTTCGCTACTTGCGCTAACAAAAACCACCTTGTTATCTGAACAGTTCAACACCAATTGCAGATATGAGGTTTCCCAATGTTCCAAGTATTGTTCTCCTCCTCGCCTCCGTCCTCTCTGTAGAGGCTGGTCCTCTTCCAGCCAGTGGCGTTCAATCCAGAGGGTCTGTTCATGGCTTATTCCCCCCAATCATAACGGAAGGCAAGGGAGCTGTCGAAGAACGAGATTCCGTTATTTCAGGAGCATCAGATGAGTCACCTGCAGTGGAAAGGAGTCTTTCCATTCACGACAAGCGAGGGTATGTTCAAGGTCCAACATCACCGCGAGGTCCCACTGGTCCTCATAAACAAAATCGGGAATATGATCTTTCTCTTTATGCCTCTCTCATTTACTGACCTCATCTCGTTCAGTGTGTCCAACGCCTCACCGCCTGATGCTCTTCAACAGCGGGGGTGGATCGAAAAGCCGAAGTCACCACCCTCTATTCCTCATAAGCGGGCTTCTGAACCTCGCTCACGGCCTGTCCATCCAATAGATGGAGAACACAACAAGCGAGGTGGTGGTGATGGAGAGGAATCGTTAATTAGGGCAAGGACTATAGTTGAAAGGCAAAAGCCGACGCCGCCTCCAAAGTCTCCAAATCCTCTTATCATCCACACACCCAATAATAAGAGGACGCTCACGTTTTACCTCTCAAGGGATAAACGGTCGGATGGTGAGGGACCAGAGGATACTATTGAGGAAAGAAATCCAGGAAAGGGAGTTTTTGGCAGGGGGCCTGCGAAAGAACCAAAAAAGCCTGCGAACCCTCTTATTATACATGGTAGCTCTAAGAGGACGGTCACGTCTTACCTTTCAACGGACAAACGGTCGGATGGTGAGGGACCAGAGGCTACTATTGAGGAGAGAAATCCAGGAAAGGGAGTTTTTGGCAGGGCGCCTGCGAAAGGACCAAAAAAGCCTCCGAACCCTCTTATCATCAGCAGCCACTCTAAGAGGAAGGCCACGTCTTACCTTTTACCGGACAAACGGTCGGGTAGTCTCCAAGTCCCCAAGGGACCAGGTGTTACAATTGGGGAGAGAAATCTAGAAGAGGGAGTCTTTGGCAGGGCAGATGCGTCTAAGCACTCTGCAAAAACTGGAAACCCCCTCATTATCCGCTCCGAGTCGAAAATCGCGTCTGCTCTTTCATCGGTCAAGCGGTGGAATGGTCTTTTTGCTATTGAGAAGAGAGACCCAGGAAAGGCCAATCCAGACACGCCAACGCTTCCACTGAGTCATGATGGGAGGGAAAAACGGTGGAATGGCCTTATTGCTATTGCGAAGAGAGGTTCAGCAAAGCCAAAGCCGGACAAGGCTCCCCCTGACCATCAGAAACGGTGGAATAATCCTCTACAACTTCGCGAGGCATCTGATATTACTGTTAAGAAGAGAGATCCAGCACCGGGAAAACCAGACACACCAAAGCTTGAACCTTACAATCCGGGGGAAAAACGATGGAATAGTGCCTTTGAACCTCTGAATATCGAGAAGAGGGTGCCCTCAGATAAAGAAAAAGTGGACCCAGGGAAAATTGATCCCGATGTACCTGGCCACCACAAGAGGGCGCCCGCTGATGTCGCTGTTGGGAAAAGAACCCCTCTGCCTGGTCAACACACTAAGATAGGACAGCCTAAGCCGGGTAAGAGGTCGAATAGCCTTCTCGAAAGCCGTGAGGGTTCTCTTGTGCCTGGCCAACACCCCAAGATAGGACAGCCTAAACCGGGGAAGAGGTCGAATAGCCTTCCCGAAAACCGTGACGAATAAAGCGTTGCTGCTATCAAGAGAAGCCCAAATACAAAGCCAGATCCTACAAAACTGCACCCTGGAGGGTCTTAATAGCTGGGGGCGTATGGAATCATGACAAATTGAATGATGACAAGAGGAGTGGTGATATTGCAGGCGGATACCACAAGAGACCCGGTGCATGAGGACGGCAAGCGAGGGGAAGTTCTCTCTACTCATTCATTTATCTCTGCCGCCCCGATGGGAAAGTTCGCTTAGCGAGGGGGGCTGCAAGATGCGGGAGATAATGGCACATCTACTACATCCACCAACTCTGGCAAAACGCATTCTGGCTGCAAATCATTTGGAAGATGCATGGAGAATGAAGATCTGTTTTCAGTCATTGAATTCGCTCCCTTTCTACAATATACTTCTTGTCATTGATCTGGATGTTCTGGTATACTCTAAATGTATTCTTTATTGATATTCTGCTCTTTTGCAAGCCAGAAATATTTCCATTATTAGTTCGCTAGGCATCTAACGTGGTCTTTTATCAAAGTAGAAAGCTTCAAAAATTTCATGCGCGTAGAGATCCTTGGAAGAATACTAATAGTCAGTGCCCTTCCTACGGCGCATTCGCTTGTAGTCAGCGGAAGCAAGTGTAGAGCGGAAGCAAGTGTAGAGCGGAAGCAAGTGTAGAGTCTTGCACGCGTATAGGGCTCTTTCTACCGATATAGCGCCACCTTTACTTGTTATAAAGACAAATAAATAACACGGATTTATAGATATAATCAACTACTGTCCTATACTAAAAGGATTAGTTTTCTTAATACGATTTACGTGCGATGCAGATAAATTTATTAGTATTCCGAAGACTCGATTTTAGTAGGGTGCGGCACGCGCGCCCGTGCTACACCCTCAAATACCGTCTCTCTTCTGATATCTAAAGTTCCTCTAAATATATTAACGCGCACCGGCTAAATTTAGTTAAGATACTATTGTTTTATAGTACTAATCAAGATCTTTCATTTGGACCTATATAGAAGCTTGTAGCTTAAAAACTAACTTTGTTAGAGGAACTATTAGTAAGACTCTACACTTTCTTCCGCTCTACACTTGCTTCCGCTGACTACAAGCGAATGCGCCGTAGGAAGGGCACTGACTATTATGATGTTGTTGAATATGAAGAGAGAACTAAGCGAGCACGTGGTACCCGCAATACGTTGTCGCTTAATTTAGCCGACCCCATGACGTTAGATTCGGCCTATCTGAAGTTGCGAACTAAGATTCCCACAACAACCACAAAATTAGGCACTCATTCTGATCATATTCGCTTAATTCTGAGGATAGAATTATAAAGGAAGTGCCAATCTGCTTCATTACTAAGTGCCTCAGCTTTTCCAAGTCAGCTCAACATGTAGAGCTCCCTTCTCCCAAATCATGTACACTTTTTGGCCGTATCTCCAATCTGAAAACCCGTCGACACATTCCATATCGAAATGCCAAATTAGTCTTGCGAGTATGAGCTTTGAAGTGACATAAGCAAAACTGTATTGAATTAGAGAAGGCCGAAGGAAGGGGATAGCAACTCACCTCCTCCCGATACAACTCCTGGGACCGAATGAGAATGGTTGCAGTACTTCTTTATTGTGAGTCGCTAAGGCCGGGTTGGAGAGAAAACACTCAGGTATAAAGTCTTCGGTTAGGGTGAAGTTCTTTGGATCGTGATATGCGGCGTAGTGCCCGACAGATACAGAAGTCTTGGAGAAGGATTGTTAGCAATGCTACGTCTATCAGAGCACAGTTAGAAGCTTGATCTCACGCCTTCTGGAACCCAGTCACCGCAAATACAGTCCCCGCCACTACTGACAACCCTCGGTATACCCGATGGGCCAGGTGGGTATATCCTCAGCGTCTCTTCAATCACGGCGTGCAAGTATTTCAATGGAGCGAGGCTTCGTACGGTGATCTCGTCTTTAGAGTTAAAGGCTGAGCGTATTTCATGAGTTGATTTCTGCAATGCTAAGGGGCATTTCAAAAGGCAATATGTTGCTCCAGAAAGTAGCGTCGCGGTAGTTTCCGACCCACCAGTGATGAATATACTTACATTGGCACAGAGCTCGTCCATATTTATATCTCCTTTGCTCTTGTGCTGCTGCAAGATATAACCCATAATATCCCGGCGATCAGTGTTCATTTCAAGTCTCTTGTTGACCATCTCAAGTGTGAATTTGTGATATTTGGCCTTTTTGGTCCTCAGTGACTTCGTTATGCACCGGCGGAGAAGCGCCCTGGTCATCCAGTCTCTGGAAGCTACAGCAAGATACGCGCCAGCTTTCAGGTTTTTGAAGATGGTCTCGATCCACGGGTGGTATTTTGATTGTTCCAGACAGCCAAAAGACTCCCCAAAGCCAACACTACCCATGATATCGAATGTTGTCCAATTGTATTTTGCCCCCATATCGATAACATTGTTAGTTTCTTCACAAAAAAATCCACATGAGATCTTACTATATATTCCTGCGCAGCAAGGGTTTTATCTGGGAATGCAGGAGCAAGTATCCGACTTAGGCGGGAATGATCCGCTGTTTCCGCGCAGAGAATGCCTTCTCTATTGCTCGGTAGACGTCCGTGAAAACGTGGACCTTTAAGCATTTGAACATGCCCTGGCCGATGGCCATATATATCCTTGCAAGCAGCTGCTGTATTGTACGAGAGTTCATCAAGGGCGATACGAACAACATCTCCATACTGTTTGTCTAGCTTAAGGCATACGATCGGTACCTGCCCTTTCATAGTATGATACATGTAGCAAAGTTGAGTTGCTCCATAGACTTTTGGGCCCGGGTATTTTGATAGTGGATGAAAGTACGCTTTTTAGATCATATCCGAAGCTGCCATAGACTGTAATCCTTGTGAGAAGCAGAATTTGGTCGAAACATACGCGGTGCAGACTTACCAACGACGTTATGGCTATTAACCAGACAAATCCACATAAGGAGACATGCTGCCCAAGTATCGAGTTCAATGACTACATACTAAGATATAACTAACTGTCTTGTCAAATAATTATATTTTCTTTGAAATATGGAAGAAATTCAGTGCTTAGATAGCTTTATAAAATATCGAATACTTCAGCGATAGGTCAACATACAAACAGGCATGCCGATTTACAGATTCAGCTTCATGGACACAAAGCTGTGTCACCTTGGAGCCTATAACAGGAAAGGTACCGCACTAGTAGCGGAGATACACCCCATTTCCGAGTTTTAGGTAGTAGTGACACAAATATCCTCCGCTGTGTCACGACGGCATTGAAATCCCGTAGTATCCCATTGAAGAATACTACGATTGTGTGTGATTGATTATTGGTGTGTCGTCCTAGATAACCTAGAGCTAGATCATCAGCCGCTGATTTTTAAGCCGATACTACGTGGTACGCTGCTAATCGAGAAGAACTGATCGGATACGTTTTTTCCCTGCGCGCATTGGACACAGAACATGTTTTATGTTGTCCCCCTTTTTACCAAAATATTTCAAAGAAAAATGAAAGAAAAATCGAAAGACTACTGTTGGTGCTGAGATCAAACATGCGTCGGTATTTTGGCTACTGTAGCTCTGTGCCGGAAAGTAGACGGTTCGCTTAGTTCACTTCACAATTTTGATATCCAAAACTATGATACAATATCTCAGATAACAGAGTATCAAGACATGGGAATGAGTAAACTGCTAAGCGTTGCCAATATCTTTGGACCCACCCTTGCTGATACTCGTGGAATGTGATCACTATTGATGAGTTATTCGACTTGGGACACAGGTGCAGAGGCGTACATCCGAACTGTACTTAGTCTTGGGTCGGGTAAGGGTAAGGGTGGCGTACCAAGTGCTTTCCCAAGTGTCACCTTCGAAACTACTTGGGTGTTTTCACTTGAAGCAAAAACTAATCAAATTAAACTTCTTCCAGGCTCTTTCGACGCTACTGCAAGCCGGTTTCCGTGCAGATGTCTTGGGCAAAAATCAGGTTGAGGTCATTGCGGACTGCAATCAAAAGGTGCTCGTGTCTGGACAGGGGATGCTTGGATTTGTTGAGTTAAAGATATGCAGCATATGCTGAATTCGTGACTTCTCTCCATGTTTAAACAGAAAATACTAACTGCCAATTGTCATCTTCAGCTTCTGGGTTCCAGGCTGACGCGGACGACACAGTCATGTCGGTCTTTTGCTTAAACCTTCTGGATCGACATGTGTTGCCAGATCAAATGATCGCGCACTTGAGTACCGGTAGTCATTTCAAGACCTACGAATCAGAACGAACGGCAAGCTTTAGTACCAACTGTAATGTTCTCAACATGCTTGTCAATAGCCCTCAACCTCTCAAGTATCTGGATTCGATTGCGGAAGCAGCTAAATACGTTGAGCAATGCTGGTCTGAGGACTCGATTAAAGACAAATGGGCATTGAAGATTCCTGCTATGCATTTGAGTTGGAGCTAACATCGACAGAATCTATCACCATATTACTCGATGATGCTCATGGATCAGGCTTTGACTGGTCTTTTGCGTCTTTCTGGCTTTCAAATTGCCACCAGTTCCTTGAGCGTTGCGATCCTTCTTGAAAAGACACCCAAGCTGTTGACGCAAGTACTTTGGAGAACATTGACAAAAAAAAAATCCAGATGATTCATGGGGTCAGTGTAGATTCCCGAAAAGGCTGCGTATGGCGTTTTGACTCTCATGGCTTTGCAAGATTTTCCTTGGATGAATAAATTGAAGACCCAAGTTCAAAGATCTATAGGAAAGGGAAGAGGGTTTCTGGGGGTTTCAGGGCCAAAATGGGCTCATGCCCAGTATCTCTGGGTTGAAAAGGTTACTTATGGTTCTCCCATTTTGTCTATGAGCTATTGCCTGGCTGCTATGTACACTAAGAAAGAAGAGTCGTGCTGGGGAAAATGTGCCAGCTTTACTACAATGGCCGTCGACGAACAGGCGATATTGGACATCGTTCACTTTCAGTACAGACTCCCGGGGCTTTCGAATGAGCCTCAATGGAATATAGAAGCAGCACTCACCGAGAGTTATTTTATTCTTCCAGAGCTGCGGAATTCACGTCTGGTGATGTTTCCTCGGCATGAGGTTAGAGAAAACAAAATCCTAAAATTCATCGCTTTTGTTTGGATCACAGCTCGAAATATCTCTCTTCCAGAAAGACTATTCTTCAATCTACTACTTTGGCGCGGAATGCATGTCTCAATGCTTACTGTCCAGATTGATGCGTATATGGAGAGCTTTGTAGAGAAATTCTAAAACGAGCTCCAGCAGATACGGATACTCATAACCAATTCTTGCGCTCATCCTATGGCTAAAGGCCAGAAAGATACTCCATGGACTGCGGACAACAGGATCGGAGGACGTGATTGTGGTTCAAAAGCTGACGAAGCACCTCGACCTTCCCCATAATTTGATCTTTCGGAACTGCAAGTTCTCAGAGGAATTGTGAATCACGTCTTGGGCCATAAAGAAATTGCTTCTCCCTCCATCTATCTCGGAAATATAATTCGGTATGAGCTCGAAAAATATCTTCTCGCAAATACTACCCAAGCGAGAGAAAACTTTCGCTTCAGACAACAGAAAAATGCACGCATGACTTTCACGTCTCCTACTAGTTCTTTTTACAAATGGCTAAGCAATACTTCGGCAGGCCATTCCACGTTGCCCTTCGCCACGGCCCTTTTCTGTGGTTTTATTGAACAAAATAGCAATTCTCAATTCCTGCTGGCGTGCGGCAAAAATATCTGTTTGAAGACGTATGTCGACATCTTGCGAGAATGACCAGACTGTTCAATGATTATGGGTCGGCTGAACGAGATAAAATCGAGAGCCCCGTGAATAGTATTAACTTCCCCGGGTTCCAGCTTGAGGCCCAGGATAGAATCAATGACGAACACTACGAATGTAACGACCCACGCAGAAGAGCCATGGAAAAACAAGAATTTGTGAGAGGTAATGTTTTCTGGATTGCTAGTATGAACGTAATTGCTTATATTTTGCACTTGCAGAACTGGAGAAGACAATGGACAATAAGGTCGCAGATGGAATCAAGCTATTCGCCACCGTTGCCGATATCTTTGCCCAGATCTATGTGGCACAAGATATTGGTTTATCGGCCGCAGATCTGAAAGATTGGCAGGGTACAGGTATAAAGTTCTTAACAATCTCAAGTTTCTCTCTCGCCTAGAGAACCTGGTAGCAAAATGTTTCCTACCTAGTTTAGAACTAATATTTAGTTAATCCGTCCTATATCTCATTTACTCGGAAACGCAGCTTGGTACAATTTTTATCCCCATGAAACAATTGTTCCCAACCGTCTTTATGGACGTTTCTGCTGAACCCTGCCCGTGTGTGCGTGGTCAATATCACGTGGACTGACTCGGTACATTCATCGCCAAGTATACCTACAGAGATACCATCATACACAATAAACAGAATTTGCGTGAGATGTCTCGTAATTTCAAGCAAAAAGATGGATTCAAGTAGGGTTGATTTGGACGACAATATCACATGATCAGCCCCATCTCCTTTACGGCGCTAAATCTGCTGAGCGGGTAGTAGCCGGCACCTGAAACACAAGACGATTTCAAACATCAAACATCGTACGAAGAACAGTACATCGTACACAGCCTCATCTGGCTCAGACTCAGGCTGAAATTGGAAGTCAAAATGAGGTCCAAAAATGCCATGTCAACTTCAGATATGGTCTCAGTCCAACGGTCGTTTGTGCGGTGTTCTTTGTACTCCTTTGATCATCTCAAGTTTGAGCCTCCACGGAACAAAGTTGCTTCGTTCTTACTCGGTACAAACATCAGAGATTCCACCCAATCCCCTTCCACGATCTATTGCCATTATGGCACCAAACCAAGTGTCTGGTCTTCGAGCCTGACCCAAGCTGAGGTGGCAATAATAATTGCAAGCGAACAAATTACAATCCCTCTGAGAGACGATTTGTTGTGATTGGGAAATCTTTGGCTGACACTGGCTAGAGTAACACTGGCTGGCAGCCGCTGTAAATCTCGGCTCTAACACTTCGCTTCGTCTCAGCCTCGTCTCAAGTGATGGTGTTCTCTAAGCTCCGGCTCATCATCATCTCCCACCCCCAGCTCCAGCTCCAGCTCAAGCTTCTCAAGCTGCCAAGCAACTCAACCTTTTTTTGGTTGCAAATCCCTTGATGGGTTCCCACCCAGGCGCAAATCAAGCTTTAGACAACAGTTAACCTTGTCTTACCAATCAGAAAGCTTCCATCAACTCCACCCACATTCTGTTTATCCGTCGAGGCATTGCAGTACTCCGTGTTGTTGGTAACTGTAAAATATGACGCACAACACTATTACGTCTAAGGACTACTCAGTGAGAGAGTCATTAGATGAAAGGGACCAGAGAACCCCGAACCATCGTACCACTGCACTGTGTTGGGAGATCAGTGGGAGAATGTGCGTGTTCGTTCACACATCTTGGCCGCTTCATGGATCTGATCTTCCTCCGTGCGTCGGAAGAGTTTGGACGGTATGAACCCAAACTCGGGACGGCATTCTGGAACCAGTAAGCGTACGAGAAGACCAGCATAGGGGCCAGACAGGGGCCAACTTCTCATCCCCTTGACGATACAAATACAAATCCCATTTCTGCATCGGAGAGCTTCCTGCTCTCTTCTTTATTCTTTCTATTCATTCTCTGTACTCGCTCAAACCAAAATTTCCGTCGTTTGCTTCATTTCTTCAATTACTCTTCAAATCTACATCCTGCCAGCCAGCTTTGTCGCCGGACGACCTTTAAATATCCACTCACACTCCCTCAATCGAACTATTCGAACCGACCTCCCGAAACCGACAAGATGCATTTCATAAACATCGCGTTTTTGTCCTTAGTTGCTGCTGCCGTGGCCAGCCCAATCTCTATCCCTCAACGTCTCGATGGTAAGTTTGTGATTCTCAATTCAGTCAATTATTTCGAAGAGTCTCGATTGTTGTGTGGTGCATTTGTGGGCAGGTAGAGAGTCTGGACCTCGTTTCTTCACCTCGAAAATCCAACTCTGAAGGCCAGACCTTCTCGACCCACCTCACGATGTCTCGATCCACACGGTCAACACCCAGATGCACAAATATGTCACACGTCACAATATGGGGTTGTGCATCAAATGCATTTAACATGGAGAAATTGTTTGCAAGACAACACACGAATATACATACTGATTGATACTTCTCCAGACAAAATGGCAAGAGACATTGCCACCCGTAGGCCACAAACAGAAGCCGAAGCCTCAGTAATGACCAATGCAAATGGAGAGGTCGTTTCCTTCGACTCTACTGCTGTTTTCAAGCGTAAGGGTGACCCGCGCTCATTTGTTGTTTCATAAACTGACAGACTATCTAGCTGCTGTCGACAAGCGACAAACAGAAGCCGAAGCCTCAGTTATGACCAACGCAAATGGCGAGGTCGTTTCTTTCGATTCTACCGCCGTCTTCAAACGTAGGAAAAAAATAATAATCAATCTTTCATCGCCCAACTGACAAATTATCTAGCTGCCGTTGATAAGAGACAAATTAATGATGATCTCCCTACCATGACTAATGCAGCTGGTGAAGTTATCAATTTTGATTCCACCGCTGTCTATAAGCGTAAGAAAACTAGAATCCGCTCTTCACTACTTAACTGACAAACTGTCTAGCCGCTGTTGATGATGCTCCTCCAGCTGTAAAGGCCCGCTCGCCACAAATCAACGATGATCTTCCTACTATGACTAATGCAGCTGGCGAAGTTGTCAACTTTGATCCCACTGGTGTTTTCAAGCGTAAGAACAATCGACCATACCAGTTACTATTTTAGCTGACAAGAATACTAGCTGTTGTTGATGATGCTCCTCCTCCAGAAGTGGCGGCCCGTTCGCCACAAATCAACGATGATCTTCCTACTATGACTAATGCAGCTGGCGAAGTTGTCAACTTTGATCCCACTGGTGTTTTCAAGCGTAAGAACAATCGACCATACCAGTTACTATTTTAGCTGACAAGAATACTAGCTGTTGTTGATGATGCTCCTCCTCCAGAAGTGGCGGCCCGTTCGCCACAAATCAACGATGATCTTCCTACTATGACTAATGCAGCTGGCGAAGTTGTCAACTTTGATCCCACTGGTGTTTTCAAGCGTAAGAACAATCGACCATACCAGTTACTATTTTAGCTGACAAGAATACTAGCTGTTGTTGATGATGCTCCTCCTCCAGAAGTGGCGGCCCGTTCGCCACAAATCAACGATGATCTCCCTGCCATGACCAACGCAAACGGGGAAGTCATTAACTTCGACCCTACAGCTGTCTACCTGCGTAAGTTATACTTCTGAAATATTCGTTGTAGGAGTTTTTCAACTAACAAATAATTTAGCTGCCACTGTCGCTGGTGATAGATAAATGCGATAGCACACACGCCTAGGTCGATTGGCAAACGCAATCATAGAGATATTAATTATTACACTACTCCGAGGATTTTGGACAGTTTTTGTTGGGGTTCAAGGTTAATAAACATGTTTAGGAGTGGGGTGTTTTTCTTTCTATCGCATAACACCATACCAATATGTTTGAGTGGATTTGTTATGGCGAGATGGGATCTTGTTATGTAATTGGGAAATCCCTGGGCTTTTTCGCCCTTTTAAATAGTCGATGGTCGGGAATCGATGGAGTTTACAGACCAACTATGAAGTTTTCTTGTTTGCTGTGAATGGAGTGAGAGTTGATGCTGCTAGGATGTGATGAAGTCTGCTCAAGTTTTGCGATCATCATTCTTCCTCTCATCCACGCAGATGCACTGTCTCGAATCCTTCATCGGCTGTAGCCTTCGCCATCTGGAACTTTCCAGGGAACAATCCTCTCTGAGATGTTCGAGGGCTAAAGAAACATTGAATGGAGCCCCATTACCTGTTATCTTCTTCAAATAATGAAAGCCTGAATATGAACTTTCACCACTAGAAAGCTGGAGGATGGAAGCTTATCTGGACGGCGCTCTAGATGGAGCGAGTTTTGGTGTTTTCTCTGCTAGATTCTCATTTTCTTGGTTTGGTTTTTGTTGGGATTCTAGGGTTATTAGGTACTCACCTTGGTGAATCCTTTTTCACTGACACTAATAGGCTGGACCATGTCTCTCCTGAGAGATACTACTTACCTGTTGCCTTTATTGGAGGCTTCGTGTCTTCAAAGAAATTACCACTTTACAGATGGGGGCGATATGGTATTTCAACTCATTTGCACGGTGATCGTCTGTTTTTTCTTCTTCTGTTGAATCTGCTTTAGGGGATCGAATTTAGTAGGTTATCTGCTAGGATCGGTGTCTTATGTTAGCGAAACTTCTGAAGACTCATTTTCAAGTATTCTTCCTCCATTAGAGGCCCTTTGGTACGGAAAACTATCTGTAAGTTATGTATCCAGTAACATTTATTGTTGATGAGACAGAGTACAGTACACCGTACACCCAAAGACTTACACTCGTAGGAATAGGTATAAGTAAGTTAGATAGCTTGTGTCCAAAGCAGAATTTATTACTAGAAAAAGCGGCTAAAGCTAATATATGCGCCCCATGTACGACCGCTAGAAGTAGCGAATATTAATTGTTTCTCATGCTCATAACTGCGTTTCGTTGACTCAAAGCTTCTTTCTTGAAAGCTCTCAAAGATCATCTTCTCAAGATTCTCACTCGAATCCTTCTACTGGCGATATCTTCGAGAGCGGCGGAGCGACAGGTGCTCTGGCACCAAAAATCTTAATATTTCAGATGGTCTTGGAGCTGATCATTTGTAGAAACTACTCATCAGGCTTTGGGTAAGTTCATCAGAATTATATTGGCTTATAGATACAGCCGTAAGCTAAGAATTTCGAGCCCAAATGATTGCATACCCAAATGCAACTCCTGCTCCAATTGTTTCGCCGCCTTAAAAAGTCCAATAACCGCGTCCAAATCCCAATTGACCTTCCATCCAGATGGTGCTGTTTTCCCTAATCTGATCCCATATATAGCACGGCCTTATCCGTTCCAGTATAACACATACAAAAGAAATTAGTCCAGACCATACGCCTCAGCATCGCACAAAACTTCCACGTAATCACCGTGCACTCTCGATATCCTGATTCCACCTCTCCTGCGTAACTTTGTCGTAACTCTTCACTCTCCCCTTCTCCTCTGTGACATGGAACTCGGTCGTCTTCTTGATCACTGCTCCCAAAGGAATCTGACTCCCCGCACTACCCATACTTCCCCTGCCTACTACATGTGTACTGCCATTTCCCATCGCTCCAATGCCCTCCGAGCTCTTGCAATCGAGCGTATAGTTATCTTCCTCATCGGTTCTACTCTTCATCCACCCTCGACTGTCCAATGTGCCTCGGCTTCTCGACTTTCTCCCAAAGGTTCCTGACCTAGGTCCTATGTTACTTGCTGAGATTTCGGAGTCATTCATACTTTCGCGCCCGGAGTAATATGCGTAGATACTTCGGGAGAGACTTAGGTTCGTGGCTATTATACCGAGATGGAGTTCGGTATTGGCCCAGATTGCTGCGATACAATAGTCGTAGGATAAATCCGTTACGACGGTTCCTAGAGAGGTGGCTCGCACGACAGCACAGATTGTGGCGATGAGACCTAAGGACATAAGACACGAGACGGCGATTTTCAGGTTGAGTTTTATCTTTACGTTCCATAGAACGACGACGGGGAGAGATGTACAAATGACATCCGTGATGACGGAATATGCTGTGAAAGTGTTAGAGAATGGTGAAGTGAAGAAAGAGGAGGCTCAAATGGGGCCACATACCGACTTGGACGTAAATGGAGTATATTCGAACACGCGTATCCCAGCATTTCCCTGGAGTCTTCGGGTCCCAGTACTTTTTGACGGGATCACACTCCGCAAGTAGAACAATCAGACAAAAGCCATTAGTCAAAATCAACCCTCCCATCATTCCAATCAGACATTGTCGCAAGAGCTTCGTCTTTTTGATGCGAAGAATAAGGAGACAGATCGAGCATTTGAGAATGCAGATGGCGACAAAAAGGAAAAGTTGAGTGGCCCAGGTCAGGAAGTTGACGTATTGATATTGAGCAGTGGTGAGATATGGCTTGTGTCGTCCGTTGCCTGCCTTCACGGAGACAATTTGTATTATCGTTCGACCAACTGATAAGAGCATGCATATTGCTATCGTCATATCATCCTATTACTGGTTGTTAGTACTGCTAGTACTGCGATAAACAGTGAAGTATGCGACCGAACAATGCGAGGTCAACCCCACATCTAACATTAGATATCACATTGAGCCTGACAACGCTGTAGTTCCATAAACGAAAATCGGAGATCGGAGAGCCCCAATTTTTGATACGGTTCAAATTGCTGGCACATCATTGGGTTGACTGGTGCCATGATCAAAGGCATCAGGGACACATCGAGCAACGCACGAGCTTCTCGCTGATGATAAATATGGCAAACAGAAGTGAAGTTCAACTTACCCATCCAATCAAAGAACGCCTATATCTTGCCCAAACCCGCAGACAAGTAGTCACAATAGAAAAGGCAGTAAGAACACAGGTCAGCACTAACAAGGTTGGACCTTTCGATTCGTCCGGAACATCCATCGTGACATCAACCATGGAAGCCATACTGGTAAAAGAAGAGGTGCGTGAGGATAAGGGTCTTCCCCAAAAGAAAGACGCTACCAAAGCACGCGAGTTCCAAGTAATAGACTTCCCCAAAACAAATATTGGAGAATGTCTACAACCTTATACCGAGCGGTAGCTATTCCGGAGCTAAGCCTACTTTTCACAATACAAGGGACCCTAACCCCGATCGCAAACCTGAAGCTTAAAAGATTGTCATTCTTTGCCTTCTCTGGAAGCCCAAGAATCTGGGTTACATTGGGAGCTGTGGAGAAAGCAATGGGTCGTGGGTGGTGAGACGATAGTGGGAAAGTCCAGATGTTTCGCAGAGAGGCAAGGGGTAATGCCAATACTCAACTAGGAACCGCATGCGAAAGTTTTCAAAATTCACCTATCGAGATGAGGAGTATGCATGAAGTTCTCCTTGTGGCTTGAAGAATCACGGACTGAGCGTTGAAGGAAAACCAGAAGAAAATATTTTGGGAAAGTCCGCCGCCTTGCCCCACCAAATGATGTGAGAGGTGCCCTATAAAAGAAGCCGGGGAAAGGGGGAAGGTCGGAAAGTGGAGCACAATTACACCCTGCTGGTGGTTGTCCAGCCGAATGGCATCAAGGAGCGGATGGCGTTTCCGGAAACAAGACGCCTGGGACTTGCAGAGAAGTCTTCAGGCAGAATTGATGAATGCAAAGGAATACATCATACGTATATTTGAGAGTAGGTTATCGGAAGATTCTTGCCACGAGAATATAGTTCGTAGCAATAAGAAGGCAGTTGGGGACGACTTTCTGCAAGTCACCTTGGTTCCGGGACAGATTAAGTTCATGCTCCCAAAATCAAACTGGGTACCGAAAACCCAGGCCTGTGCCTGGAATCATACGACTTTCCGTCCGTCCATTTCTGTCACTTCTCTTTCCCCACATTTTGTCGCTTAAAAACAAGAAACGCCACAAAGTGACAAAGGTTTTTCGAAACTCTCTGATTGCTTTGGCGATTTTGAAGGGGGCCGTTCGCAATAATGCAATGTATGTACAACTAGCACTCCCAGCTTTCGAAAAGATATGCAGCTTCAATGATAAGTGCTGCGCCTGCTCTGCCATTTGGTAGAAACCATCCATGTCGAGTTTGAAGTTGAATGTGGGGTATTGTGGCTAAATTCTGGGTCCGTGAAGTACGGGATTGACAAGCCTGTTATGGTTATATACCTGGAAAGTTCGGCCTTGCTCCTTTCCTCCAATAGTATGAGAGATACGATCGCATCAAGCTTCTCAAGAGGCATCCAAGTCCGTGAGGTGCCGTAATTCTCGGTTGGTGGCAAGCCATTTGTCCCCAAGGACCTGAAGATGTGACGACAGATGCGGTTCGAAATGCAACCACAAAAAATCCGATGTTACCCTCCAAAGTGTTTATGTATGCGGAGAAGGGGCTTGAGAGTCAAATACGCAAAAGCGAGAGGCAATTGTCAAAACCGGGGAGTTTCCAACTTCTCAACGTCTACGCTCCGTACAATAATCGACAGCAAAGTTTGACCCCGCTTGCGGGAACTACTGAAGATAATTGACTTTGTGAACGAACCAACACACAGACTTCCGTACCGAAGACTCCGCGCGGAGAACAAACGTGCGTGGATCGTTAAAGACAGAGGAGGCTCCTCTGAGGAGCCATCATTGACGCCAATCATGTCGCATGAAGCTAAAGAAGAAGGAAGCTAGAATGTTCTGCTTTCTGTTGTTGAGCTGCCGTAGAGCGGCAGTAGTTGCTCCTTTTGTCTGAACTTCAGGGAGAATTCGAGTAAACCATGACGGTATTCTGCGTTGTAATCATACAGAGAGTCATAACAGCGAAAAATCTTTGATCATGGGCTGGAGAAAGAGGACTGGTGTATACGAGAGGAGGAGCTTGAGACGTTCTCTTATTTTCCTTCCATGCGGTTGTGAGTTTCCCGAACAGTAAGCATTTTTTGATCTCGCGTCCTGGTATGAACAAATAGGTAAAGCGATCAGCTTGATATTGTACTTTGGGAGCGGCGAATATGATCGTTAAATTTATTTGTCAGTATTATTCTGGTTGCTAGTTCAAAACCCAAGACTTTGGGGGAGGAGATTTGCAACTTTAATCAACTCCGTGGGGGTAATGAAGCGTGCCGATAATCACGATGTTGGTTCTAAACGGCAAAATGTCCATTCAAGACCGCCATTCTATTGGACCCACAATCACAAAGTGGCATGGTGGTTCTTGGACTTCCTGAAAGAGATAGAAGCCCGGACTTGATGCTGCACTTCCCCTGTTAGATTAGACGACTTCCAATTGATGACCCTAGAAGTGCAATAAAAGTGGACAGCACCCCCAGCTTTTCTGTCAACAAAATCCAAAAGACTGGTCTAATTTCAAAATAAAATCCGATCACCAACATTTTGGGCTAAGAAAAGGCAGGATCGCGAATCGCTAGCCCAGGTTGGTGACGGAAATAAGTACAATTGGGGCAACTCTGAATGTTATAAACGGCGCCATTTGGTCCATTTTGATGGGAGAGTGTGAAGGCGTCGTCTCATCTCCATTTCACGTGTCAACTGCAAGTCGAGAAAGGGGTCGTTCGTCTGCTCACTTCAAAGACTCGGTTTTCCCGTTCTGCAGAGGCTTCTTTCCCGCTTGCTATCTCATCACACGTCGTCTGAGCGTTGCAGTTCATCACGGCCGAACACTACGTACTGTTCACCAGATGGCGTTTCCGAAGCTTTCACTGGCCGCATGTCTGGCATGTGTACTTTCGAATGCTGCAGTTGCTGCAGGACAATGTTCGAATACCCTCGACACTTTTGACTTTGTACGATTCCCCACACCCCCTTCAGCCAGTTGTTGCTCACAAATTCTAGATTGTCATTGGTGGTGGGACTGCAGGGCTGGCCGTAGCTGCTCGTCTGAGTGAAGGCCTTACAGAATCTTGTGTTCTGGTTGTAGAAGCTGGCCCTGATGGCAGAGCAGAACCCAGAATTTCCATTCCTGGTCGGAAAGGATCTACCATCGGCACCACCTATGATTGGAACTTGACCACTACTGCTCAGTCAGGCCTCAATGCCAACAGAAGGATCAACATGAGCCGAGGGAAGGTCCTCGGTGGAAGTTCTGCAGTGAACCTGATGACTTGGGATCGTGGTGCGGTGGCTGATTTCAATGCCTGGGAGACACTTGGAAATCCTGGGTGGAACTGGGATACTATGTTCCCAAGCATGCTGAAATGCGAGTCTTTTGAGCCATCCAATGAATACGAATCCACGAATGGAGTGGGAACGAGTGGACCTGTTGATACACTCATTAACCGAATTCTACCAACCCATCAATTGACCTTTAAGCCTGCTATGAACGCATTGGGCATCGCAGACAACAATGCTTCTCTTGCTGGAAACCCAGTCGGTGTGGCCCGAAAGCCTACCAATATCAGACCATCTGATTATAGCCGTTCTTACAGCACCGTATATATCGAGAATGCTCCAGCAAACCTGGCCGTCTTGACTGATACTCGAGTGGCGAAGATCAATTTTGATAGCAATAAGGTCGCCACCGGTATCACTTTACAGAACGGTACTGTGCTTTCTGTAAAGCATGAGGTCATCTTATCTGCCGGATCCCTTCAATCACCTGGTCTACTTGAGCTTTCTGGAATTGGGGACCAAGACATCTTGAAAGCTGCTGGTGTTGATGTTGTTTACCACAACCCTAATGTGGGCGAAAACCTTCAGGACCACGTGCGCATCCAGAACTCATACCAATTGAAGCCCGAGTTTCTCTCCTTTGACGTTTTGAGATGGAACACCACATTCGCCGATTCACAGCTTGCGTTGTATAATCAAGGTTTGCCATCGCTTTGGGATTATACTGGAAGCGGTTATGCGTATATGAACTGGTCGACTCTTTCTCCAGACATCGGAGCATCCATGTTGAACCTGGCTCAAGCCAATGCCAACCTGTCCTCGCAAATCGACCAGATCAAAGTCGCTCACCTTGTGAACGAGTCAAGCACTGTTCCCCAGTTGGAAATCATCTTCTCTGATGGTTATACAGGAGTCAAAGGGTACCCAGCAGCCAACACCCCATTATTCAGCCAGGGATTTTTCACGCTCATCGCCGCCATTCAGCATCCATTTTCAAAGGGCAACGTCCACATCTCCTCATCTGACATCACCGTCAACCCAAACATCGACCCCAGGTACCTGTCCAACCCATATGATCTTGCTGCTGTGATTAACGCGGCAAAACACTTGCGAAAAGCAGCAGAGACGGCCCCTATGTCAAGCATCTGGTCAGCCGAGTATGAACCCGGACCAGCTGTCCAAACTGACGCAGACTGGGAGGCATTCGCCAAGAACACCACGCTTTCCATCTACCACCCTATTGGAACCTGCTCCATGCTACCTGAAAACGCTGGTGGTGTTGTCAACGCAGAGCTAAAGGTGTATGGGGTCAAGGGAGTTCGAGTTGTCGATGCTTCAATTATGCCCATCATCCCCAGCACACATTTGCAAACTGCCGTTTATGGAATTGCAGAGCGAGCTGCGGAGCTTATCGTGAAGGAGTGGTGCTAGATCTCTATACTGTCAAAATTGTAAATATATATGTATATATCATATCTTAATGTTGGAACGATACATACGCAACGAGCGCGGGGAGTTTTCCGAGATTTGGTTTGGGGAGGCAATATGCACATGTATATATTTTGGTTCTTGGGCGCTGGGTGGTTCTCTGAAACATGATCAGAACGAATTTCAATCAATGTTAGCGGCACACGCTTTCCTTCGATGGGAGAGATGGGAAATGACCAGTGGTAGTTGCAAGCAGTTTTCGCGTAGTGAATAGCAGATGGAATAATAACCCCGAAGTTTTCCAACCACTCAAATCCTCTCGCGTATTTCCAAGCCCCACAATTGTCACAAAATAATATTGACATCTCCAAATAAGCCATTCACCGTCACCAAAACTGGGATCAAACATGTCCGCCTGGCCCAGTCAGTTAGTGTGTGCACCCAGAAGCGCCAACTCCCAAAGCACCAACACCACTAACTGTTTCCAAACGAAGAAAAAAGAGGAAAGTAGAGTGCGAGCCGCCACAGGCCCACGGGGATAGATTTACTAAGTTTAATGTAAAACTCAGTTCGTCTGGTTTTCAACCCTGCCGCCGAATGGTGATGGCTTTTTTGCCATTTTTTCCTGCTGTTATTTCTGTTTTTGTTCTCTTTTGGGGGAGGGCAGGGGGAAGGGGGTGAAGTTTGGGGGCATGTAGGAGCGTACTGACACAACCGCCGGTGTACTGTAGAGATACAGTAGTGCCTGAACTATCTTACAAAATCCTGCTACGACGGGCTCTGTTAGGACTTTTTTGGGAGGAGGTTCGGAGGAAAGAGCAAAACATACGCGTAGAACCATGGATAATGGCGAGCCAGGTGGTCGCGAGAATTGGGTCGCAGAAAATACATTCAAAGGAGGAGATGCACTTACTTAAAGACTCAGCAACATAGTCAAAAAAAAACGGGTCTAGAAAACTAATTCTAAGTTTCGTCAAGCTTTTGGTTAAACAGTAGACATGATTGATTGTCTTGATCAGCGGAGAAGATGAATGTTAACAAGCAATGAGCGCGAACTACCTCTCTCATCTGAAAGATGTGACTATCCACCCCGAGAGAGATCAAGCACTTCCAAAACTGAGAAACTTAAACAACCACGGCGAAGCAACGAAGCATGCATTAGAATAGAAACGGTCGTACCTATCATAGTATTTATGAATTTGCTAGCCTGTCCCCGCCCTCTTAATATACATCACATCTCGTCCATACCCGGCATCCCTTTCATCCCTCCAACCTTCTCCCAAAACTTGTCGAAATCGATTCCTTCATTCTCGAACAGTTGCCTCGCTTTCTCCATTGTCTTCTTCTGCTGTTCTGGGCCGAACCCCCCAGGCTGCGAAGACTCGTACTGGACAAGCTCGATCCATCGAAAGAATAGACTTTCCTTTCCCATGACTGTCAATTCATCCTTGAATGCCACGATTTTTCTTCTGCCCTCTTCTTCTTTGAGACTCCCGCCGGCTTCGGCAGTCTCGATAACCACCCAACCGAAGTCATCGTCGTGAAGGAGTATGGTGGTTTTATAATCATCCAACTTCATATCTCCTTTCTCTACAAGCTTCGCTGCTGTCACCATGGACTTCCAATCCAAATCCCACTCCTTGTTCAACATCAAATATCCCGTCTTTTCACTCATCCACATAGGATCTGTAGCCCTTCCGACATTATTGAATAAAAGCCCCTGTTCTTTGCTGCCCTCCTCCAATAGACTCTTGCTTTGTACAAACCATCTCCTACTTCTCCGGACAATGATCTCACGTTCCTTGAATCCAAGTTTCAATCGCCAATTCACAGGATTGCCAATGGCTTGTCCTATAAAGAAGGCTTTTGGCCAGGGCCACACAAAGACGTAGATTACGAAGTCGACCATGAAGCTAGCCGTCCTTCTCAGAATCTCCATTCCAATCGCCTCCCTGGTCATCTTTCGCGTATTCATCGTCAACTCATTTTTCTTTCCCATCAGAGAGTGGCATATTTTCATATAATACGGACCAATGCTACGTATTCGGTAGAACATAGCAAGCAAGAGGAGGATGTTCATAAAAACGGGCACCAAGAATATTTTCTTCTTGAAATCCGCGGGGTGCGAATCGATTGATGTGATGTAGACATGACCTTTGGGCAGAGTTGCAAGAAGGGGTTCGAGAGATTTCGGCGCGGGTGCAAAAGGCTTTGGGAGTTTGGAGGAAGCGGATGACGGTGCAGACGGAATTTTGGACTTGGGAGCGCGATTGAAGGCGCGTACCTTTGATTTGGGAGCCATCTTGGACTCCCAGGCGATAATGACAGGTAGTTAGACTTGAGGGTCGTCGTCGTCCGACTTTGGTCGTAGAAGCCGTCGCCGTCTACTCTACTCGAGTTCTACTTGAGTATGTGGCGTCCACAAATGTGGCGCCGGCCGGTGGACGAGAAGTCTAAACCCGATATTTTTTTGGTTCCCCCCCAAGCTTGAGGGCATGTCATCGATGCGAGGAAGACCTCAGGACGAACACCCAAGTGCTTCTTCTTTCAACCACTAATGTTTGTTCGCCAGCGATGAGGGGTAGGAGTATAATAAAAGTAAGTGAGCACTAAACTGGAAAACGGTCTCTTCCTAACACTTCTCAGGAGTCATGTAGTCCATCGGTATGCGCATTCTGTGCGCATCGACTTGGACGGGCCAGACAGCCATCGCATGTTCAGCGCCGATTTCTTCAGTCATCACGACCAGCTTCCCGACCGCCTGGCGAAGGAGCCGCCATTCGAGAAGAAGATGAACCTTCGAACGCGAGTTTGGGACCTGCGTGGGGCTCTCCTGGCATTGGGAGGGGCAAACAGCTGGGAAGAGGAAAGGGCAAGGGAAAGACTGGCTCTTGGGGACTGAGTGCAAGTCTTGGGAGTATAGGTGCTGGATTAGGAGGAGTAAAACCAGCAAACAGCACTGCTGAGTCGCCCTTCTCGCAACCAATTGGTGACCTTTTACCACATGAGCAACGAGCTCGGGAGCTTTTGAAGGAGAAGGTGGCTCCTGCTGCACCCTCGCCACTTCCAGTGCAAGATCTTTTACCGCACGAACGTCGAGCTCGAGACCTCATTACGAAACAATCAGCAAATGCACAGCAAAGGCCGCTTACAATTCATACAGGTGCGGGACCCGAATACACACGAGCTGGTAGATTTTCTTTTACGCCTCGGTCTGATGATGAAATCCGGGATACCGCCAGAAGAGCGATGCAGACGAGGAGAACGCGGGAAGTGTGGGAAGACAATTCATCAGGGCGTGGAGACGGCGCTAGTGGAAACACGTATAGAATTCGAAAAATGGGATATGTTATGGGACAAGGAGAAAGGATGGACTCGTACTCATCCCACCAGGATAGCACGAACTGGGCTCAGGTGCAAAAACGATACGAACCAATTTCCACAGAGCAAGAGCCTGATAGCGAAGATCCGGTTAGACCCAGGTATACAACGTTTGAGGAAGGGCGTGCTCAGAGAGTAAAGGACTCGAGGCGGGGACGATATACGTCATTGAGACCAAATGGATCAAAGTCCTTATTTGGGTCAGACCCTGTGGGAGGGGGACGAGCATCTCACCCAGCTGCTATCTTTTCAAGACCGATTGGAAGCCAAAAGAGTCCAGATCCGCTGTCCCAAATCAGCCCCACCAAAGGCATCCGTGCAGAGAAGTCAGAAGAGGAGGTTGCTACTGAAGGGGTGAGTGGACAAGTGTCCCGAGAATTGACGGAGGAGGAGAAGTGGCAAGCAGATATAGAGAAGGCCGCGCACAAAAAAGCAGATTCCGAGAAGCCAAAAGAAGAAGAGGAGGAGGTGGCCGAATATGAAAGGCCATCAAGACGAAAGAAGAAATCGCGCAATACTGAACCCGAGCCTAGCTATAGCAAGCTACCCAAAGGAAAAGAAAGAGACAAGGCCAAAAGACGACAGAATTTCGTGGTTGAAGAAGACGATGAGGCGGTGGAGTTGGCACGGCTAGAGCAACTTGAGCGCGCAGAGTTGAAGAGACAACGAAAACTTGAGAAAGCGGCCAAGAAGCCTGTTCCAATCATGCTTCCGGAGTATATTTCCGTGTCAAATCTTGCTATTGCATTGAGAGTCAGACAGGAAGATTTCATTCGCAAAATGCAAGATTTGGGTTTCGAGGACTTTCATCACGACTTCATCTTGAATTCCGAAAATGCAGGCCTGATTGCAATGGAATACAATTTTGAGCCCATCATTGACCGGGGAGAATCGGAAGATTTGAAAGCAGCAGAGATACCTAAGGACACTTTGGCATTGCCTCCACGGCCTCCAGTTGTTACGATTATGGGCCATGTTGATCACGGCAAAACTACGATACTTGACTACTTGCGTAAATCATCTGTTGCGGCAGGCGAGCATGGCGGAATCACCCAACATATCGGAGCCTTCTCTGTGCCGATGCCTTCAGGAAAGACTATTACTTTTCTAGATACACCCGGTCATGCCGCATTTCTGAGTATGCGTCAGAGAGGTGCCAATGTGACTGATATTGTTATTTTGGTAGTCGCCGCAGACGATAGTGTCAAACCCCAAACCATTGAAGCTATTAATCATGCCAAGGCAGCACAGGTTCCAATAATTGTTGCAATCAACAAGATTGATAAACCTGAGTCCGACATTGAGAAAGTGAAGCTGGATCTGGCTCGACATGGTGTTGACGTTGAAGATTTTGGCGGTGACACTCAGGTCGTTTGTGTCAGTGGCAAGACTGGTCAAGGCATGGATGAATTAGAAGAAGCCGCTGTCGCATTGTCCGATATCATTGATATGCGAGCAGATAGAGAATGCTCAGCCGAAGGCTGGGTCATTGAAGCAAGTATTAAGTCTGCTGGCAAATGTGCCACTGTCCTTGTCCGCCAAGGCACAATGCGCCCTGGTGATTTTATCGTTGCCGGCAATACCTGGGCTAGAATTCGTTGTCTTCGTAATGAAGCTGGTATTGATATCGAAGAAGCTGGACCTGGAACCCCAGTGGAAATTGATGGATGGCGCGAGCAACCACTGGCGGGCGACGAGGTTCTCCAAGCACCTAGTGAAGCAAAAGCTAAGAGTGTTGTTGACTACAGACTCGAGAAAATGGAGCGAGACAAATTGGCTGAGGATATGGAGGCTATCAATGAGAACCGCAAAGCCGAGTTCGACAAAAGGGAACGCGAAAAGCTCGAAGCCAAGGCAGCGAAAGAAGGTGTTTATCTGGAACTACCTGAACAAAAGGTTGGCGGAGCCAAAGACGTGTATTTCATTGTCAAAGGGGATGTCAGCGGTTCCGTTGAAGCAGTTCTTGACAGCATTGCTACTCTTGGCAATAAGGAGGTTCAACCCATGGTTCTTAGATCTGGAGTAGGCCAACTTAGCGAGTTTGACATTGAACACGCAGCAGCCGCAAATGGCCATGTTATCAATTTCAATACTGACGTGGAGCCTCATATTGCCCGTGCCGCGGAGCAAGCCAAGGTCACTATTATTGATCACAAAATCATTTACCGTCTGGTCGATGATGTCAAAGCAGAGCTTTCCAAATATCTCCCGCCTCTTGTAACACAGAGAGTACTTGGTGAGGCAGAAATATCCCAAGTTTTCTCTATCACGGTCAAGGGAAGACAAGTCAAGAACGTTGCTGGGTGCAAAGTCCGAAACGGGACCATTGGAAAGAACTCCAAGGTTAGAGTGATGAGGAATGGCGAGAAGGTGTACGATGGTATGTCTTCCTGATGTTTTTTGAATGAGGTTCAAGCTAATATGTTACAGGTAATATTCTGTCTCTCAAGAACGGCAAACGGGACGTGATGGATACAAAGAGGGGTACCGAGTGTGGCATGGCCTTTGAGAACTGGTATGATTTCGTAGCTGGAGATCTTGTGCAAACTTACGAAGAGAATGAGGAGAAGAGATATCTCTGATTCTCCTAATTGGCGTGTTTTGGTAAGGACCATACTGGGATATAACGCTGTATGAGGCTCAGGATGGGGGTTGTAAGCATAGATCAATGGGAGAAGGGTGTGTATGAAAGTGCATTTGGTGGTGGGGGTGCATCTAAAAGGCGTTGGATTGTTTTCTCTCATACTGTATAGTACCTACGAGCACCTACACTAGATTAGATACTCGCACATACCACTCCATCTCTATACAAATTTCATGGATGACAGTAATTTTCTTTCACACTCTTTCTTGTTCTCACCATGGTGGCATGGTACGTAGGTACCTAGACAGGTAGTGAATCCAAATATAATTTTAATTACTCTCCAATGACAACTGTGAAGAGACATGGTTGGATATAATAGTCAGTGCATAAGGCGCACTGACTATTATAGGCAGTCTCTAGGCAGTGGAATTCTTTCCTGGCAGTGGCTCTAAGGTCGAGAAAAAAGGAGCCTTTTTGAGGCACAGGCCACTCCACCCAACAAATCCACCTAAATCATGACCTTTTATTATAACACATACAAATTAAATAGTAGAATAATGTCTGAAAATGTGTCATTTGTCCCTCCCGGTCTCTGAACTCTTGAAATCTATTTGGGTAGGTTTATATACATTTTGAATGGTTTTTGGGTCGAGGTGTTGGGTGGGGTGGCCTGTGCCTCAAAAAGGCTCCTTTTTTCTCGACCTCAGAGAGTGGACCTGGAGCTATTCACCGCCCTGCCTTTTTTGGTACATGATCACCGTGATGTTCCAGCGCCTTAAGGTCGCCCGCTGTCCATTAACGCGTCTTTTACTAGAAGGCTTACAGCGCTATAAGTGGGTGCCGTCAAAACTCCGAAATCCACCCTTTTTGTGACCTTGTAAAAAAGACCTAGCTTTAACCTACCTAAATATCCTACTACCACTACTCCTACTACCTTTATTTATTTGTATAACGTTCTAATTCGGTAAAAGTAAGGCTATTCGCTACAGTAGGCCCTCGAGGTAAAAAGCTACGCTTAGAGTCTATACCTAAGCCTAAAGTTCTCGCTAAACGTACTAAAAAGACTCCTATAAATAATAAAGTTACTACTATTAAAAAGGGTTCTTAATATTCTACTAAACCTACTAAATTAATTCTTAAGAGGTTCGCGAAGTGTATTGCTAAGTAGAATACTATTAAAGAGAGTATTATTGAATAAGTACTAGACTCTTCTAAGGTCGAAGTAATTAAGTAAGTCGTTAAATTATATAAGGTTGCTATATATATAATAATATATATTAATTCGAGTAAAATAAACGTTTTTATAAAAATAATAAATCTATTTAACGAATTATACCTTTACTATAGTAAGTTCTAGGTAAATATTAAGGAAAAGGTAGAAGAGTGTGACGACACGTACGATATGTTGCACAAGGAGCGTCCAAGGTGTAGGTTATGGAATCGTAGAACTGTCTATTCGAAGATTCTAAGCTAAGGAGAGAAGAGAAGAGAGCAGAGCTCGGGAGCCAGAGGTTCTTATATACAGGAGGTTGTGCCAAGCTATGGCTAACTGAGCCGGGCTCAGGAAGCACGGTATCCGCTGGGTTCCAGCCAGGGGCTGGTCTGAGGTGTAGTGGCGGTTAGAACCGTCACAAAGAGTTTAGTAAGTAGCGAGGCTCTTTATATACACCTTTTTTCTATTAAATATAAGCCTTCTAGAGGACTAAATGAGTAAAGAATTATACGAATATATTAAGTATTACTAAGTAGAAAGAAATAAAAGAGGCTTTAATAATCCGCGCGAGTAATTAGAGCTCTAAAACTACGTCTTATATAGATTTAAGAGTTAACTATAAAACTAAAGGTTCGATTAATTTAGATACTAATATAATTAAGTCTATAAAGGCTACCCCTTTTATAAAGCTAGCGAAAAAGAATAAATTAAAGCTATATACTATTTATTATACTACTATATAAAAACTTTAGTAGAGAGTAATAAATCTAGTAAAAGTAATAGTAGGGATACTAGTATAGGAAAGAGTACTCCGGAGGCTATAACTAAATAATAGGTTATAAAACTCTATATAAATAGAAACGAGATAGCGAATATAATAACGAAGATATTCGAGGACTATATATATAAAAAAGATAATTATAATAGTTTAATAAAGGCTTATTAGATTTAAGCCTTTATATATAACTACTATACTCTTAATAGAAGGAGTATACATAAGTAAGTAGGCTATTTACTTCGAAATAAACCTAGTATTTCGTAAACTAATCCTAGCTTAGAATAGTTATCTAAGTAAACTAGTGAGGGTATAGATTTATATAGTAAGAAGCTAAAAGTAAGGGCTCGATAATAGAAACCTATACTAATCTAACTACTTATTAAAGCTATTCCGGTTTTATAAGTAATAGCTTAGTACTGTTTACCTTTTACTTCTACCTCTACAATTTAGCTAATTATTATATAATTATAACTTAGTTAGTAGTCGAGTATATTAATATATTCGAGTAACTCTTACTTCGCTAAATATAATAAACTATACCTTAAATAATATATTTAAGCGTATAAAACTACTAAGTTCTTACTATTACTCTAGCCCTAGTACTACTACTTATATAGAGACTAAAATCGGCTTTAAGATTACTTATAAAATAATTCGGTCTTTCTATAATTAGCTCGTTACCGATTAAAGGAAGTAAGGATATAAAGGGGGTTTAGTAGGCTTTTAGCGAGTTTCTAGTAACGAAGTTATAACTAAATAAAATAACGGCTATTAAAGATATAATTACTATAATTATCGAGATAGAATATAATTTTAATAAATATAAAGGTTTATCTAAAAGTATAAAGGAGAAGCTAAGTAAACCCGCTATATATACTTAAATTAAGAAGTACATATCTTATTTTAAGAAGGAATATAAGTATAAACTTAATAATAAAAGTACTACTAAAGTAGTACGTACACTAGTTAGTTTAAACTAATATATTTTACTAATTAAGAACCGTATACTAGCTAGCTTATTTAAATATCCTATAATAGACTACTAGGAGTATAATAACGATTCTGATATAATTATAAATAATAATAAGATATAATTAACTAGACTAGGAATATAGTAAAGGAAAGAGTAGCTAGAATAATAAAGATAAATAAAGGTAATAAAACTAGTAAATAAGGAGTACTAGCGGAAACGAAGGTTCTATATAAGACTGGCACGTCTGCCATTAGATAGGAGCTTCGTGCTCAACTTAGTTATCAATCTTATCATATTAGTTTGACATCTTTGATACAAGTAACGAGTTCACTTCCAAGTGAACAACCCGATAGTCTTCTTCTTATCATAGCATACCAACCAGCGAACACCCAGCCAAGTTTAGTTAGCCAGTTTGAGTATTCGTTACACCTAGCTACTTCTAGCCTAGTTCTAACCTATTCGATAGCCTACTCTAGGAATAACTAGTATATCTTAAATCGTTAGATATTCTTTTTATAGTAGTATCGAATAAAGGCTTTAAGGTTATAGAATAACTCCTCGATTAGTATAAAGTTAGAAGAATAAGGTAGTAAGAACTATAGGCGTACTCCTTTAGATTTATATATTTCTCGAATTATATTAATATTTATAAAATAGAATTAATTATTATTTATAATAAGAACTAAATAAGGCTCTAGATATTAATTTATTACTAGTAAGAGGTTATTAATAATAAAACTCGAAAAGATAGGTATAGTATAAGAGCTTGTTACGAATCATGTGAACGCACGTGATAAGTGAAGACCAGGCGACGCCCTGACAGGTTGAGCACTATCATAACTCTTATAGCAAAATAGGGATTGACTAGGCTAGCTAGACGATCCAAGGATTTCCTTTGGTTACTAAGTCACGTGATATGGATCATTTGGGTCTGAATGATCTACGATCCAGGAGTGTGGATCTGGCGATCTAGTCGCACCTGTAACGAATACTCAAACTGGCTAACTAAACTTGGCTGGGTGTTCGCTGGTTGGTATGCTATGATAAGAAGAAGACTATCGGGTTGTTCACTTGGAAGTGAACTCGTTACTTGTATCAAAGATGTCAAACTAATATGATAAGATTGATAACTAAGTTGAGCACGAAGCTCCTATCTAATGGCAGACGTGCCAGTCTTATATAGAACCTTCGTTCCCTGATTGATCGCTCTAGTCGCTCGCCCTGATCGCTTCAGTCGACAGGCGACTCAGGCGACTAGAAGAACCCTCGTTCTCTGATTGATCGCTCTGCTCGCCCTGATCGCTTCAGTCGACAGGCGACTAGGCGACTAGAAGAACCCTCGTTCTCTGATTGATCGCTCTGCTCGCCCTGATCGCTTCAGTCGACAGGCGACTCAGGCGACTAGAAGAACCTCCATTCTCTGATTGATCGCTCTGCTCGCTCTGATCGCTTCAGTCAACAGGCGACTCAGGCGACTAGATCACGTGGTTTTCTAACCAGAAGAAATCCCTGGATCGCTTAGCTAGTCTAATTGATCCCTTTCTTGCTATAAGTCCATGGATGTGCTTAACCTGTCAGGACGCCGCCTGGTCTTCCTTTGTCACATGCATTACTACACGTGATTCGTGACAGCACCCCTGTGGAGAACGAAGATTCTATATAAGACTGGCACGTCTGCCATTAGATAGGAGCTTCGTGCTCAACTTAGTTTAGCAATCTAGTTATCAAGTTATTACTTCTTTGTTAACAAGTGACGAGTTTACCTCCGAGTAAACAACCCGGCGCATCTGTACTTCTTACCCGCATACCAACCGTCGAAACGATTACCTTTGTCAGATAGTTTGAGTTTCGTCACAGAGCTCTCGAAAGTAATAGATTTTATATATTTATTGATTATATATACTAGTAAAACTAATACTCGAGAGTAATTTAATAACTATTTACTAATAATTATAAGAACTTCTATCTTTATATATTTATATATTCTATTATTAGTTTAAGGATTACTTCTATACTTATTAATAAATATAAACTAGTCTAATTAATAGTTATTCCTAAAGGTTTTAAACTTCTAGTTTGAGTATAATTTAACGTTTTATCATACTACTTTAACCTTAAGCTTCTTTTAAGATATATCTATTCTTTAAAGTATATTCGATACTATTAGTTAAGTAATACGAACGCTAAAGTAATCGAATAAGAAGTCTATAATTTTGTTCTAATATAGATAGGGTTACTTATCTAGGATATATATTACTACCTCTTTTATTTCGATAGTAACTTTCGAAATACTTTCTATTTATAGCTTAACCGGTATTATATTATACGCCTCTAAATATATATTATACCTTTATTTATTATCTAACTCCCTAATAGTCCTAGCTCTTATTCCGAACGCCTTCGTAATTAATTCGTAGTTTAGTTTTAAGTTAGTTATAAGCGCCTTATAAATAGCTTTCTTAGTCCTTTCGGTAAGTTTAGACGCTATATTACTAGGGTAATATTAAGTTAAGGTTATTCTGTTAAATTTACGCTACTTACTAAGCTAAACCGAGTAGTAGTTGTAGATATGTATTGTAGTGGTAGGATATTTAGGTGGGTTAAAGCTAGGTCTTTTTTACGAGGTCCCAAAAAGGGTGGATTTCGGAGTTTTGACGGCACCCACTTATAGCGCTGTAGCGTGGCCGTGGCTGTGGCTTGGGAAGCCAACCCAACTTTTGCGACAGGGCCCGCCTGTGAGGACCTCACGATTGCAACTTCAACCTTTCTTTGTTTGGCGCAAGCAATCTCTTCAACTTTACGGTCGCCAGCTGGATAACTACATACATCAACGATCCTAAGGTCCAACTCCTCTCCTAATGGCAAAAGGCCTATGCTGATTTTGATTGATAGCAGTACATCTCAGACTGACATTGAGTGCGCCCTTTCTTTCGCACAGCAGATTTGATCTTCAACACACACGTACGCAAGCACGCGCGACCGCGGCCGACCTTTACAATGGCGGAGGAGGACGCAGAGATAGCTCTCCTACACAAGCTGCAGGCAGGGCAAGAAGGCGCGGCATGGGCGGTGGGTGGAGAGAATGGGGTCTCAGTCAAAACAGAGGCAGAAGGCGGAGTTGAAGACGAGCTACCTGCACAAAATACTGAGCATAACATCCAAGAAGTCCAAAAAGAAGTTGCTGCAGATGCGAATGATCAAGTCCACTGTGCCTTATCTCCTTCCGGCGATGATAATGTTTCCGATGGTGGCGAAGATGAATATGATCCATCTTCTGTCATTACTGCTTCTACTCCTCCTCAGCCCGCTCCCGCTGTCATGATCGCAGCAGAAGCCGCCTCGAGATCTAGCTCCAGAACATCCATTCGGAAGCGCAAGACCGTGGGCGGTTTCTTAGCAGATGATTCGGATGAGGAGATCGATACGGCTACGCCAACACAGAACTCAGCTAGTCTGCAGCCACCAGCATCTAATAATCCTAAACGATCTCCTTCCCCTTTACAGACATCTGTCACCACCCAACAAGATGTTGCGGCTGTACCAGAAAATCCAAGTGATTCGAAGGCAGCTCCCAACCCATCGCATGTTCCTTCTGTGACTTCTGGACAACCATCTACTGTGCAAGCTCCTGCCGCTCAGATACTTACCTCAGCAGGTCCATCACAGAGTATCTCTGTACCCAAAGCACGTCTCCCAAATGACAAAATAGGTATACTTGAAGACAGAATAAAGGAAGACCCTCGAGGCGATTTAGATGCATGGCTGACCCTCATCGCCGAGCATCGTGGGCGCCACAAGTACGATGAAGCTATTCAGGTCTACGAAAGATTTCTCGCTATGTTTCCTCAATCCGTGAGTATCCCCAGCATAATCCTGTCAGACTTCTGCTAATCCCTCTAGGCCGAGGTATGGGCAGAGTACACTGAGATGGAGCTTGAGAACAACCGACGAGTTGAAGCCGAGGCTCTATTTGGAAGATGTTTGTGGTTTGTGCCTAACGTGAAGCTATGGTCCGTTTATCTCAACTACATTCGTAGAGTCAACGATTTGTTGAGTGATCCCGAGGGTACCGTTCGAGCAACTATCTCACAAGCATACGACTTTGTATTAGGCGTTATTGGGGTGGATCGGGACTCGGGAAAGATATGGCAAGAATACATCCAATTTGTCAAAAGTGCGCCTGGTCATCTTGGAGGTACAAGTTGGCAAGACCAGCAAAAGATGGATCAGTTGAGAAAAGCATACCAGCGGGCTATTTGTATTCCAATGTCCAGTGTGAACGTGCTTTGGAAAGAATACGACCAATTTGAGATGAACCTCAACAAGATGACGGTAAGCTCGGAGATGTTGAAATTCTAAGACCACACTAACATGTAGTATAGGGCCGAAAATTTCTTCAAGAAAAGTCACCAGGATACATGTCAGCGCGAAGTGCTAATACAGCATTGGAAAATATCACGCGAGGGCTGACCAGAACAACATTGCCAAGACTACCTCCACTCCACGGATTTGAAGGAGAACCAGAGTACATGCTGCAGGTTGAGTTGTGGAAGAAATGGATTGCTTGGGAGCAAGAAGACCCTCTGGTTTTGAAAGAAGACGAGTTTGATGTTTTCAAGCAGCGTGTTCTTTATGTGTATAAACAAGCAGTGATGGCACTACGTTTTTGGCCAGAATTGTGGGTCGACGCTGCGGAATGGTGCTACAGTAATGGGCTTGATCAAGATGGCGACACCTTTTTGAATGACGGAATAGTTGCCAACCCAGAAAGTTGTATACTTGCATTCAAGAAAGCAGACCGCTTGGAAACTACCTTGTCAACCGAAGAGAGTAGCAAAAATCCAGCTGACAAGGGCAATATTGTTCGAGCACCATACGACAAACTCCTCGACACTCTCTACGACATGATCAAGCAATTGAAGGCTCGAGAAGCTCAGGATCTTGTCAAACTTGAGGAATCACTAGCTCTTGATGCTTCAATAAGTGCGATTATTAGCAAAGCAGAAGATGACGAGGAGAATGAAGCGGAGAAGGCACGAAGAGAGGCCGACAAGGCGGAAAAGACGAAGGCTATTCAACTTGGCTATGCGGGTCAAGTGCATCTCATGTCTCGAACCATATCGTTTGCCTGGATCGCCTTGATGCGAGCTATGCGTCGAGTGCAGGGCAAGGGTGCTGTGAAGGATGTAATCGGTGGATCGAGACAAATTTTTGCTGATGCTCGCGCTCGTGGAAAGATCACAAGCGATGTTTACGTTGCTAGTGCCTTAATCGAGCATCACGTATATAAGGATCCTGCTGGCACGAAGATATTTGAGCGAGGTGCCAAGCTATTTCCGGAAGACGAGGTTTTTATCTTGGAGTATTTGAAGCATCTGCTATCTATCGGCGATACCACAAGTAAGCACCCAGTGTGACACATTTTACCAAATTTCTAACCACATATAGATGCCCGAGTTGCCTTTGAAACGGCAGTCAATCGTTTGACACAGAAGCCTGAGAATGTTCACAAAGCTAAGCCGCTCTATTCCTACTTCCACAAGTACGAATCTCAATATGGAGAGCTGTCACAAATACGCAAGCTTGAACAGCGAATGGCCGAGGTGTTTCCCACTGATCCCAAGCTCCAACAGTTCGCCGCCCGTTATAGTGGTGAAGGGTTTGAGCCAACCAAAGTGCGACTCATCATCTCGCCTGCCACTCAGATGCGACCAAAGAACCTTGCTGTACTGCCTTCGATTGAACAACATACTTCGGTCCAAAATAGTCCTCGGCCAGCATTCGCACAACCACCCGTGCAAGAAAACAGTCCAAGACCTCAGTACTTACAGACCACAAACTCCCCAAAACGTCCTTTCCCCGTGGATGACTTTGAAGATATGAACCGACCCCAAAAGATGTTGCGGCGAGGCGAATCGCCACTTAAAGGAGCGGCAGGTCGGCGTCTGAATCAACAAAAGCAGCTCCAGCAGACGCAAGGAACCCCAACATGGCAATCGAATGCTCCGCCTGTTGCGGTACCACGAGACATCACATTTCTCCTCAGCATTATTCCCAGAGCAGATCTTTATACGGCCACCAAGTTCAATGCCGAATCCATGGTTCGACTGCTTAGTCAAACTCATGTTCCGGATTATAGCGCATGGAAAGCTTCCCGAGACCAGCCTCAACCATTGCCACCTCAGCAACCGCCACAAGCACAATATGGTAGGGCTCCCATCCATCAAAACGACCGACCCCAATCACAAGACCAGCATCAACAGCCGCATTACTCTTTTGCCGGTCAAGATGACCGTAGTTGGCAAAATCAGACCAGCTACGGAAACCGTCCAAGTCAAAATGTGAACAATGAACGTAACGGCTACTCGCAGCCACCAGTTCAGGGCATGCATTTGCAAGGACTTCCACCTCGGCCAGAGCCCAATTCCGGTTATTACCAGCAGGACTATAACAACGCCCCTGGCACTAGTGGAAACTGGCAACAGCCCCAGGTTCAAAATCCTGGCCCCTCTTTAGCGCCTGCTCAAACATGGTATCAACAACAAGCTGACCAATTCGCCCCAGGGTACAACTCTTACGGTCGATAATCGAGAGTTCTTTAGCGGATTACAAGCAAACTTCTTCAACACTCCGGACTGGTTTAGGCCTCCTCCTCCTTCCTCTTGGCCAAAGTAATTCCACGACACGAGCAGCATACAGGTGTGTATTAGGTATTGCTTACGAGCTGCGCAATATTTTCTTCTTAATATGCGGTGGAGGAACTTTTGATGCTTTTCGGGAAATGGATTCATTGGGTCACCCCAACAAGGTATCTCCAAGTCCGAGCTGATTATCTTTCTTGTCTGTTGTCTTACTCATAGCATGGAGTTCTGGTGAACCCTGGGGATCTCAAAAAAATAGCAGGGCAGTGGTACCTGCTTCTAGCACTGATGTATAATAGGAAAGCGATAGTACCATGCAATGCAATGCCATTTCAAAATTTTCTTTTCATTGACTTATTTTTCGCGGGGCGTGATGATATTTTGAGTCCGACTACCTACCTGTCTACTGATGTGCCAGATTTGATGGGAGAGTTGAGCTAGTGTGTGGATAGAGCTGCATAAAAGTCGATTGACCTGATCCTTCAGCAGCTCTATTTGTACATTTGCTTATAATTTACTTCAGCATTGGGCATATTAGGAGACAGGTAGGCATGCGTGGTTCATCAGTTATGTTTTACGTTTAATGTATTTGCGATATTGAATCAGCTTGACGTTGGGTTTGTAGCCCTTTCTGCCCTCACTTCTTCCGGATGATACAGTGTATAATTTCTTTACAGGCATTGAGAAGTGACTCGCAGTGAAGACTGGCCATGGCGCATTACCAATCATCTCAATTCACCCTCGCTACTTGTTTTATTGCGCATATGATCTATTTGCATGCTTGGCAGACTATTTGGGATATTTGGTTGTCTGCTTGCATCGGTTGGACATGTCATAGAGCAAACATACCTATTTTTCGGCGAGGTGTTTTGCTTTTGCAGTGCGTTTGCAAAGAGCAAAACATTACACTGCAAAGCATCCTTCCCAAACCAAAAAGTACACACATGAAATGCGATTGCGCCCTCTTCTTGACTTCCTTGTAATCAAAGTGTTTGATTCTCAACTGCTTGTAGCTTGACGCTTCGAGCGCTGTCAAAGTTCGTAGCTTTCCTCGCTGCCTGTGTTGATGGCAAATAGCCGCCTGCCGCCTTCCGCTGGCTGGACAACAAAGACAGTCGATCCTGGCTCGAAACCTCCTATGCGGCAGCAAGAATCCGCAAAGCTCGCTTATTTGGCCTATCCAGGAGGGTAGCAGCAAACACGTGACCGCGCTAGCAGAGTCTAATTTCCCGTATCGCCAGTCTGTCGCCCACCACAGTTTTGATATCTTTTCCTTCCGCATCTACGTCAACCCCACCTCTTTTCTCCTTCCCTACAACCCATCCCGATCTCAACCCCAACCTACAACACAATTGTCTTGAATTGTGCCATTTATCAGTTGACGGCATCTAGTCAGTCTAGTCAGTAAGTGCATCCTCTAATTGCGTGTTCTTCCTCGCCGCCTTCTTGTGGTTGCGAGGCGCGTCTGTTTGCCCGTCTTGTCGCCTTGCGCCAGGTCTTCGAGCACTCGCAACACAACATCTTCCTGCATCGAGGAAATCCATCTCTTCCCTCTCCTTGACTCCCCGTAGCCCCAATTGTTCGAGTTTCGAGTAGCCGCTGACCTCTCTCCAGTAGATACGCCGCAGTGTTCGATCTGTCACGTAGACTTCCGTGATCTGCAACCCTGAGCGGTGAGACAAGCCCCTTTTACTCCAGCTGTTGGATTTTATGCCTCACAAAGGCAGTCCAATCAGTGGCTTTGCCGAGAATCAGCAAATCTTTCCCCTATATTCTCTTTTCTAACGCCATTTCTCCCGATCATTCCCCTGGCCTTGACACTTGCCCTTGAGGCCGGACTCTCAATTATTTTCCGTCATTCACTTCAATTACAACAATGTTCCCACTGACTGACAACTTCCAGGTTCCAGTTAGCTCATTAACACCATGGCTGGCGGCGCTGGACAGCGTCGGGGTCGTGACCTCGACCAGCCACAACCCCCACCACACAATGGCGGATACCCTCCGGAAGGATATTCTGCCCAACGACCACAAAATCAAGCTGGAAAGCATGATGGTCCCGGTCCAGGATCAGCCCGCAGTGTAGGAAGTGGTGCAAGCATGCCTCCTCAAAGTGGTGGATTGCCACCCCCTTTGGGATATGACCCAGGCCGCATCACTTGCCAGCCTGTAAAGGAGAGTGCTATTTCAAACACCCGTGTTGAGTTACCTCCTGATGCAGCAGGCCTTGATCGTAAAGTGAGTGATCTGTTTTTTTGAATTAGTCTTGCTTGATCTATATTCTCGGTGTGTACTTCTCTTGTGTAATTATATTCAAGCGAAGAACCTGTAGTAGTACTTCACATTTGCAAGTGCGGTCTACTGAAGGAGGGATACTTCTCTCCTCCTCTAGTGAAGTACAAAGCCATCGTCCTCACTTGCAACGAGGGGGGCGTTCCTTCTCAAATAGGCAACTTCATACTTCGTTCGTTCAGTAGTTGTTGGAAGACACGTCAGGCATCAAATTCTCAGCCGCACCTCCCGCTTCCCGCTCTCCTGCTCGTCTATAAATCCCCCCTCTCACCCTCAAGACCTCTTCTTCCTTTCAACAAACAACACAAACTCTTCACATCTTTCTTTACCTTATCCCAAACATCTTGCAATCATATCTCATACAACTTATCCAAACACCTCAACGCCAAACAGAGATAGTTGACTCGTCGACTTTCAAGTTTGACCTTGAATAAATACCTTTCACCCTTCATATCTTCATCCCTCCTCAACATTGCCCTCAATCTTCCTTAACCCCGCATTCTTCCTCGTCTTTGTACACTTCCATCATCACCCCTTTTCCGCCCTTTTTCAAAACTTGACCTTTTGAGGTCTTTGAAAAGTCATCATGGAGGGCCACGAGTACAGCAAATACTATGGTCACGTCTACGATGTCAATCACGAAGTGGTTGGAGAATTGGATTCTAAGGCTTTTGAACAGTTCGAGAGAGGTCTGCCCAAGCGTCCAGGTTACAATACCACAGGAAAGCAGATTGCCGTCCGTGTGAACCAATACAAGGTGAACAAGTTCCCTACCATGGACGTTGGACAATATGATGTAAGATACCCTTCACCTTTATCTTCACTTTCGAACCTCACTAAATTTGGCAGATCAACTACGGCCTCAGACCAGACCAAGAGTCCAAGCGCGGTTTGCTGAAGGCAATTTTTGATTCATCCGATATGCAACGTGAGTTGAACAAACACAACCCATTTTGGTTATGGGATGGCAACAAGCTTCTTTGGTAGGTCATTCATCATTTGAGAGTCGTTTTCATGTAATACTCAAAAGTCATAGGTCTATCTGTCAAGTACCCGAGATTCGGGTTACGGTCGACCTTGATAAGGCGAAAGGCCGCACACCTCGAGATGGTCAAAAGCCAGATACGTACAGAGTTAGAATTGTCCGAACAAAGCGTGTACGCATGGACATGGTCCGCGCCTACATTGAGGGCAAGATTGATTTTGACAATTCGGTGTATGAGGGAATCAGTAAGTTCTATATTGGTATAAATCTTTTAGATCACTTTATTCATGCTGGCTAGATTTTCTCGACCACTTGATGCGTCAGGGTCCGTCAGAGAGAGGTGATTTAGTATCTCAAAAGCGCAGCTACTTTTCGAGAACCGGAAACAATTATGCGCCCCTTGACAACCTTATCGGTGCTTCTAAGGGTGTTTATCAATCCATCAGACTTTGCGACGTGAGTAGCCCACCAATCTCCACCTTACGAGAAGTACGCTCACTTTCATTTAGCCCAACGGTGGATCAGGCCTTGGTATCAATGTCGATGTTGCCAATGGTACCTTCTGGTCTGGTCAAGAACTTATTCAAGCAGTTAGAAACTATACGATGATGGTCACCAGAGATCGTTCGCTGGACTATAATACGCTTACACAACGCCTTGCACCTGTAGCTTACAAGAACGGATACACTCAATCCGCACCCTTCAAGGAGCTTCGAAAGATGTCAAAGTTGCAGTTCAAACTCAAATGCCAACCTTTGGGAAGCAAACCCGTCGCCAACCCCGATCGTAAGCCAGTGTTGTAAACCTCTTCCAATGTCAATAGCTAACATATACTTTCAGAGGTTAAGCACAAGGTTTTCACCATCAAGAATTTCGCATGGGATACAAAATACGGCGCTGCTGGTTGCACGCCCAAGACCAAGACCTTTGAACTGACTGATAAGCCCTCTGGCAAAAAGCGAATGATCTCAGTCTATGATTACTTCAAGGAGAAATATGGGTTTATTTGCAATCAGCCACATCTTCCCTTGATCGAGACCACCAGAGATGGATTTATTCCAATGGAGGCCTGTTTACTCTTGGGATTCCAGAAGTACCAATACAAGTTGGACCCAACTCAGGTAAGAAAAGCACCTGTTGTGAAAAGTGAATTGTATCTGACCAAACCCTAGACCGCAGCGATGATTAAGTTCGCTGTGACCAGACCTAAGCAGCGCTTGGATTCAATTATGAGCGGTGTGAATATGCTCAATTGGGGAACCGATAGATACCATAAGGCTTTTGGACTCGAGATCGATAGAAACTTTACAGTGGTGAGTAAACATTCGTTTCTCTTTTACCCGGTCCGCTCTTTCGATTGACTAGAATCATGGCCATTAACTTGTATCAAACAGACCAACGCCAAATTGCTGCAAAACCCAGAGATTCAGTTCAAGGGTTCAAAGCATAACCCAGGCACCTCAGGTCGATGGGATCTTCGTGGAAAGAAGCTGTGGATTCCCAATCAACAACCACTCAAATCATGGGGATGTTTGGTTCTTGATGGTTGTATGGATGAGGCGTCATGCAAAAACTTCATGAATGTTTTCATGCAGACCTACATTGGCCACGGTGGAATTGTCGCCAACAAGAATCCATCGATCGTGGTTAGTCCCAGGGGTGCAGACGTTTATGCAAGTGCCATTCGCTTCCGAAATACGGTCGGCAACGCAAACCAGCTATCTCCCCAGATCATATTCATCATCATGAGCCAGCGTGACTCGTTCATGTACGAGCGTTTGAAGAAGATCATGGAATGTCGCTTCGGTATGGTCTCGCAAATGATTGCAGTTACGCACGCCAAAAAGGCAGCACCTCAGTACTGCTCCAATGTCAGCATGAAGGTTAATGCTAAGCTGGTAAGTTCATTTATATTTCACTGCCTAGACTTTGTTAGACGGAAGGTTTGTTGACACTTTTAGGGCGGTGTTACTTGCAGAGTCAATACTCCAGCACCAAAGGCTTTCCCTATCCCAACCATGATTATTGGTATGTTCACGTCTTATCTTCTGACCATACTCCTCTAATTTTCCTAGGTGCCGATGTTTCACACGCCTCGCCAGGCTCTGAGCAAGCCTCCATTGCAGCAATCACCATGTCCATGGATCCTGACTGCTTGAAATTTGCAGCCCATGTGCAGACGAATGGCCGTCGAGTTGAGATGATCAGTGAGGAGAATATTAGAGGCGGTTTCATGAGCTTGTTCAAGTACTGGGTAGAGAATGCTCGTACTGGACCTCAACACATCTACTACTTCCGTGATGGTGTCTCTGAGGGACAGTACCAGGCGGTTCTTAATGATGAGGTTTTCCGTATGAAGCAGGCCCTTGAAGAGGTTTACCAGGAGAAGGCCAAGGCAGTGCGTGATACATCTTCTTTTCTCTTCAGCAATGGTGATAGTATTGCTAACATACGAGTAGATCAAATGGACTGTTACCGTTTGCAGCAAGCGTCATCACATCCGCTTTTTCCCCAAGGAGGGCGACAGTCAAGCAGGCGATAGAAATGGCAATGCTTTGCCTGGTACGCTTGTGGAGCGTGATGTTACACATCCATTCCACTATGACTTCTGTATGTCTTCGTTGCTCAATCCTGAAGTATTCCTGCACTAACCAATGTGTTAGATTTGTCATCTCATTCAGCTATCCAGGGTACTGCGCGCCCAACTCATTACAGGTAACCCACAGCAACCATCTACCCCGTCACCGTAGTCTGTTGCTAACTTTCCTAGCGTTCTTGAGGATCAAATGCAATTGAAGCCATCCGATTTCCAGAATATGATCTACAAGCACTGCTACCAATATGCTCGCTCAACGACTCCAGTATCCCTGTACCCAGCTGTAAGTGCTCTTCCACAAAGGCTTTTGATCAACGCAGGACACTAAACTTATTAGGTTTACTACGCACACCTTGCAAGTAACCGAGCTCGTGCCCACTTCCCAGAGGATATCAGTCTAGGTGCTAAGGGAGGTCAAAAGTTCGTGGAGAAGAAGGAAGATGAGGTTGTTTTGCGTGCCATGGGCAAGGGATCCAAGGGCCCTTCATCGCGAAGCGGATCGAACAAGGAGACCACCGAGGCACTACCCTTGATTCCTCTTGCCATGGACAGCAAAGACCCTGTGTTCATCAAGGCAATCAGAACCAGCATGTGGTACATCTGAAAGCCGCTCATCTTTGGGGAATTGGTCGCACACTTTCCCACGGAAGCTCTTTCATTTCTTGTTTGTTTATTTCATTGATTTGTGCCTCGGGGAGCATGGTGCTCAAAGGTTATCCATAATCCTCGCGAATTTCGTCCGCGACTATGGTGAGGGATGGTGCTTTTGTCTACACCGGGTATTCTTTCGGGGCATTATGACAAAGGGATCAATCAATACGGTGCGTTGAATATTCGGTGGGATCGTGAGAATAGCGCATTTATGAAGGCAACATGGCGAAAAAAAAAAAATGCAACGTCATACACTGGTCTTTACTTAGGTAGTCCAGAAAATTGAGCGATGCTTTGACTCAAACTTCTGTCCTCTTAGAATGTGAACTTGTGAGAAATTTCAATCTTTTTGTGACTTCAATTGCAAACGCCAGTCAGCTAGCTAACCTTTGTGAATTTGAAAAGATCCATTTAGGCTCATGATTAAACAACACTTGTCGATGAAGGGGAGTTGATTGAATAGCTTGCTTTTTTCTTTCTTTTTGAGTTTATGGCTCACTTCGTGTAGCTTTCTTCATCTGCGATTGCTTTGGGTTGGATATTTGAGGAGGGGGTGATGAGGGGGGATGGAGAGTTGGGGAGCTGGAGCTTGGATTCTGGAATATAATGCTGGGAAAGAGGGAGGCCGTAGGGACGGATAGCTTCTTAGAGGGGTAGAGCGCGTGCGTGATGGTAAACATGGTGGATATTAGGCTTGGCGGGAGGAGAAGTTGAGGGGAAGGTGAGCGTTTTCAACGAGGAGATCATGAGGTTGGGATGTTGGGTGCTGGTGTTGGGTTTGGGATTGAGCTTAGGTAGTCAAGTTCAAGGATGATGGACTTGGTGTTTCTTTTCACGGCTACTGGTATGACTATTTAGGGAGATTGTGTTTACATTGATCGTTGGGGCATTCTTTGGGCTTTGGGAGTTGAGGAATATTTGGGAGGTAGTTGTGAAGGGGGCAGTAGTGGACTGGCTTTTGGGAAAGGGATTACTGCTTTCTGGTTGTTGGGGGGTTTGGGTTTCTTCTTGGGGAATTGATTGGGACTGGAATCGGGTCTTTGGAGGTGTGGTTGTTACAGTATGTGGGATTGGAAGATGAGTGTGCGAGGTGATCGTTTTCTTGATAGGAGGTTTCGTGACTACTCTGTATATGTATTACAGATCTAGCTTGGAGCAAGATTTTCCTCCACGCCTCGCACAATGAGAATAGCAACTGAAAGACTTCTATAAATAGCTTCGAAATATCACGCGCCTTTCATAAACCAAAATAATCTAATGTCTTGTGCTACTTCAGACGTTTAGTATGATTAGCTCATACCGTGTAAAGCACAAAGTATAGAATGACGAGATCTTTTACTCATCACTCTTCCCAAAAATAAATACATATCCATGTCCAGATTTCCTGACCATCCTCTTCCAATCTGGCGCTACACGAGATCCCATCATTCCATTCTATTCAGGGTATGACAACACCCCTCGGTTCCCATCTTGAATCTTTCCACCTCGACACCTCGGCTTGGTGATACCTCAAAGTATTACTATAGTATCACGCCCGAGGTCCTTGAGCTTGTAACGTTGTACGAAGAAGCGGGTTTTTTGTTATCGAAGGGTTTTCGCTATTCATGTACCTCATTTCCTCTCAGAACTGTTTCTGTGTGGGTTTTAGGACAGTGGTTTTAGTATACAATAGAAAAAATGCGATTTCTAATACCGATTCCAAAGCTAACGGCACTTATGGTTCTCCTCCCTCTCGCTTTGTCCACCCCGACGCAGGGGGAGGGGAGAGATGTGGATTCTGGGGGTGGTGATAGGATTAAGTAATTCTCTCGTTTTTGCTCTTCCACCCACTACTGTTCCTTTTGATTGCTTAGAGATTGGAAATTTACTCAGAGATTGAACATGGAAGAAAGAAAGCTGACACCAAAAAAGTATAGTACTCTACACACAACCCAGCGGCGGCGGCCAAGCGAAAATCTACGTGACGGAGATAAATAAATGTTATTCTATTGATCCTCCATTGTATGGTTCTCCCTTCGATAATTCCACTCTACCCCTCATGATCCATAACCCCTCTACACATTCCCACCTTCAACAACCACTCTAACACCCCATATCATAGCCTAAAGAACACCTACAGCATCACAACCCAACAAGCACCCTACACCTGCACCTGGTTCTCCAAGACAGGGTGTCACGCACAGGATACCTTGTTTACTATCAGTGGAGGGGGGGTGTTCGTTCGGATTCCCGAGGAGAAGAGGGGGGTTGTGGGGTTCGAGTGTGTGGATGAGGTTCTCTGACGGCAGCGTTGGGAAATTAGGGGGATGAATTTTGGGGTGGAGTCTCGTTGCTGTCATGGGTTTACTTTGGGATGTTGGTGAGTGTCTTGATGCTTTTGGATTTATGGAATGGGAGGTGTTTGAGGGTTGAGGATAAGGGATGAGTTGGTTTATACATCCTCGGGGCTTAAGCGAAGGATGGGGATTGTCCACGACTGAGGAGGGGATAAGTGGTATTTGGGGGAGTGAGGAAGTGTAGAGTATGGGTATGGATGGTATATGTAGAGATGTGAAAGGGAGTATTTGAAGATTGCATCTCCTGGGTTTGAGCAACGGAGGGGATGAAGTGTCGGTACTGAGGGTGAGAGTGAAGTGAAGTGATTACCTTTAGAGTATATCTTCCCCTCAACACCAACAGTGAAGTTTGAACACGGAAGTATACAAATACAAAGTGAAGTATATGAGAGATTTGCGACGTTGGATTCGGAAATGTGTCGCGATGAAGGACCCCGCCCTGCTGAACAGTGAAGTGAATCAGCGAATGACGGGTGAGGGAGATATCAAGTAAGAAATTGTCAGACCACATCCTTTGAACCAGTCGGTTTACACACAAGAGAAGGAGATGAATTATGAGGTATCATTTCTGTTGTGCTGGGTCTACTTTCTCTTTTGCTCCACTTCCTTATTTGATCCACTTATAGCTCTGCTGCCTAAATGCTGCATGTCTGCCTAAACCTTACACTCTTTATATAAACACCTTAGATAGCTACCTTTTACAATGCAATCAATTCTCCATGACCTTCAGTACCCAATACCCTTTCAACCCAATAATTTCATACATTCATTCCATTATTGGCAAAGCTATCATCCAAATCCAAAAGTCTACCTAGCTATCGAGTACACAAAGCCCCCTTCCCCTACGGACGGTTGTTTCATACAGCGACTCTCCTTGCGGGATGTACCATATCCTCGATACCCTTTTCCTTTTCTCCTGACTTAGCAGCTCCAACCCTGGAACTTCCAATTTTGATATTATTCGCATTCCCAGGTGTTCCTCCTGTAGCCTTATTCTTCGCATGCCTCTCCCTCGCTAGCTGGATTTTAGATTTCTTGTTGCCATTGGCATCAAACTCATCGTCATTTCCTTTCCAAGGTTGCTTCTTATCTCTATTGTTGTTTTTCTTCTTGTTCTTCAGCTGCGTCTTTGTAGAGGGTGTTGCTTCTACGACTTCAGCATTCTTGACCGGTTCTGGCGAAGGATACGCGGCTGCTCCAAGGGCTTTGACTGTGTTTACCCATTCGCCTCTGCGACGCTTGAAGAGATCAAGATGGTAATTTCGCCAAATGATCCGACCAGTGAAATTCTCTCGAAGTGCCACTTCGTGATTGCAAAGTGTCAGAAGAACTCTTTCACACAAGATGAAGAGAGGAGCTGTGGACGCTGTGGATTTTAAGAGCGCATCGAGGGTATGGGATCCAGTCGTGGAGAGTGCAAGAATGAGGGTAGGGTCCAGCTCTGGTGTTTCTGGCTCTGTGGAAAAGAGGAGCGTGTTGATGAATTTTCGCCGGAAAAGGGTGGGGGTAATTGGGTTGAGGGCCGATTGGATGATATGGGATGTTGGTGTGTAAAGAGCGAGTGCGAGAAGTGTTGGTTGTGGGAGGCATAACAAGGAGCTTTGGATCAAAGTTGATGGTGGTCCAGGGATTGCGAGTAGACTTTGAGCGAGAAGTGAGCCATGAGTTTGTTGAGGCGTGGGTTTCAATGCTTGCTCTGTAGCTTTCTTCGACTTAGACCTCAGTACAGTTCCAGTCTTCTCGGTTTGTTCATGTACTTCTGGTGTCTCCTCTCCTGGTTTGGATGTGGTAGAAGTAGCTTTGATGAGGGCATCCACATTAGTAATGCAAGCCATCTTCAGAACCAAGGTATTGGGATCGGAGCCATATGAGGAAGCAATGGCGTTTGTCAAAGCCTCCACAGATGCATGCGCTTTTCTGGCATGGCATCTCTCCATCAAGGTCTTGATGATGACAGTCCGTGATCGCTCAACCAGGCCCATAATCTGGGGTGCTATCTGCTCAACAGCGTCCACCAAATCTTCCTTGCTTATCCGCTCCAGCACCTTCATAACGACGTAACTTGAAATCTCGTTCCTTGCTAATCCTGCGATACGCTCTTTGAAAGTGGTTTTGTATATTTGTTTAAACAGCTTCCCTGGAGCATGCGTGCATATGGTTTCGAGTAGACGAGATCCAATTGCATCATATATGATACCATTGATGAAGACAGATGCCGCGCTCCCCTCCTCGCCCACTTCATCTGGCAGGAGAGCAGATATGATGGTTTTCTGATCAGAATTTTTGCCCTTTTTGGAGTTTGGATTCGTGAGTTCGAGTTCGAGAAGGAGTTGTAAGCTAGGATTGCCTGTAGGGTGTGTGGCAAGAACTTGAATAAAGGTAGGATCCATCATCGCAATGGTATCCGAGATAATCTTTTCGACTGCGAACTGGAATGATTCTGGAACTGCGCGCTTGTTCAAAGACAATTCGGTTGGTGCTGCGGCCATATTCGCAACCACGACCTTCTCTTTCTTCTTGCTCTGGAGCAGAGAATTTGTCGAGCTCTTCTCCAGTGATCTGCCAGACAATATAACCAGCAATACTCTCAGTGTATGCGAGGCAAATCGATCCGTCAATAAGAATGTCATCTGTCCCTCCAGCTCATCCAATGTTGCCAGAAACAAACTCTCCATGGACAAACTCTCTGGATCCTCAGTATCATCCGCATCTCCTTCTGCCTTTTCCTTCCTCTCTGCTACCTCCTCGTCTCCAGTCAATTCTCTTGTAACCACCGGAGCGCTCTGAATAAACAGCATTTCAGCGCAATGGCTTGCAAAGCGATGCTGTACCAGATGCGCAAAATTTCCAGCAAACACCCCGAATAGCTTCTTCTTCTGCGCACTCGTACTCAACAGTATCAACCTTTCCATCAACCGCGAGCAACTCTGACTACAAGCAATTTTCAATTCCTTGCCCTCGGCTTCCTTATACACACTCTCGAGAAACAGCGTTCGCTCTTCATCGGACGGGAAGTCGTTAAGCTCGAGAAGTTCGTCTGCGCGGCGAAAGTATTCCTGCTCCTCATCCTCAAGCATACCATAAAAAGGTCTTTCGGTCGCGGGCGCTTTCTCGTCATCTTGTGGTAGGATTGAGTCGTCGATTCCTAACCTCATGAACTGGACTCCATCGGAGGGGTCCTCGAGGTCTTGGGACTTTTGACGTTTAGGGAGGACGATTTCCTCGTCGCCGGTGTCTCTTTTGCGCTTCTTGTCTTTCTCCCCCTTCCGCCGACCCCGACTGTGTTTGTTTTCTTTGGGCATGGTGTTTGTGGGTTTGGTGCTGTTGCGCGGTGTTTTTCTTTAGATTTCTTATCGCTCCCAAAATCTTGAGAAACTTTTTTGAGCTGCGGGCGAGGATCCGGCAAAACTACCTGCAATTACCCGGTAGGCCCACTCTCGCCAAGAGTTAGTAGTAAAGAGAGCTTCGAGGTCTACTTTACTCTAGTTTCGTGCAAGTTCAAAATGGAAACTAAATTATTACAAAAACTGGAACGATAAAACTCACTATAGTTTGACTGCTCAAGAAAGAAAGAATTATGGCAATTGTTAAAGGTAAAGGTGCCTTGAGGCTTCAATAACTAGGTAGAATCACTGCCCCCACCTGATCCCATCCTAACTTAAAGCGGGCCTCGCGAGCACAGACGCCTGCGGCTACTCGTAGAGCCCCTAAGGACAGTCTCGTAGTACCCCCCTGTTAATTTCCTAAATAGGAAATAAAGCGCTGATTCGTCTGGAGTACTTGATTAGTATCCACCTACACTTGGCAACTCCACGAGTGTGGTAGGTAAAAGTTGACCAAAAATATCAAGCTTAGTATGAAATTGTATCTACAAATCTAGGGCTTTCTAATAGTACTATTATATTTTCGATGTTTGCTTTATTAGTAAAGATACTAGCGTTTTTATTATTTTATGATTTCGGGTGTGAAAACCCCTACTAGTATATACTTGGCAACTCCACTATTCCACTTATCTACTCCACTATGTACGATTTACAGGCCTTGTATGGCTTCCAGTACTACGAGACTGGCGTAAGAGGCTCTGCCAACTCGTTCCTCGTTGTTGAGGCCTGAGGCTCTTAGACTAAGAATGACCTGATCCCAGCCGACCAGAACCCTTCTACCCCTCCAAAAAAGAACACATATATATCTTCAAGTAGTAAATCCATTCCATATCCCAAAAAGCCACCATAATCATCCCTAGGAAATCATTACCATTTCTCCTCATATCCTCATCTCAACCATTCGACTTGACAAAAATCTTCTCTCCTGCTCTCACCAGCTCTTATGCTAAGCGAGGTACTGTAAGGTCTTACAATAACCAGCCCAAAAATCTCCTTCCTACTCCCATTATCACTACAAAGCGACCCACTCCACCGTAACGATTTCAGCTCCTCACATAAAACAATAATTATGTATAAGCATCAGGGCAACAATGTCCAATGGGAAGCCCCCGCGGGTTGGTCAAAGGGCACAGATACGGAAGCTCAAACCACTCAAACCATTCCATCTACTACTACCTGGATCTGACGAGGGTTACTTTAGCGCTGTGTTATTCTAGCGTGTAAGGTTTCGATCAGGGGTTGAGTTGCCGGTTTGGTGTTAGAATTCTAGGGGTAGCCGTAAGCGAATTACATATGGAAATAGAGGAGAAGAATACGGGGACGATAACCTGTTTGGGGGGGTTATATTCTGTGGTTCATAAGGATTATACTTTGAGGGGTTGAAGGGGCCGGCTACATAGGAAAGAAAAGTACATGGGATGGTCTTTAAGAGACAAAAGAACGAAAAGAAAAAAAATTGAAATTGGTATTCTATAATAACTAACCACCAAGTACCCATTTCCTTTGTCTGGAAACTACGCACGAAAAATCCACAACACCATCGATAGCAACCCACATACCTCCCAAACGCCCAGCAATCCCATTTTCCCATTTCCATGCTCCCATCAAATCCCACCTTATCCCAGCCCTAGAAAAACTTCCCAGTAATGCCACCCAACAGCATACTCCTCTTCTGCTTATTAACAAACTTATTCACATCATCCGCCCACCCCTGACTACTATCAAGCATCTTATCCGTGCTATCCTCCACAATGCCCAATTTCTGCGTTCGTTCATTCAACTGGCGTGTCATATAATCACCCCATCCCTCCGAGCTCTGTGTTCCAGGCGTTCGCGCAGAACCATCTGCCCCGCCAGCTGCACGGACAAGACGATCCTCCTCCGCTGCAAGCGCCATCATCCGCTTACTCGGTGGTCTATCCGGGCCGCCTATGAGGAGATCAAGATCGGTAGTGGAAACATATTGAGTCCCTGAGATCCACTGCAGATTCGAGATAGTCGGTCTCGTAGGCGGTAACGCATCAGGATTATATAATTTATCAACTGTGGATTGAGTAAGTGGTTGGCCCGTCCCCCATACATTAAGCATAGCAAGTTCCGAAGGACCGGTCCAGCCGAACACACCACCCGAGGGAGTGACTATGGAAGACGAGAGCATGGTTTTATCGAGCATGGGGAGGTCGGCGGAGGTAATTTCCTTGAGAGCCGGGAGGGAGTAAGCCCGTGTTGTTTTGTCGCTGAAGACTCCTACGAGCGAGATGCCGTGGCCTTCAAAGTCGGTGACGCAAGCGGATTCGCAGAAGATGTCGTCCCAGGATTTGTGAGCGCCTTTTGCAGTGGCGGGTTTGAAGATTCTGGCTTCGGTTTGGGTTGCTAAAGTTCGTTAGTATTACACGGTGATGCAAAGAGAGGGTAGAAAACTTACCAACAACCAAAGTGCCATTTGTTTGTTGACCATCTCGAAGTGCTGCAACAGCCGTTCCTGTAGCCGATGCCGGTTTTCCAGTGCTCGCAACAATAGGATTGATAGAAACAATTCTGCCATCAAGTGACGTGACACCAGCAAGCTGAGCAGTATATCCACCATTCGCCTGGGGCAATATCTTGAAAGTCACCACTTTTCCTTGATTGGTGCCGACGAAACAAGCAATAGAGGAGTAATTGTCACCTTCTAATGTCATGACACCAAATTCAATGACAACCGGCCAATCTGGCTTTGCCGAGATCTCCTTGCTACCCTTTCTCATGAAGCTACTCCGCTTTTCGGCTTTGATAAAATCGCTGGTAGACTTGGTGAAGAATACCGTAGGTCCCCGAAGGTCTATGAGAGAGAACACTCCATTCTCAGATCCAACACCAACAAATCCCACTTCTGACATCTTAAGAGCACGAATAGGACCAGAAGCCATATCGTAGAGAACAAAGGGTTGCAGTCCCTCTTTTAATGTTGACTCCGCTCTACTTGAAATATCTGTTATTCCTCCCGCGACTGTATCAACACCTAGCTCTTGACCAAAAAATTTGTTGGAGCCCCAGTGATAAAGCGCCACTTCGCCAGTGGCTAGTCCAACTCCAAACTCTCCAGTATGAATTCCCATACTCATACTAGTGATATTGACGTCCTCATACCGATCGAGAGCTCTGCATATGTCGACCTGTAGAGTAGTATTATTTTCTAGCTCATCACCATGGCCAACATCAAAGATTCGAATCGTTCCATCGCCATGTGCTGATTGCACAATATTTCGGGACTCATATCTTCTTAGGGGTTTAGTGCCTTCTGCGCCACCTTTGAGGAATCTGGGGCCTTCTTGTCGGCTCTCTACCATACCCAGCCATCTATATAAAACGAGTCAGTTCTTGCCTCGGTCTATGATTGAAGAGTAATTTGGGTTACGATGCACTATGAAGTCGACTTACCTTCCACGATCCACAGGCGTTACTTGAAACGATAACGCAAATGGATGAACGAAGAACAACGAGGGATGGAATGCTTTGGGCGGAATTGTGTATCCACTTGGGAAGCTCATGGTTATTAATTCTCCAGATGTAAGAATCTGTTGATCCCAGTGTTAGTTTTTAGTATGAAGTAAAGACGGAAGTTTTGCTGAGTTTTAGACAGCAGTCAAAATGACTATATGAAGGACTTGACTCACAGCAAGAATAGCTATAGGGTCTTGGGCTCCATCAAAATGAGGAGAAGTACGAGGTATCAGACAAAAATCTTTTACTTCGGCGCCCGGGGGCGTTGCTAAAGAAATAGATTTCTTTCCTTTGAGATGGGTTTCAAGGACTTCCCACTAAAATTTGAAGAGTTAGCTTTGATTTATGAAGAACGAGGTATGTGACCCAAAGTATTGGCAAAAGAGATGAGCAGAATAATACAAGGTGAAATGGTGAGAATGCAAGATAAAGCTCGTTGAACTTACAGATGATGTGGCGTAAACAGGAGTAGGGCCTAATTGATTGAGTTAGTCCGATCAATGTAGCCAACTGAGATCTCATGTGTTTTACCTAATTCCAGAAATGTCATTCCTTGAGCACCAGCATACAGAATTCCCGTGTCGTCTGGGTTTTCTTTACAGCACCATTTTACATCTTTGATAATTGTCAATTGCCCTTCAGTGGCCCCTGAAGGATCAACTTTAGCATCAGTCACCGTTCTTTTCATTACGATGCGACCGTCTTTTGGATCAAAGAATACCATCGTGGAGTGGTCCCATATTGACCCAATAAAGGTTCCAGTTCTAGGTTGAAGGAGTCAGTTTGCGCGAACCTGAAGATCCCAACATAAAAGATCACGATGTTCAAAATTCTGAGATTAAAGAGACTGTAAAAAAGGGGTTGAAGAATGAAAGCTGGAAAGAAAAGGAAAAAACCTCCTCAACGTACGGATGCCAAAAAACCTGACGAAGTTTCCCGTCAAACTCAAAGTACGAAAGTGGTTGAGCTCTCTTGAAAGAATACGTAACAATTCCCTCGGTATACCCAATCAAAAGCTGTCCAATATCCCTGGGATGAAGCTGCATAGAAACCACCGACAAAACCCTCGACCTTGGACTTCTCTCCTTCCAATAATTTGGCAGTCTCAAAGGAGAGATCTTCTCCGACGCCAGATCAAAAGCCACAACCTCTCCATTTTGTAATCCTGTAAAGATCCAATCCAGCATGGGATCTGTTACGAGTGCGGTGACCACCCCGGGTGGGTTGAAGCTTGCCAGCTTCTGCTTGGATTGTAGATCCCATACTATAATTTCATTCTTCGAATCTAGACTTATGAGGCGGTCGGCGACGAAATGGAGTTGCTTGACGGAGGCTCGCCGAGGGAGTGTGAAGTTGTATTGTATTCTTGCTTGTCCGAATACGTAAATGGTTCCGCCGCCAAAGGCGCTTTCGGTGGTACCGACTGCTAATAATGACTGCACCGGGTCGTATGCCAACGTTCTGATCGCAAAACACCATTAGTATATACTCAAACAGTTCTTTTGAGGTAGTAGGGATACGTACCCAATCTGCGAGTTTATTCCGAATCTTGCGCGATCGTCTGGGGAGAAGAGTCCTGGTAGGATGCCGGCGGATAGATCATTTTGGATACCGGCCTGTTTTCCCCGCAGGAAGCTTGCCATGGTGTTTCCGGGGATTTTCTATGCGACGAATGGGGGATCTGTATTCGATGCAGGTGGTAAAGAGTCTAAGTATTCGGTAGAGGTAGAAGTTGGAATGGAGGTGGTCCACCAGTGAAAGGTCATCTTTGATTGCAGGAAGAGGGAGGGTTGGAAGGAAGGCTGCCGTGGTGCTGGCAAGGAGGGGCAGTTTGAACAAGAGGCCCAGCTGGGCCCATAAAAATGCCTATTACGTATGACTGGATATTGTACAAGAGTGAACCATGCAGCCATTCATAACACAGCAATTAATTCACAAGGGCATGAAGTTTGAAGCTCAGAATATGCTATTTTTGGGGGCAAAAAAAATGTTAATATTTATCAATTTATTGAGTTGTGTTGGGGGTCTCTACGGATACCGGGTTGGTGTCTGCTATGTGCATCTATAGAGAACTACATGCAATAAGAGAAAAGTCATAGAAGATGAATGGAATTTGCAGACCTAAACCACCAGGGCATGCAACATGATGATCAACAAGCTTAATATGAAAAACGATGCCTGCGATGCTCCACAATCTCATACTCTCCTTTACCCCAAATTCCCCAGTGATCCATGTACGCCTTGTCACTAATCTGATCAGTATTGACTTTGACATCTCTTAATCTCCTCTGAAGTAGGCTCTTCTTGACCATCTGCATTTGTTGAAGAATACGGTCGTCGTTCCTCTCCGGGTTGGCTATAAACTGTGAATCCAGTTCCGCGATGGTCCGCTCCATCTCCTTTTTCTTTCTCGCAGGGTCAGAGATGGATTCGGCATTCGTTGCCTTCTTCTTTGCAGCGACAAGTCCACAGAGTTTGCATGATAGGGCGGGATTTTGTTGGGTGCCTCGATCGATTCTCCAGTCTGGTATTACATCAGGATAGTATCTGAGTAGCCAGGAGAGTGGTGGAATGGGCAGTGTGAAAGACTTGCAATGGCCGCATGCTGCCTTTGGACACTGTAGAGTGGAGAGAGCGCCCTTGCAGTAAGGGCATGGTTCAGGTCGAAGTTCTGGATTGGTAGTCATCCTGTGGTTGTGGGCCATAATAGTGTTAATGACGAAGATTTGCAATATGAACACAAGTGGTGCAAGGCAAGAAATCTAGTGACTTAAATAGATATGAGAGAACGGATGAATACTTGGATACTTGGATTGTGAGCAGGGGAACGAATCACCGTCCAACAGTCCAAACCCAACTGGCTATGAATGGATGTATGTGATGGTCATGTGAATAAAGGGGCAATGTAGGTTTCAACAAAGCCGCTGAGAATTGGATCAAGTGAAAGTCAGCCACCAAAACTAATAGCGTGAGTGGCACAAGCAAGATGTAGAGAGGTAGCGCCCAACGCAAGATGATGTTGCTGTCGATGTAGCATCTGTAGATGTAGCATCGGATCGTGGACCTCGACTGGCATGAATGGGCTCAGACTGAGGTTTACGAAATTCTCTTCCGGCAATCCACGCCTGCGTAAAGCTGCAAACGACCTCGGACTGTGTTGCCCAGAACAATGTCGAAAGGTAGCAAGGCGTCTCCGTTCTCTCCAACCGAGACCTGCTCCAACCAAATTTCCAACTTCCTCAGCCGCCTTCGCCCTAGATGATCGATGATCGATTGTCGTGTGTCCCGCCAAAAATTTCTCCCAGCCCAATGCATTCTCATGCCGCAGGTAGCAGGTCAATTCCCAGCGATTATAATTCTCTTCTTGCCTCCAGATTCCCATCGATGCAAACCATTGAGTGAAATCATGATTGGATATTTCCAGAGGCGTGTAGTTTTATGTATGAGGGAAGAAGAGCCTCTGGGGACGACGAGGACGAGCTCAAGTAGGCAAATTTTGCTGTGGTCCGTGCTTCCGGACAAAGGATTTTCCGACAGCACGTGCACAGAGATGGTCAGCATTTCCGCCACCCCTCCATTGCCCCTCGGAAACAGGTTGGGAAGAATACCCACCACTGCAGTGAAACCACCACCACAACCGCAATTTCTGTGCTGGTTCATGAATCGGGCCCCGAGTCCATCAACGCCTTCTTCAAATTCCCGTTCTCGTTAGTTTATTGCCAGATACTTGTCTTCAGCAGAAAATATTCCTTGCATACGCTCTTAGCGACAAAAGAGAAGAGTCACAGTCAACAACCAACTTCTACTACAAATTCCTAAAATGGCACCAGGCGGACCACCAGGTGGCGCAGGACGCGGCCGCGGAGGCAAATTCAAGAAATTTACTCGAGGAGGTAAGTCGTGCATCCAAATTCCGTCAAGTGTTGCCCTATCTAACAGCAATCCATACAGGCGGCAAGCACTTCTCCAAGAACCTCCGACCTCTCGACGCCAACGGCAACGAAGTCGAAGAACGCGACCCCAATGCTTCAACGGAAGAAGAAGAAAGTTCCGAGGAGGAATCGTCGTCAGAAGAGGAGACAAACCAGCAATCCATGACTCGTGAGGAGCGTCGAGCTGCCGCAAAAGCAAAGAAGGAGGCAGCAATAGCTAAGAAGAAGGGTGTTCCACAGCCAGGCGACATGCCATCCAGCTCGGAGGAGGAGAGCGACGATGACATGCCTGCCAATCCCAATCACTCAAAGGCTGCACGTAATCAGGCTAAAGCCGCTCCTGTCAGCGTGGATGAAGCAACCGAGGGCGTCAAGGAAATGAGTGTGGGAGGAAAAGGAAAGAAGCCCGTTGCAGAGCTGAGTCGTCGTGAGCGAGAAGCTGTACAAGCACAACAGGCCAAGGAGAGATATCAAAAGCTTCACGAAGCCGGAAAGACTGATGAAGCCAAGGCGGATCTTGCCAGGCTCAAGTTAATCCGAGAGAAGAGAGAACAAGAGGCAGCACGCAAGAACGCTGAGAAGGAAGAGCGTGAGGAAGCAGAGAAGGCAAAGAAGGCCGAGATTGAGGCTCGGGAAGCCAAGCGAAGAGAAGCTGCCTTGGGGCCGTCCAAGGGCAAAGGCAAATCAAAGAAGTAAATCTTCTTCCTTCTGGTCTTGTGCATACCTCTTCAGCATCATCTTTACGAGTTTCCTCCTTTGGCTCTTTTAGTTGTGGGTTGGCATAATGTACCCCTTCATTCGCCTTCATTTTTTATACCTTTTCTTTTCTCTATTGAAGAATACCCAGCGTACAACTTTCGTATGCAATACTCTTCTTTGACCTTACTTTCTTGGTTGTTAGTTTCACCGCAATTGAGTAAGGAATTCAAACCATCACCAAAACCAAGTTTTTCCTCATTCGAACATGCCATTGACTGAATAAATGTAATATGCTGGATGAGTTGACAACAAGCAGTAACAATTCTCTGGTATTAAGTATCGAATGAACTGAGACAATACCTCCCGAGTAAGCGGTAGTAAACACACAACCCTTGACACCCACAACAAAGAACGTTTCAACCAATGAATCTAGCTTTCTATAATCAAAAAACCCCTTAAATAAAATATGCTCCCCGCGTCCAGCCACGTGCCACACGTGCGTGGAAGAAAGGGAAAAACGGGTAGAAAACTCCGCACGTCATGGGTCTGGGGTAAGCCTCACCTAATTTCACTTCGCTATTCTCACAACCTTTTACTGGGACTAAGTCGTTGGCCCGAACCCCTTGTCCTGAAACAAGCTCAACACTAGTTTTGTATATATTTCGGCGCATCTCGGTATTTTCTACACTGTCTTTTTTATTTCATCTGTGCATATTTTGATAAGGGAGAATTGTAAATCTTACAGTACATACTTGGTAACAATACGCAATCATGGCTTTGAATACCCCGTTAAACCGCGCTGATGAAGTTGAAGATGTTTTTTTATTTCCTTTTCCCACTCAACCTCTGCCCCTTTTATCTTACCCTCTTACTAACAAAAAACACCAGCTCCTCTCAACGCTTCAATCTCTCATCCTTCCTTTCATCCGCTCAGCTGACTCCGCGCCTCTCACCAAATCTGACGGCGGCAAAGATGGCGAAGCGAGAACGGCGTTGGTCGAGTATCATGCTCCGAAGGAGTTGAAGGAGATTTTTGGACTGGTTTTGCCGGATGGGGTGGGGGAAAAGACTGAAGGGGGTGGGAAGGAGGGTCTTTTTGAGATTGTGGAGAAGGTTTTGAGGTTTAGTGTTAATACTTGGGATCAGGGATTCTGTGAGTTTTCTATTTATTATTTGTTTCTTTGGGAAGTTCGGGAGAGTATGATCCGAGGAGGAGGGAGATGGGTAATTTGGGAGCAGTGATATTGTGAGAGCGTGGCTGACTTTTTGATAGTGGATAAGTTGTATGCTAGTACGAACGCTGTAAGTCAATATCACAATTTGACTAGAAGTCGAGGAGACATTGTTTAGCTAATCATACAGTAGGTCGGTCTCGTTTCCGAATTATTGCTAGCAGTTTTAAACACAAATGTAAGTTTTTTCCCTTGCCTTTCTCGCTTCCCATTTCATTCTAACAAGCAACACAGGTCCAGTAAGTTCCTCATAAGACCAACCCCACAACATCATCAAAACCAAACCAACTAATCATCATATCCTCTCAGCGTCTACCAAGTCTCCCCCACTTTAACCATAATCGAAAAAACCACAACCAAAACTCTCGCCCAAAAATTCGGTTTCAACGGCCCATGCTCCGGCGGAATCTCCACACAAGGCGGCTCAGCCTCCAACACCACATCCCTAATCCTAGCACGCAACACTCTTTATCCATCAACTAAGATTCATGGAAATGTAACACATAACTTTGTCCTCTTCACTTCTTCTCACGGACACTACTCCCTCGAGAAAGCCGCTCAGATGTGTGGTCTCGGCACGGCTTCTGTGATTCCCGTGCCTATTGATGCAACGGGACGTATGAAAGTCGATGAGCTAGAACGGCTGATTAAGGAGTGTAAGGGGGAGGGCAAGACGCCTTTTTATGTTAACGCCACAGCGGGGACGACTGTCCTGGGTAGTTTCGATGATTTCGAGGCTATTTCGACGGTTTGCGAGAGAGGGGGATTATGGATGCATGTCGATGGATCATGGGGAGGATCAGTGATCTTCTCCGAGAAGCAAAGACACAAGTTGAAGGGTGTCGAGAAAGCAAACAGTGTGGCTGTCAACCCACATAAAATGCTGGGTGTTCCAATGACCTGTTCATTCCTCCTCGGTCCTGACATGAGGGTCTTCCATAAAGCGAATACCTTACCAGCAGGTTACTTATTCCACGCCAACGAAGAGGACTCCACCCCTGAATCCGCAGAAGCCCCAATAGATGAAGAAGTATGGGACCTCGCAGATCTCACCCTGCAATGCGGCCGACGGGGAGACTCCCTAAAAATGGCACTGCACTGGATATACTACGGGTCCTCGGGGATCTCAGCACAAATCGACCACGCTTTCTCCATTGCTTCCTACTTTACCGGTCTCCTCGCGTCGAAACCTACTTTCGAACTTGTTTCTGAGAATCCGCCGCCGTGTTTGCAGGTCTGCTTTTATTATAAGAAGGATGGTGTGCTTGGGGATGAGAGGGAGAATGGGAGGACGACGGCGAGGGTTGTGAAGGGCCTGGTTGGCAGGGGCTTTTTGGTGGATTATGCGCCGGGGGTGAAGGGGGAGATGTTTAGGGTTGTGGTTAATGTTCAGACGAGGAGGGAGACGGTCGATGGGCTTGTGAGGGCGGTTGAGGAGGTTGGGGGGAGGTTGTAGAGGGTGGGATGGAATGGGATGATATGATTGTCATTGATTGAAATTGGAAAGGAGCTTGAAAGTAGATTTACTAGATTTTTGGACCGTTAAAAGTGTTATTAGAATTTTGAGCTTGATGTTATTGAGAGAGTGGTCACGGGGTGTCTTATTCCTGATGCTAATCTTCTTTTGGGATTTTGGGCAACCTTTTATGTATGCCTATGAAGACAGACGGATGGATGTATATCTTCGGTGGTTGGGAAGTGCAGTGTGGGAGTGGAAAAGTGCGGAACCTGGTGGAATTGAATTCAGTGAGATTGTTTTCGTTCGTGGCCAAATACATAAGTCACTCCAGGAGTTGGATTCAAAGACTGTGAGGCTTCTTTCACTCCCCGGGAATCATCCGATAATCTGAAGAGGAAATTCTAGGGTAGTAACTTGGACTTAGTGTGACACTGTCAACATAGAGCATTTGCATGGTTTGGAAATAAGCCAGGGAAGTAAACGAGGAAGATAATACGATGGTGTTGGTATGCATCACGGATCTCTATCCGTGGGCTTTGGCTGCGGTGTCACCTATACTTACTCCAATTATGAAGAAAGAGACGAGTTTCTTCGGAGTGTGCTTTCTCGTGTTGGGCTCTAGTGGAGTCGCAATGAGGATCTTGGTAAACGGGTGCCTGGATCACACCTTAATGTCATTCAATCTTTTTGTCTGATACGAGATAATTTGCCTTGACTTCCGCTCGACCTTTGTCGTAAAGTCGGTCTCGGGTAACATCCGAGGGGATCAATTTAGGTGGGTTTTAGCCTGATGTAAATATACACCGTGATGTTTGGTAGTGCGACTTCACTAAGAGATTTTAGTGTGGTGAAATGAATGAGACGGATTTTTTCGATCGGTAATGGAAATGGTAATTAATTTATTTTAGGTTGACATTTTGGAATTGGTGGTTGATTGGGTTGTGAATCTATTTCTGTACCTTTTGTGGGTTGATGTGTGCTTGATTTGATTTGATTTGATTGAATACTGGATGCGGTGAGAATTGAGGGGTATCCTTGGGACACGTGGGACTTTGGGATGGAGAAGGGGAATTGGGCGAGGGGGGATAAAAGGCTGGGATTTCTTATTTATTATGAAGGTGGCTTATGCTTTCTTGATTATGATTACTGCTGGGCTGTCTATAATTGTAATAATGAGACTTCCAAGTACTTTGTTCTTGACGGTTTGGCTTTGTGTGGTCACTAGTGCTGAGGAGTTACAAGTTAATCCTCTGGGAAGAGCGAGTACAAATTCATACACTTCTGTAATACCTTTCGTTTTCTTCTCCCCTCAGAAACCAAAGGAAAGTGCTAATCAAGACACGTTTCTGCTGAAAAGATCAAGGATGCACTCAAAGCAGCAAAACCGGGTGACACACTAGTTCTCTTCCCAGGCACACACAAGGAACAAGTTGTTATCAACAAAGACTCAATCACATTTCGGGGTTTACAAGATCCAAGTGCGGACTTGAAACCCGGGACGAATGATGTGAGTATCGAGTACGGCTCTCACGACAAGAAAGAAGATGACGATTCTGGTTTGTCTTCCAATCAATTTATCTCCACTCGTCATTCATATAACACAGACCCTGACAAGCACCCTTTTTAGCAACCCTTCTTCTCGACGCCTCCAACTTCCGCGCCTACAATATAAACATAACAAATACCTACAGCTCATCCAATACCGCCTCACCAGCAATCTCAAATTTGGGCGACAATAATGCGTTCTACACATGCGGTATCCATGGTAAACAAGGAACCTTCTACGCCCACAAAGGGAGTTTGTTCGTGAGTAGAAGCTATATTGAAGGGACAGTGGATGTTATTTATGGCAGAAATGGCAATGCCTGGTTTCAGGGTGTGAAAGTTGGTGCCTTGAGAAAGGGTGGGACATTGACGGCGCAGGGAAGGGAGGCAAGTGGGGACGATGGGTGGTTTGTTTTTGAGAAGGGGTTAGTCCGCTTTTTTATTTGCTTTTCGTGGGAAAAATGGGAAGAGTAATAAATGTGTAATACTAATGATCTCTATAGAAAACTTGCGATTGCGAAGAAAGCGGATAGTGGGACGAAAGGAAGTGTTTACCTCGGTAGACCATGGGGGGATTACGCGAGGACGGTGTTTCAAAATAGTAATTTGGGGGATGTTGCTACTGAAGCCGGGTGGCAACGTTAGTATTCTGATATATCCTCCTTTACTCTTCAAATACGGATTCTGACTTTTGGAAAGTGTACACCTCCGCGCAATCGACGAAAAATATCCTGTTTGGGGAATACTCGAATACTAATGCTGATGGACCGAGGGTTTCGTGGGCAAAATCAATGGGTAACGCAGAGAAGATTACGAATGTGTTACCGAAATATAATGAGTGGGTTGATGCGGGGTTTATTGGTGTTAGTTATCCTGTTTGAGAGAAGTCTAAGTGGAACCTGAGGGATGGAGTCGTCCTGTGTCACGTGATGTATCTGGTGCTTCCAGTTTCAGAGGAACCCAAAGTACAGTAAATACTTCTAATTGGAAAAATTCTTGGAACAATTGTAAGAAGATAGCAACGTTTAAGCGCTCCATGCTGCAAGTTCTGTTATTCAATGGAAGTATAACAGACGGCGTTTGAAATGAGTTAAGTTAAGTTAAGTAGTAGCATCTACTGAACTTAACTCGAGTGGATTTTAGATCTACTCGAGTTAACTCGCTAAGTACTCGAGTTGAGTTGAGTACTACTTGAGTAGTATAGTGTAATTCGGACCGAGCCTCGGCGAGCCGTTCCGACTACTCGTCATCAGCCGTTCACCCTCTATGTAGATTCCGGCGACAAGTGTTCGGCGGTTATTAGCGTGAGAAATAAGTAGAGTAAAGTAGAGTAGTAGCACCTACTCTACTCTACTCGCCAAGTACTCGAGTACTATTAAGTAGTATAGAGTAAGTCGAACCGAGCCTCGGCGAGCCGGTCCGATAGCTTAGACTTAGCGGCCTCCTTATATAGGGTATAAGTAATAGTATAATAGAGCGCTTTAGAGTAGAACATACTATCTCTTTTAACAATAGCCGCTAGTTTATAATAATTGTTTTATAAGATATTAGTTATTTCTCTATATATACTAACTTATATAAAAAGTTATTCTACTAAACGTTTAGTATAAGTTAAGTAAAATAACTTTTTTAGAATACTTGAACTAGAAGTAAGAGTTAACAGTTATTTTAAGCTCTTTATATAAGTATTTTAGTTGTACGAGGCTTCTAGAATAATAACATTAATTTAAAAGGGGTATATATAAAGTAATAACCACGTCTCTTACTTTAATTAAGTTTTAGTCACGTGACTTAAATACTACTTAAGTAATTAATTTCAATACTTATTACTACTTAGTTAGTAGAATCCGCTACTCTACTCCACTCTGCTTAAGTAGTATTCGAGTTGTTAAGTAGTTTTTTATAACGCTAATAACAGAAAGAGTAAGTTGACTTTAGACTAACGCTTTTAAGAACTGTTAAGATCAAGATCACAGCAGTGGTATAGTTGAGTAGCAAATAATTCGTTAATTCATTGTTCGCTAAAGCAAACGTAGGAAGTCGTGTATATAACGAGATGAAACATCAAAACAGATGTCTCGGGCCTGATACCCTCACATTCCAACATAGGAGTCTGTCTTTATACTCAATCTTCATCCTTCGGCCGTAACCTCGTAAAAGCAAACATATGGAGTAGGTAGATTTGTATGGAGCTCAACACGCCAGTCTTGGAGTTCCATCTAGTTCAACGTTGATCTTTAACACAATGAAAATACTTTACCTTATCCCCGGCAACCAAAAGTGCCCAACGTATTGATAACTTGCTGTGAGCGTTTTCGGTTAATATAGCCCAAACCGCTCCTTTCTTTTTGCAAACTACTCAAATCTGATCATGCTGTTCCCCTGCTCTTCATAATCCAAGGAGAATTGCTTCTGGCACTCCTCGGCAATGTGACCTATGAATCTGACTGGGATATTATGCTCAATAGTATAAATTTTGGCATAGTTGATACGCGAAGCATAATTGAGCTTATCCTGGGGGGTCTTTGGAACCATTCGAATGGCGTTTTTTGCAATGACACTCTCGCCATCCACGGATTCCGGATATTCCGTATATATGATGGCATGCTCATCAACCTGAACACCGGGTTTGGTGAGGCCTCGGAACCCATACGTGAGGATAGGACTAAAATTACATCGCTCAGTCTGGCATTCAAGATAAAGCACATTTAGTAAAGGAGTTCGTTCTACTTACACACACTGGGAATGTCCTCTACCACTGCGAATGACTATGAAGCGACGTATCTTAGTAGACACCGTTTGTCCCCTCGTATCGTATTCTTCAAAATTTGTAACCTCTGTCTGGCCCGAAGCAGTCGAACCCATAGGCTCGGACCAGAGTACCTTGAAAACTTGGCCTGGCTTGAAATTCTTTGAATGCAAAACACTAAAACCAGCAAGCATACTTTTGCCACCACTTTTGCTTTTACCACTGCTCCTGGAACCGGAACCTTGGTTCGAACTTCCCTGACCCGATGTGTAGTCTTGCTGGAAACTTTGTTGGGAGGTTGGCTGATAAGATGACGGGTAGGCTAGAAGTTTATCAGCTTCAAAGTTGTAAAATCAGAACAAGTTCACTGGTACCTGTAGACTGTTGATAATTCGACGGTCCAGGATAAGAGGTAACACTTGATGGGCCTTGATAGTTGGCCGTGGGGGTACTCCCGGAGCTCTGAGAGTAACCGTATTCTCTCGCTCCGCTTCTCAAGGTAGATGGATAGCTGATTCGTCCGCCTTGGTCATAGTTGGGAATAGTAGTAGAGTTTGACCCCCCTACAACAATAAACACAGTTTCTGGTCAGATGAGAACGTGGAGGTACCTGTATAGGGATTCGACGAAACAGAATAGTTGGCATTTGTAGAAGCATAAGAATTGCTGCTAGCTGGGTAGGTGCCGGAAGTAGAATTTGCTAATGGGTATGCTTTTGATGCTTAGTTATCCTCAATTATGATTGAAAACAGGTTATTTGGGAGAAACCTACCGGAGCTAGAATTATTGGAACCATATAGTCCATAGGTCTCCTCACCTGTCGAAGAAGGAGAGTATTGAGAATCGTTATTCGAGGAGATATTCGTGGTGGACAAGGTGGTGGAAAATTCATCAATATTAGTTGTTGATCTGGGGTAGGGATCGTTCTCGCTAGTATCGTAATTGTACTCAACTATAATGTCTCTATAAGCGAAAGGATCTACCACCTATTTGCATTTCAACATAAGCTTACTTTGGCCATTTGAACCGGTCCGCCAACAGTAATAACCCCTACCTTGCGGATCGAGTATCCATGCGGACCACGCCGTCGGTGTTTGACCCTGACCAGGATTTCGGGAACTCCCTCCTTCATGACTCTTGCCATGACGGGAAGATCTGTGATCCTTAGGCATGTTCGGTGAGAGGATCAAGTCAGCGAAAGGGGATTGATTAGTTTTCGCTCAATTGAGGTGAACATTGTAAACTGGAGAGCGGCCTAAGGGCCTTTCAACTAAATAGGCATGGAAGAGCCGCATCACACTTCATCGCACGCATATTGGGAGAGTCCGTCGTGTATGTGGTATTGAAGCCCATGCAACCTATAACGCATGGCCATTCATTTTTGGGGAAAGGTGCGACTGCGGCACCACACGGTTGGCTTACAAAGATGAAGATTGCTGCACAGCAGAGTATATATTACCTGGCTGATGATGTGGTGATTCAGTGCCGCTTTGAACATCCCACGTCCTCCCTTGCATGGTGTGATGGCAAGGGAAGCACAAGCTGCATGCCTGTGGCCTGTGGTAGGCGAGTGCAACGCGGCTTTCAGAAATGCCCTCGGGAACTGCATATAGTAATGGAATGAAACCCCATTCGAATTCCAGCCTAAGATATCCAGCCAGTTATCGTCAATCCATAGCATGAACAATTCCGCGATTGCACTACCTCGTAAACCAGTATGCTCTCGACACATGTCGCAACTAAGTTAATCATCAGTAAATGGGCGGTAGCGACCACCTCTTGCCCGCAGCACTATGCGTCGTGGTCGCGGGATGTTGCATCCAAAACAGAGGTCTATGCGCGTACAGCGTGAGCAAACACCAACAAGGCGAGATAGAGATGTAACTTCTAATAAGAGCGCCAAAGACACTAGAAAGCGACGCTCCGCGGCCACCGAATATTCAGTCTATCCAAATTCAGCATATACCCAGATAAGCGAAGCGCTGCCAGTAGACCAAGTCGTACAGGAACCATATAGGTCTGAATGCGCTTTAACGGAGTGCCAAACGCCAGTCGATGAAAACCGAAAGAAAAAACTTCAGCCCAAGAAAGTGGTAGGAACAACAGTTACAGCGGAGGGGAACGACTTTTCAATCCTGAACATGAACAGACACAAGAAAAATCACCATCATGACCTGACAGGCATCAGAAAAGATATCCAAAGGGAGAGCTGGCATTACGACGAAGAGCTCAACACGGAGGACTTGGTGACCACAACGGAAACGGGGGCTGCACCAGCAAAAGACGTGATGCAGAGAATGTCCTTCGAACTCCGGGAATTGAGACCGGAAAATGATATGGGGAGCGAACCTAGAGATACAGGGCGCGAAGAACAGGAAAATGCTGATGAGGTTGGTTATGAACTTTGGGGGGATGTTTTTGAGTCTGAAGTGGGGATGGCTTCACCAAAATCAAAGATGATCAATGATTCGCCAAGATCTGTAGCCGAATTTGAGATACAGCCGGAGAAACCTCCGTCTCCTCGGGGTCTCATTCATCTACAGCAAAAGCACCGGGGTCGTACGATATCCAATTCATTTCAAGAGGGGCTCTTGGAGACTTTTCTCAACCAAGACGATTTAAGCGAGGATGAAGGTAATTCATCCCTCGGCAAAACTACCAACAAATTACAGAGTGCGAGGGTTGGTGTTTTCAGATTACGAGAAGAATGCCGAAGAACGCGTGAAGAGCTCCGCAGGAAAGAACGGGTTAAAATTGCTGCAGACGAAGCTTTCATCAAGTTTGTGAGAGAGAACCTGCAGATTCAAGCTCTCCCAAACAAGTATCATGATGCTTTAGCTCCTGTATTTTCACAACTGGATCAACATTTCACAGCAATGCAGAAAGCTAGAGATGAATACGGACCGCTGGACGACAAATATAATGCGCTCTTTGACAATCTCGATGATAAGGAGTTCAACATGGCGCGAATTGAAGGTCAAGTAAACAGACAAAATCCCACAGGGGCGAGTGTAGAATCACATCAGGTGTCGAAGAAAGCCAGGTCTGCCTCCCCAGACTCTCTGGTCGACATGTCCTGGGAAACAAAGTACCATCCGCTGCATTGCAAATATCTCTCACGACTTGGCGACCTCGAGCTGGCTCTAGAAGAACACGAAATTATGGAGCTTGACTTGGACAACTTTATCTACCAAGACTCGAAAGCACACTCAAATGGTCCCTTCAACCCAGAACTTGAGGCGATCATGAAGAATTTACCAGCCCAGCGGGCCGAATTACAGAGTAGAATCGCCATCATAGAAGCGGAAGTCGAGGACTTGAGAGTCAAATGTTTGGCGGAAGGCATAGACCTCCAACTAAGGACTATAAGCACTGTAGCAAGAGAGAAAAGCATTGAAGAACTGCCATTTTCAGATGAAAACCATTTGGATGTACCCCGTGATTTCTCGATTTCACAAAAGAATATCAGTCATGATAGCCACAGTATGTTCCATTTATTATCCCCCCATCCCGGTGACGGGAGAGGCAAAGACAAATTATTTCGAGAATTGATCACTGAGTTCGACGAGGATAACAAAAGCGACCGAATCAACCGATGGCTCCTTCATGGACTTAGAACCTCTCCATTGGCCCTCGACCTTCTCGTCCAGATTTTCCTGGGTGTTGCAAATATTCTCGACTTAAGCAAATGGCAGACCGACCCCTTCCAGTGGCAACGTAGTGTTTTATCCGAATGGGAACGAGATGCAGCAAACATTCCAGCAGACGCTTTCAATCTGGCAGTGACTCGGAACTCTCTCAGCCATACCTCAAAGACCTCTGAACGTTTCTCTGTAAGGAGGCGATCTGATATGAATAGTCCCAAAGACAAGGGTATGATATATCCAACACTACCTCTGCGACCTTGGAAAAGTGAACCATCTCGCTTAGGTGCGGATATGGGAAAAAGTGCTGGTAGTCTTCAGAAGGGTTCTATTTGACTATTTCAAAGTAGCATTCTGGAAGGTAGACAGGATATAAGGAGGTCTCAAGCAGATACTGATAATAATGGCTCGCTAATTGCCTTCATGTATACTACTCTGTGGTTAGATTTTCTTGTTTTCTATTCTCTCCCACCCTTTTCACTCAGCAGTCACACGCGAAGTCTTTGTTTTCTGTTATTCTAGTGCTTTTTCGAATCAAAGTTTCCTCAGATAGCGTACGGTGGAATTCAATAATGGTATTCGAACTTTCATTTCGTGGAAGGCGTCTGGGAATATGCAGCTTTGGTGCTAAATTTTGCGATACGATAGGAGGTCCTCATTGTACTGTACAACTGGGATCGTGGAACTCGACACAAGTTACGATTGGTTTTCTTACCCGACAGTAGTAACGTACCTGTGGCTCGCATCTCGATCTTATCTCGGATGTGGGAGTGTCCGCAGGTGACTTTTCTCAATCCTTCCTGATCTCGATCCTATGCGGCTCTTTCTTTCCCTCTTCGTTGGTCGCTTCATTTAAACCCCCACGTACTCCGCTAACAGAAATGTTGAGTCATGGAGACACTTTCCGAATCCGCAAATGCCTTGCGACCAATACTTAATCTTACTTAGAATCCTTACCGAGTTTGAATGCCTCTTTTAGAATGAACTTTTTAATAGCAGCACTAAGTCTTACATTTCAGACAACAGCAACCTATAAAAACGGCCCGTCCCACCACCGCGTATCACCACGCAGAAAATACCAGGATAATCCAACTTTCGGATTCAGCCTGTCTTTGGCAACCATATTTCATTCGCGGCGTCGGATAGTGCCCGCCGCACGCCACGAAATAAGCAAAGTTGTTGATGGGCGTGTCGCCCCGCATGGTACCAGGATTCTGTGTGGTTGATTTTTATCAATATGGGATCGTGTAACCACAACACCTTCCAACTATGAGACATTTGAGGCTCTGCGATGGAGTCAGACGACCAGAACCGATATGAGAATGCAGCTCGAAAAGCAGAATAACCTGACGCCATGTGATTGCATGAGCACCGGACATCCTGACCCATCCAACCCATGGAGAATAATCCTAGTACATGCATCGGGGCATCGATTTTTGGCAGGAGAATTTGTAATTTTGGTTGGTTGGTGAGAGATAGTCAGAAATCAAACGACTAGCTATCTCCCCTTCGACGGGTAATACTCGATCTGCTGATTTTGAGATGTGACAGCCAACTCCTCAGATCCGCGACGGCGCCACTCGGTAATTCCATCCCTTGTGGGGGTAAATATTTGATATTGTCTCTAATTTAGTAACGTTCTTATTTTATCCGTCATTACCGTAGTAAATCGAACTTAAGAAGGATGCTGGTGTGTGTGGGTGGAGTACGGAACAGTGTGAACGGGAGTGAACTTGGGGCTGCTACTTGCTAGAAGTTCTTCTTCTTATGATTTGAAGGTTGCGATGATTGAAGGACCCGTAGGAATCTGTTTTCTAAGTGGCTTGACAAGCAGCCTTAGTACTCCACCTAGACACCCCAGCATCCTTCTTAAGTTCGATTTATTACGGTACTGTTTTCTAAACTGCGCTGATTACCAAAGTCCCTTGACACGAATGAGAAGGGAAGGGAGGGGAGGTGTCCTTGTGACTATTTATCACCACTTAGCCTTGTTGTTGTAACTTCTCTCAAGTGAACAGCGATTGATTGAAAGTGTTGCTGATTCCCAAGATATGAAGATTACCCGTTTTCTTCCCACGAAAGTTCTCCCATTCAAAAGCAGTAAAATTTCATCATATACTCAGCAAGGAAAATATGGAAACGGAACCAGAGAAATAGCTACACACGTAATGACGGAGCCAAGGATTCAAACCTCTCGCACTGCTCCCTGAACTTATCCAATTCCTTCACGACCTGGAAAAATACGGCTTTCTGCAACTCGACTTCATCCAATTTGTATGCCCCAATATCAAAGATACAGAGCAGACACTTTTGTACAAGCTTTTGATAGATTCTGTTGAGGCCTGGTTTTCTGCACAGGCCATCACCCAGGTTTTGAGCGGCCTGAAAATCCATGACGCCCGAATCTTTAGATGGATCGTATTCTGGGAGGGCTTGTACAAGTCTTTCGAGTGGAGAATCATTCCCAAGCTCTATGAGAACCACACCAAGGCTGAAGGGAGTTTTATTTCTAGCCAAGTCAGACGCCCTGAGACCATATGAGTACTCTCATCGTCCGAAACATGTTGAGCTAGCTAGTTGGACATTGACGCAAGAATTATCGAGCTGACTAGAGTCCGGTGGGTTGATCTCGTTCTCTGGAAACCAGATATCTTTACTACCCCATGAAGCGTGTAGCCATGGAGTGGAATGGAATCGTAAGACTGCAAGCGATAATAACCTCGCTAGCTTGACTCTTCCAATCAAATCTCCGTCTCTATGCCCTTGCCCTGAAGCATATAGTATCTCTTTCAATGATGGCATGTTTGAAGCCACAGAATGACCAAATAAAGCGGGCGTAGGATTTGAGTAAATGAAATGCTTGAATGTCTTGGTCTTTTCTAAGAAACCACAGCAGTGACCTTCATTGTGCATTTCGAGGTTTTGTTTCGAAAGCATTCGCCAAGTCGCAGAGATAGGCTAGCTACATGGTCAACTTGTCTATCGCACGACCATCCGTAATCTAGATCCTGATGCAGCCCCGTAGATGCTCTTTCCCAGTGGGAGCAGAAAAGTCTATACCTCATATACACCCGCTCCCACTGGGTTTGGATAGTTCGGAAATACGCGGCATTGATATTTGCAGGAGGTGATTGGTGATTTGCTGGACTATTCCCCAAATTGGTCATTTGACGTGTCAACTGCATGAGAACTTCGTTGCATTTTCTCAACTCGTAGACAACGTCAGTAAGCCGGTGCTTGGAGAAACTGATCTTGCTTCGCTGCCTGAATACAGATAAAGAGCTCTTTCCTTTTGCCTTTCAATAAGAAAAGATCAGCTTGGAAACTCTTGATATCGGGAGTTCTTAAATGTGATTCCATTTCGGATATAGCAATTTGGACACCAATTTGGGTCAAATGAATCAACATACCTCATTATCTAGTACATCGTCGAAACCTGACGTCTCCTTCTTTATTTTCTCCAATGTTTCATTCATCAAAACCACAATTGATCGACAGCTATCATATGAAGACCCAATGAGCTCTGCCAGTTGCTCCGAGACTCCTGAATCGCTCCGGTGGTGGTGGTTAGGATCCTTTTGAATTACTACCAGCTCTCCGCCGACCATCCGCAACAAAAGTTGACACTCATTGAGGAAAACTCTCTGCTGAACCTCCAACTTGGTTTTGAAGTTCTTCATTTCTTTACTGTAGCGACAAAAGATAACGAATGGCTCGAATGTCACTTCATAATTCTCTACAGCAGAGACCAGAAGTGGCACGATGCCAATCACGAGACTCAAAACTTCCATTGTTAAAACCTGTGAAGTATTAGATCTCCATCCCTCATAGACAGCGGTTTTCTCACGACTTCAGACCACGTACCTCCGTCAACAGGTCACGTTATCTTTGCCCGCAGCCTCACAACAGTTGTGTCAGAATTCGAAAGCCTCCATCTACTACTTGTTGGAAGCGCTATAGAGCTGGAACGTGAAGATCGTAGGTGCGGTTTATTTGTCTGATTGAGTTGTCTCCTCAACATACTGTGCGCTCTTATGGACGAGGATAATATGCGGAGTGAGGTGTACAAGTGAGAATCTGCTTGCAATGGTGTAAACTACATCATGCTGCACATTTTCATCATCTGGATGCCAGGTAAGGCTGTATGGATGCCATAAAGCAGATCTCCAGCAATAAAAACACCAAATCCAAGTTCATACAATGTAGTATGACTCTATTTTTGCACTTATGGCGGTTATAGGCAAAACGATCGATTTTTTGGCAATTGAAAACTTTAGCCTGTCATAGAATTTTCTTTCAAGAAGTATCAGCCGCATTATGGTCCAGAACGTTAATTAGCGAAACTGACTCTACAAAGTCCCTCCTACAACTACCCTTCCACAATGTGTAATTACTACTACCAGAAGGAATCAAACGTCCGTCATCGAGACTCAGAAGCAATTCTGAGAAGGTCCCATCAAATTCCATCTTTCTTTCAAATAGTGCACTCAAATGCTCCGAGGTGTAAACTTTCCACATGGCTCGTAAACTTAATTGCCCCTAATTTAAGCGAGAACTAGCCGACCAACCACTCCCGACCACACTGTTAGTATCACTCAGTACTCGTGAGTAGTCAATAGTCATAAACTGATGAAAAATCAGTAATTCTTGGCTTCTAACTGCATAGAGAAGCGAAGGTAGGTAGCTAGTCTACAAACGCTTATATGCCAGTACCGGATCACGTGGACAACACGGGACTGTTGCGACGAGTAAGAGACGTGGGTCGTTGCTCTATACTACACACCTCTCGTAGAATCAATTTATTCTAAAAGCGTCGTACAAGTAAAATATTTGTATGAAGAGCTTAGAATAATTGTTACCGGCTAAATTTTATTGGCCTAGGTATACTAATATAATTATCCTACTTGTAAGTTTACTAGAAGTTTGGTATAATAACATTTTATATGGTGTGTACAGAGTAACGACCAGGCATCTTACAATTGAGCTCCAGCGACGGAATAGAAAAACAATCACATTGATTTGAAATTCATAGAGTTGATAAAGTATAAAACCATATAGATAGTTCCGGGAGTTTCGTGGCTCCGGGCTAAAGTACGCTCTCAATAACTTGATCTTGATTCTGACGTAAAATGTTGAGGATCTAATACTTGTATAGTTATATCCTGTATACCCTCGATATGACTTTTCAGGGGTGCTCCAAGTACAGAGAACAGGCTACCAAATTATGCTCGAAACGATTTTCATCGCACACAACCGAGCAATTGTATCTTAACTTGGAATAACTTTCACGAGTTCCACAGGCCTTCCATTTGATGTACGAAACATTAAAGTGCAATTAATTGCATAAGTGGTAAGATAAAAACAATAAGAGAGTCCTGCCAAAGAGTCAAAAAACCATTCCAACGGATCAAGATACAAAACTATGCCCTAACAACTTTACATGAATAACCCTCAGGCCATTGTGCACTATGACACTATCTCAGAATCTCTTCAACGTTCAAACTCTCTTCCGGGGCTCTCTCAAACTCTCCCAAGCCAACTTAATACCAAAGAACACGAAAGTTCCCAAAATAGCGCCCCCCAAAAACCTATCAACACCCGTATTCTTGAACAAGAACGCATGATTAGGGACACCAACGGGTATTTGCCCACCCACATCCTGAGCCTCCCGAAAATGAAAGCCCGAGAAGTTTGCGCTATGAGTGGTTTCCTTGTCTGTGGCGTTTAGGAACTTAACCGGATGTGTAAGATTTGTTGTTTCTGATTCCATCGGGATGTCATGGAGAGCAATATTCGCAAACTCCGTCTCATTCTCTGAGTCCCTGATTCGGACAGGTAGCGGACGATCATCATCTTCCGCCATCTCCCCTTCGACAACTTCCTCCTTTCCACCCCACCACAAGAGCCGTGGCTTGATGACCGGGTTCTTACCAACGGCCTTCGTTATCTTAGTTCCAGGATGAAAAGAAGCGAAATAGGATTTGGCTCGTTGCCATGCGTTTGCCCGAGATTTATCCCATGTGCTTCTTTTCTCGATGGTACCAGCAGGAGTGACGTTTATCTTCTCGAAATCGGGAGCATCCCCTAAAATAAAATGTAGAGGAAGATCGTAGACATGGTTGTCTTCTAGATCTTTACAAAGGTTCCTAGGCTCGACCTTTGGACTGTGGTCCTTCGCAACCTCGTCTGGAGAACTTCGTTCAAATTTGGGCTGGATGACATCTAGCCAATCGAGGTAATCGTAATTCGTCTTGTCGATAGGCGCCATATTTCCTGGATAGTGATGATATCGTATGTATTGGAAACTGAAGAGATGGCGCGTATGTAGATAGCTGGTACGAGGTAGTCTATTTGTATGGAAAATTCCAACAAGTCTGGGAGGTGATGAGAAGAGCGGAAACAAGAAGTTAAATAATACTTAAACTGAGAAACTTGCCTCATAATTGCGAAAATTTTCCTGCATCGTAGTGCTCACCAGTAACACCGTTGAAGAGGCCGTCTTTTCTTGGCAGCCGCCAGTGAAGAATTAGGCGACGTTTGTCTTTAGCGTTACCTACCAAATCCCACAGCAGTCGACGGTTAATGTTGGGTCAATACAAAATCCCAAGCTAAGAACATCAAGTAGCTTCAAGGGAAGCGAGATATTCGTTAGTCAAGACTAGTGCACGTAATGCGATTGGCGCAGGAAACTTGTACAATTTTCAAGATTGTAAACAAACTAAAAGCAAGATGAAATCACGAAGGTAGTAGCGACGATTGAGGCGAAATGGCTCTTTGAGTAGATTTCATACTCGAGTCCCCTTATTTCGTGTATATTCGCATTCATATCATACAGAAAAAACACGCTCACCTATGCAACCATTCATTACACATATTTTGTAATTTGGTTTCGCGCGATGCGTTTCTTCCAATTCATTATTGCTCTAAATTTTCTTCCTCTCTAGACTTTTCACCTTCTGGGCATTCCCCGGCCTCTACCTCTAAGTGCTCTCTGCGCTGCTCCAGGCGGTAAGCCTCGTTGAGGAGCCTGAGGCTGTGCACTCTCCTCATTTCTGATGGTTTCATCGACACTCAAAATCAAACAACTGGCCTCTGTTGCTGCTTGAAGAGCGTTGAGCTTCACCAGCGCCGGCTCCCAAACGAAAGCCTCGAGATTGTCTCGAACACCCTCGTTCACAAAGTCGACACCGGCCCAAATGTTTCCCTTTCTATGCTCAACACGTAACTTGTTTAGAATATCGGTTGCATCAAATCCTGCATTGTCGCAAAGTTGGCGAGGAATAACTTCTAGAGCTTTGGCAAACGACTTGATGATAGCTTGTTGTTTATGTGGTACGTTCTTGTCGGCGTAACGGTGAAGGTATGCTGAGATCTCCATTTCGCACGCACCACCTCCTGCAACAATAGTGTTGTTCTTGATGGCACGCTTGACAATCATAATAGCATCGTGGAGAGAGCGCTCAACTTCAGCAATGAATTGCTCAGCACCACCACGCAGCACAAGTGTGCATGTTTGTGCCTCTGGGCAATCCTCAAAAAAGTTGAAACGTTCTCCACCAATTTGTCGCTCATCGAAACTGCCGCAAGTTCCGAGATGCTCTGGTCGAATATCTGAACAAGTGGATTGTATGGATCCTCCGGTGGCTTGAATAACACGCTCTAGGTCACCGGCTGACACCCGTCCTGCGCAGAAAATATCACGGTCGGCAAAGTATTGTGTTGCTAAATCACCAATGGGGAGTTTAGAAAGCACGACCTTCGCACCGGTCTTGTACAGAGCCTCCATCTTGTTGTAGATAATCTGCCATTCTGCATCAACGATAGCTTGATACTCGGAAACTTGTTCAACTCGGACTTCAGCGTTGTCTTTCTCGGACTTGAGCTCGAGCTCGACGTTTAGGCAAACAATCTTTGGGTTCTTGAAGGATTTTGGTTGTTGTTCGAAACCGGCGTATGAGAATGTCTTCTTGAATGCGACACCGTTGACAAAAAGAGAATCAGTCAGGGAACCACCTGGAATTTTCTTGATACCAATAAGATTTTCGTTGAGGTCCTCCTGGTCAAGGGAAAGAACGGCATCAACGACCACTATGAAATGTTAGCCAACTTTCCCCTCCAAAGGTGAAGGCGGGGGCCATACTCTTGGTGAAAAAGGGGGTATTTCTCTTGATCAGTTTACTGCTCATCGCCGTACCAGCCAATTTGCTCAAGGTCTCTCTCTTGTTGCTATCACTTGTATTGACGGCAATTTCCTTAATCTTGTTAACTGCCATAGTCGAAGCCCTCCGCAGACCCTTGATAATGGTCTGCGAGCTGATTCCTTGTTCAACATGCTCCTTGATCTCCTTCAGAATTTCTCCTGCAAGGACAACCACCGATGTGGTACCATCTCCAACCTCGGCGTCCTGCGATCTCGCGATGTCTGTGAGAATTCGTGCTGCGGGGTGTACGATATCCAGCAGCTATCTGCTATCAGTTTCCAAGCTCCAAAATGGCTCTGCATCTTGTTCGCATACCTTCATGACAGTTGCACCATCGTTTGTGATGGTCTGCCTGCCATTTTCATCCACGAGTAACAAATCTCCACCGTATGGCCCCAGAGTACTTCGTATCGTAGCTTGTACAGCTAAACAAGCATTGATATTCGAAATAATTTGGCCTTTTCCCTGGGACGAATCCGTGCCTACGTAGAAATAAAATGTTAGTTTTGAAAGCTGTGTGAATATTTTCAAGCTGTTGACTGACTAACCCTCTTTCAGCACAATAATAGTTGGTGTCTGACCACCGAAAGACATAATGACGGTATTGGTGAAGCTACCTCGAAAACAATTATCGATAGGTGGGCACTTTTCCTGTTATGCGGGCAACGGTGGTTTTGGTATGGGAATCGTGGGGTGAGGGGGAGGGTTGGCAGAGCTCGACGCTATCAGGTTGCCGTGAGAAAGATTTCGCGGCGGTCGCGACGAGATTGCGTCAATGGCACTCACCGAGTGCCGTAGGCACGTGATGCTCCCCTCCTCCCTATTCTTTGCTTAATTGCCAATTGATAGCTTGGAACACAACTATAATAAAAATTGGAGCTTCTAGTACTAAAAGCTCGCTTCGTTCCTGGGAATACAATGTTAGTGGACCTAACTTAAATTTATAAACTGTATATTGAATGGCCCAAATCTATACTGATGACTTTTTGGGTAGCAGAATACATTTGCACAACAGACTATACACTCTGTCTGTTCTCTTGGGAATACTCGCTAGGAAGGAAGTAGCTTACGAAGACTATAGTCAGAAGCTATTCTAATTAGACAGAAGTGTTTTTATCTATTGCTTTGTGAGAGATGACGGTCTCTCTTTTATCGTTAATCATTATTCACGTAGCTTGGACCTCTTACTATCTTCGAGGAATTAATGATTTGTTCTCTGCGGCGCATTATGTATGCCTTCACAAAGAAGAACCATTGGTATAGCAATCAGTAATACTTGTGGCCATGCTCCTGTGAACACCTGGCTTAGAATAACATTACCTTAAAAGCCTTGTATAACTAAAATGCTTAAATAAATGGTTTAGAACGATCGTAGATTCTCACCTTTTTTCAACCAGCCTATATTACAACGATTAATTTGAATGTGCTAGACGTCTAGTAGAACATTTTTTGTAGTGTATCCAAAGTATTGACCAGATGTCTTACTGCCCAGATAATGAAACCACTGCTCTTGAGTGCGTGGAATCATATCAGTATTGTCTACCTAGATTTACACAACGTTGGGACGCGAGCAAAGTCAATTCGACGAGATAAATAGCCAACTGCAGTGAAAAAGCTATTGATCTGCACTTGAAGATTTCTGGATGCTTTCCATCTCAAGAATGGCTTCATCGAAATACACACTTATTTCATCGGACATCCACAGCACAGTTCAACTTACCCGCAAACTGCCGACCAAACCATACCAAATAAATCGCACGTAATCATCTAAAATATCAATGGATGAAAGAAGTTGAAACATGCCTTGCAACATAATTTACAAAGCTTTGTAAATTATGTTAAGGAATTGTTATTTCGATCCTCGCAGCTTGAATTGGAGCATCGAGAAGACTTCACCCCTGGGCGATCACTCTAGGATAATTTCCACTGTGATCCCTCGGAAAACGAAATTTCTCCCGAGTATTTTATCGCAATTATGATCACATCAACATTAACTGGGCTAGATCCTTGGCCACCATCATTCCCCCGGGTTTCTTTTACGTAGCCAGTCTCCTCACCAAAGCAATCGGTACAGCTGCGAGGCATATACCAAACTTCGGGTACATGATGTACATCTCATTATGAGATTCATTAACAGATCTACTACATTCGTTCTATTCTTCTAGCTCACGGCTCAAGACTGCCTTGCATTTTGCAGTACTACACCGGAGTTCCGCTAGAACTGGTAATGCTACAACCAATCCTTCTCCGCTCTCGATAAACCTATCAAACATTAGGGTCAATTCGCATCAGTAAGAATAGTGTCTTTGGATTTATAGCAAAGTGTCTTATCGTATATCTTTTCTCTCTGTCTCTCGATAGGCGAGATGTATCTGTAATTACTATTATCTTTGGAGACTAGGAAAATTATGTGGACCAGTCTACCAAAGGTCCAAAGAAAATTCCCCGAAAACAATTGATGTCTACAAACATGAATTATTTCTAGCACACTATCAAGATTAACCAACAATCATACTACTCTCCATCACTCTCCTAATCACTTCCACTCACCCACCCTCCAAAATCCAGATTTCCAATTCCATCCAAAGAACAACATAAAACAGCCATTATCCAGGAAAGCACCAAAAAAACACCTCTCCCAACACCAACCCCTATTTCACTTAAATCCGTTAAGCAGACATGAACCAGCGTATCAAAAAATCTAGTCCAAATAAAACATTATCCAAAAATCCGTCGAATAACATGATGTTTCTTTATTGAAAGCCATGAAAACCCCTATCATTTCGTAACATTGACTCCCCACCTTTCACCAAATCAAGTATAAAAGCTACCGCGAAGCAATATCTACGAAAAAAAATACCATCAGATAATTTGTTCCACGACTCATCAATAAGAGAAATGGCACCGGGTTTCTTTTTCAAAACAAACTCAATCTTTTCCAAAAGCGTAGTGTAAGCTAGTCAGCTTCTCCACAACGATAATTCATCAACTCACTCGAGAATGGAGAGGTTCCAACATCACTTTACTGATCTCTGGATCTCCACGGCTATTGAAAACTGTATCTCATTCCCAACTAACGACCTAGTAATCTCCCATAACCCACGTATAAACAAATACACCAGCAAAAAACTCCTCCAAAGACAAAAATACCACCCAACACCCCATAAAAAACACAATCCCCACCATTTACAACCCCGCCAAAACCCCCC